>JAVIAB010000073.1:110593444-110655944 GCA_032433765.1 Megaustenia siamemsis | reverse complement strand
ACCTATCCTCTAACATGTGACACATCTCTCATCTCTCTGTCCACCCTCCATAATTTCATCACCGACATGTAGCTATAGGTATTTGGGTCTCACCGTTTGTTGTCGTTGTCCCCGTCTTCTGAAGAAGGCCGTAGACCGAAACAGGAATCACGTTCTGTGCAACCAGCCATGTTATCGCCACCGTTGCTGCTTCTACTCCATTCTCACGCAGGACACCGTAATGCTATACCTAGCCACTTCTATGTCACGTTGGTATACCACAAAACCAAAATCACTGCGCTGACCGCGGATACAGAACCATCCGTGTGCATGATGGGGTTTTACGGTGACGATACTTTTTCGATGGATTACTTCGACTTCGGTTGCTCCGTAGGCCCAATTGCGACACTCCCTTCCCAGCTGGTAGGCCCAATTGCGACACTCCCTTCCCAGCTGGTAGGCCAATTGCGACACTCCCTTCCCAGCTGGTAGGCCCAATTGCGACACTCCCTTCCCAGCTGAATGATTACATTTTCAGCCTCTTTTTCTCCGTTGTTATTTTTTTTCCCAATCCTTGTCAGCCCAAATGTAATTCAGATCACATACTCTCCTTATGGACTCTTCCGCCTTGGTCATATTGGATTTTCCACGTCTGAGTCGCCTGCCCTTGGTCGCACCCAATTCTGAAAGCAAGGGATGATTTATGTCCCTTACTACGTTCAAATAAGCCTAGACCTAAGTACATCTATGTCGCACTCTACTGATCGGTAAGTGATATCACGTTCGATTCCTCCGAATCTACTGTTTGTATTCGGTATTCTTCTAAAGCTCGACTTCCTCATGCTCTCTAATCTATTGTTTATCATTGCAGTTCCAACATAAGAAGCGCCCCGTTACAGAAGAAAAACTACAATGAAGACAATGTTAATGTCAGTGGTAGTAATGTATTTTCTTGTTGAACATAGCTACAAATAATAGTGTTTTTGTATGTGTTTTCATATTTTACATTTTTCAAAGCAATCATCATCATCATCAAGTACCATGCCTGCTGGTGTAGGCGATCGTGTCGCTCCACAACTTTCGATCTCGACAGTTATTTATAATTTCTGTTGTTGACCTTTTGCCAAGCCATCATCTTAAGCTGTCTGATTACTAATTTTCTCTTCGCTTCCCTCTATCTCTTCGTCCCTCAATTTTTCCAGTTGTTACAATATATCAACTGTTCTCTTCACATTACATGGCCAAAAATGATGATTGTTTCTTCCTAATATTGGAGATTAGCTCTCTTTTTGCTTTGGCCTTTTAAGAACATCTTCATTACTCTTCTTAGCTGTCCATGGTATTCTCAACATTCTTCTGTAAAACCACATTTCTGAAGTCTCCAAAGATTTTCTTGTCTGTTGTCCTATTGTACATAATTCATATCCATATGTTAAGACTGGCTCTACATAACATTTAAAAACTCCTTTTCTTGTTTCTATTGTCAAAAATGGATTGTGTAGTATCTTCCTCATTATTTTTTTTTAAGTTGCTTTCCCTGAGCCATTTTGCATCTCACCTCTGTCGTACATCTACCATTTGAGGTTAACATTAGTCCTAGATATTTAAATTCATTTAGCTGTTTTATATTGTTCCACTTGTCTTTATTATGAATTGCGGTGATGTCTTTGTTTTTGTTTTCAAAGCAATGCACTTGAAAATCAACATTGAGATACTTGTTGCAAATAGCTGTTACCAAACGTCACGTGAAATGTTCAACCTTGAAATGACCATGGTCTAGCACAGTCAGTAAATCCAATGCTCATGTTTCTTACATTAAGTTCTGTTTTGTTTCAAACAATAACAAGTTGAGCAACAGTGAACGATGTGAATGGAAGTATGAACAGTTTGGCTGTCACGAGCCAGCTCTGACGACTTCAGCCATGACCGATCAGATCTGTCACCATGGCAACATTATAACCCAATAGATGTTCGATTATAAAAATAAGTTTCATCAAAACTTTACCAGTAGAGCATCTGTACAAATTTGCTCCTCTGACGTGTCTCCACCTCGTGATATAGTAGGAGTGTGCCCATATCTCCAAGAGTTGTTCTAATGGTGTCAATGCTACCAGGGGATCACCTAAGCTGGACAGGTGAAACGATTTGGAGCAGAACAAGAGAGACACACACATGTTGAAATCTAATGCACTGGCTACACGCCTAACATACCAGTGCAACTTAATTCTCAATATGAAGATAACTTGGCTACCACTGAAACATAGCGGAGTTATTACCAGTCGCATGTCCTTTTCACAAACAAAGAAATTAGAAAAATCGTCAATCAACCTATCTTCAGTAATCAAGAAAAGCCGATGGTCACATGTTGGTCGGTCTTGTGATGAGGAGAGACAATAGCCGAATAACAAAGCAAGCCCTCATGTGGGAAACACCAGGTAAGAGGAAACAAGGAAGACCCAGAGAGACACTGAGAAGAACATTGATTAAAGAGGCAAGAGCAGTAGGAATCGGCTCCCTCAATGACATAGAGTTGCTTGCACAGAACAGAGATAAGTGGCGAGATTTGATAAAAGATCTTTACAAGGATTGAAAACTGCTAGAATAAAATTTTAGATCAGAAAAGGAGTGTCTAGGTCTACGCCCTAAGGGCCAGCTACAGCTCGAAAGGTCAATAGATAGATGTCCTTTTCAGAACGTTGCATTCACCACGGTCCGCTGAAAGAATTCAGACTCTAGCCAGATCTCCCTCATCTGTTGTCATGTTCAAGGTCTCCTTGATGTATTGAAACCACATTCTTATTGGTCTGCCTCTGATGTGCAGTCCAGGAACCCTGCCTTCCATTATTGTTCTTTCCAGCCCGCTCTGTCTTTTGACGTGACCATAGTATTGTAACTTCCATTGTAGAAAGTTGTTTATAACAATTTTAATGTTTAAATATTGTAATATGTCTTCATTGCTCTTTCAATATCACGGAGTATGTCGAAAAATATGAGAGAAAGAGAGAGAAAGTGTGCATGTGAGAGAGATAGATAGATAGAGAGAGAGAGAGAGAAAGTGTGCATGTGAGAGAGATAGAGAGAGAGAGAAAGAGAAAGAAAGGGAGGTGGTGAAGGAAAAGGGAAGTGTAGAGTGAAGATTGGGGGTAAAGGGGGGGGGTGTAAATGAAAGTGAGAGCGATAGGGAGAGAGAAAGAAAAGAAAAGAGAGAGAGAAGATATGTGCCCATACACGAAGATTGAAAGCAGCTCATTGGCTAGCCTTGACGAAACTACTGATCAATATTACAGGACTGAAATAAAGATCGATACAAATATAATCGCGGTATTCGAGTAAAAATAAACAGAAGCTTTACATTGAAGCCCTCGAAATGTTTCAAAGTAGTCGGAGCGCGTTTCAGTGTTTGCTTGTCAAACATCAGCGATACGTGTTTGAAAACGTAAAGTGAGACACAAAGTAGTTTGGTATTGACGATTTCAGTAGCGACATTATGGTGTGAATTTATGTGACGTCCATTAGCAAGCCTTGTGTAGATTGCCTCATTCACCAAATAATTCACGTGTCTTGTCATTGATAATGGCATTCAGGTAATGGTATATCTATCAGATAATGGCACTCAGGTAATTGATATAACGGTGTACTCGCTGGGAGATGAAATGTATTGAAACACCCAAGGGACGTCATTTTTATTTTAAACTGTGGTACGCACATTTACTAACATAAATATTTCATAAGGAAGTAGCAGACACAGATAACTAAAATTTGGTTATGGAAGGTCCCGGTATCACTGCAAACGAATTAAAATCAATAATTGCTCAACCGCCCGTGCCAGCGTAATGATCCGAATTAATATCTCATCTCCCAAACAAAGAAAGGTAACTGTAGTCCCCATCGTAGCAGTCTCAGCACACGCCAAAAGACATAAGGCGAAACCGAGCAGAGTGTGAACACAGCCACTGTTCCCTGTCATACGATATAACTATAAATTTAGTTTTAAAATAAATAAATCTATCTATCGTTCGCTTGAAGTGTTGCCTACATCTGCAATGTCATTTACTGTATACATTGTATTGTCTTCTGTAACTCTAAATGAATTATATGGTAATATAACAAGTTTATGGGAGCCGCGATAGCTCAGTGGTTAGTGAACTGGACTACCACGGACAAGGGGTAGGGTTCGATCCCAACCGACGGCTCCGGGTTCACCCAGCCTTAAATGGGTACCGGATTTTTTTCTGGGAAAGTAAAGCAGCACGGGCGTAATACTGACCACATTACCCCAAAAATGTGTGCTGAAGGTCTGTAAAATATAGGGTCACTAACACCATATTTCCCTATACGCCACTTGGCGTGACGGGGGTACTTTACTTTTACTATAACAAGTTTATAAACAGGAAGTATTTAATGTATTTCTTAGCGTAACAATCTTTTCCCACTGCAATAAACACCAGCGTTGGCTGTCTTCTTCCTTAATTTAAAAAAAAAAAACATTTGTTTTTAAAGTTTGAGAAAGTTGAAAACGTTCCACATTAATCGAGCCATTGATCAAAGGGACAGGGAGGTTGGTGTCATGTTTTATTGTATGGGCTTTAGACAGTCCCTGTGTAGAAACAAGGGGGCGGGGGGGGGGGGAAGAGAAAATACGACATTGTGGAAGAAGATGGTAGTGTGAGGAATTAATATACAGTTACACTTCCCATATGTTAGGGGACAGCGGTTGAACAAGATGGAGGAGTGGTTAGTGAACAAGATGGAGGAGTGGTTAGTGAACAAGATGGAGGAGTGGTTAGTGAACAAGATGGAGGAGCGATTAGTGAACAAGATGGAGGAGTGGTTAGCGAACAAGATGGAGGAGCGGTTAGTGACAAGATGGAGGAGTGGTTAGTGAACAAGATGGAGGAGTGGTTAGTGGACAAGATGGAGGAGTGGTTAGCGAACAAGATGGAGGAGCGGTTAGTGAACAAGATGGAGGAGCGGTTAGTGAACAAGATGGAGGAGTGGTTAGCGAAAAAGATGGAGGAGAGGTTAGTGAACAAGATGGAGGAGAGGTTAGTGAACAAGATGGAGGAGCGGTTAGTGAACAAGATGGAGGAGTGGTTAGCGAACAAGATAGAGGAGTGGTTAGTGAACAAGATGGAGGAGTGGTTAGCGAACAAGATGGAGGAGTGGTTTGTGAACAAGATGGAGGAGCGGTTAGTGAACAAGATGGAGGAGTGGTTAGTGAACAAGATGGAGGAGCGGTTAGTGAATAAGATGGAGGAGCGTTAGTGAAGAAGACGGAACAGTGGTTAGTGAACAAGATGGAGGAGTGGTTAGTGAACAAGATGGAGGAGTGGTTAGTGAAGAAGACGAAACAGTGGTTATGAACAATGGAGGAGTGGTTAGTGAACAAGATGGAGGAGTGGTTAGTGAACAAGATGGAGGACAGGTTAGTGAACAAGATGGAGGAGAGGTTAGTGAACAAGATGGAGGAGTGGTTATTGAACAAGAAGGAGGAGAGGTTAGTGAACAAGATGGAGGAGTGGGAAGTGAAGAAGATGGAGGAGAGGTTAGTGAAGAAGATGGAGAAGAGGTTAGTGAACAAGATGGAGGAGTGATTAGTTAACAAGATGGAGGAGAGTTTAATGAACAAGATGGAGGACAGGTTAGTGAACAAGATGGAGGAGAGGTGTTAGTGAACAAGATGGAGGAGTGGTTATTGAACAAGATGGAGGAGAGGTTAGTGAACAAGATGGAGGAGTGGGAAGTGAAGAAGATGGAGGAGTGGCTAGTGAACAAGATGGAGGAGAGGTTAGTGAACAAGATGGAGGAGTGATTAGTTAACAAGATGGAGGACAGGTTAGTGAACAAGATGGAGGAGCGGTTAGTGAACATGACGGAGGAGTGGTTAGGGAACAAGATGGAGGTGACGTTTTGTGAACAAGATGGAGGAGTGGTTAGTGAACAAGATGGAGGAGTGGTTAGTGAACAAGATGCAGGAGTGGTTAGTGAACAAGATGGATGAGCAGTTAGTGAACAAAATGGATGAGCGGTTAGTGAACAAGATGGATGAGCAGTTAGTGAACAAGATAGAGGAGTGGTTATTGACAAGATGGAGGAGCGGTTAGTGAACAAGACGGAGGAGTGGTTAGTGGACAAGATGGAGGAGCGGTTAGTGAACAAGACGGAGGAGTTGTTAGTGAACAAGATGGAGGGTGGTTAGTGAACAAGATGGAGGAGCGGTTAGTGAACAAGATGGAAGAGTGGGTTAGTGAACCAGATGGAGGAGTGGTTAGTGAACAAGATGGAGGAGCGGTTAGTGAACAAGACGGAGGAGTTGTTAGTGAACAAGATGGAGGAGTGGTTAGTGAACAAGATGGAGGAGCGGTTAGTGAACAAGACGGAGGAGTGGTTAGTGAACAAGATGGAGGAGTGGTTAGTGAACAAGATGGAGGAGTGGTTAGTGAACAAGATGGAGGAGTGGTTAGTGAACAAGATGGAGGAGCGGTTAGTGAACAAGATGGAGGAGCGGTTAGTGAACAAGATGGAGGAGCGGTTAGTGAACAAGATGGAGGAGCGGTTAGTGAATAAGATGGAGGAACAAGTTAGTGAAGAAGATGGAGGAGAGGTTAGTGAACAAGATTGAGGAGAGGTTAGTGAACAAGATGGAGGAGCGGTTAGTGAACAAGATGGAGGAGCGATTAGTGAACATGATGGAGGAGCGGTTAGTAAACAAGATGGAGGAGCGGTTAGTGAACATGATGGAGGAGCGGTTAGTGAACATGATGGAGGAGCGGTTAGTGAACATGATGGAGGAGCGGTTAGTGAACAAGAGTAAGCGCAAAAAAGTCGGCTTCTAAGTTTACCCAGCCTTAAATGGGTTAAGTATTTTTAAAGGGAAGGAGACCGATCTGGCGTCATGTCATCAATAAATGCGACCATTGTTATTGAAAAAGAAAATGGGCACTAAAAATCATATTCCTTATATGTTTTAAGGCTTTGGGGAATTGTTTTACTCATTTTGACATTGATATCGATATTTCAGGATTATATGAAACAGTAGATAGACGAACATACGAACTGGCAGGTAGACGGATATGCTGGTAGACGAATGTACAAACTGGCAGGTAGACGGGCAAGCGGTAGACGGACAAGCATGCAGAAGGATTAGCTGATAGACGGGCAAGCGGGTAGACGGACAAGCATGCAGAAGGATTAGCTGATAGACGGGCAAGCGGGTAGACGGACAAGCATGCAGAAGGATTAGCTGATAGACGGGCAAGCGGGTAGACGGACAAGCATGCAGAAGGATTAGCTGATAGACGGACAAGCGGGTAGACGGACAAGCATGCAGAAATGATTACCTGGTAGACGGACAAGCGGGTAGACGGACAAGCATGCAGAAGGATTAGCTGATAGACGGATAAGCTGATAGACGAACGTACGAATTAGCAGGTAGACGAATATACAAACTGATAAGTAGACGGGCAAGCTGGTAGACGGACAAGCGTGTAGACAGACAAGCATGCAGAAGGATTAGCTGATAGACGGATAAGCTGATAGACGAACGTACGAATTAGCAGGTAGACGAATATACAAACTGATAAGTAGACGGGCAAGCTGGTAGACGGATAAGCTGATAGGCGGACAAGCGGGTAGACGAATATACAAACTGACAGGTAGACGGGCAAGCTGGTAGACGGACAAGCGGGTAGACGGGCAAGCTGGTAGACGGACAAGCGGGTAGACGGGCAAGCTGGTAGACGGACAAGCGGGTAGACGGATAAGCTGATATACGGATAAGCGGGTAGATGAACATACAAACTGACAGGTAGACGAGCAAGCTGGTAGACGGACAAGCGGGTAGACGGACAAGCTTGTAGACGGACAAGCAGGTAGGTGAATAAGCTGATAGACGTACAAGCGGGTAGACGGACATCCAAACTGACAGGTAGGCGGACAAGCAGGTAGACGGACAAGCGGGTAGACGGACAAGCTTGTAGACGGACAAGCAGGTAGACGGACAAGCTGGTAGACGAGCAAGCCGGTAGACGAACATACAAACTGACAGGTAGACGAGCAAGCCGGTAGACGGACAAGCAGGTAGACGGACATACAACATTGCAGGTGGAGGGATTAGCTGATGAACGAACATACAAACTGACAGGTAGAAGGGAAATTTGGTAGAAGGACATACAAACTAGCACGTAGACGGATTAGCTATTAGACGAAAATACAAACTAACAGGTAGACGATTAGTTGATAGACGAACAAGCGGGTAGACGAACATGCAACATGGTTGTATACAGATATACACTAATGTACGTAGGGAGGTCAAAAAGTAATGCACACCAATTTTTTTCTCGGCTAATAATAAAGATAGGAATATGAAATTTTGCACACTTGGAATATGACATGTTCCAATTATGTGTACCAAATTGCGCAGCATTCTGATAAATATTACGCAATCTATGAACCGTTAAAATGGAGCTTGTCAACAATGTCCGTTACAAACAGCGAATTGTCATAGAATTTCTGGTTGCGGAAAAAGAAACTGTGGCAAACATTCATAAACGACTGTGTGCAGTGTACAAATGTTCTGCAGTCGATAGGAGCACAGTTAGTCGCTGGGTTCAGAGAATTAAAGCTGCAGAAAGTGTACGAGTGGAGCTGCATGATTTACCGCGTTCTGGACGTGTTGCCTCGGCTACCAGCACAGACATGTTAAACCGGGCTGATGCCATTATTCGTAAGGATATGCGTATCACTAGTCAGCAATTGGCATTGCAGCTTACAGTCAGCAAGGGAAGTGCAATCGCAATTTTTAAACTCTCGGATATTCAAAGATTTGCGCTCGATGGGTTCCTCGGTGCCTAACAAATGATCACAGAGTTCAAAGGAAAACATTCTGTTCTGAATTGTTGGAGCGTTTCGGTGTTGAAATGTTTTTCAATGAGAAATGTTTTTGTCAAAAATTGTTACCGTTGACGAAACGTGGGCACATTATTATGAGCCTGAAACAAAAATGCAGTCAATGGAATGGTATCATCCGCAGTCACCAAAAAGAAAAAGATTCAAACATCTCCATCAGCCGGAAAGGTGATGATCACTGTCTTCTGGGACATTGATGGTGTGATTCTTGTTGATGTAATGACAAGAGGTGAGACAATCAACTCGACAGCTTACATCAATACACTGACAAAACTCAAAAATCGGTTCAAAAGAGTTCGGCCTAATAAGCCATCTGCAGATTTGTTGCTTCAACATGACAATGCACGCCCTCAAACAAGTCTGGTAACACGGGAAGCAATCAACAAATTTGGTTGGACTGTATTGCCCCATCCTCCTTACAGCCCTGATCTGGCTCCCTCAGATTTTCATCTGTTTGAACCACTCAAAAAATTCCTGCGTGGGACACACTTTGACAATGATGAGGATGTGATCCGTGCAGTTAAAAAATGGCTACGCGAGCAGGACAAAACTTGGTACAAACGAGGCATTCATGACCTAGTTTCGCGTTGGCGTAAGGCAATACGCTTGGACGGAGATTATGTTGAAAAATAGGTAGTGCAAAGGGGATGTTCAGCTACAATCTGTGAAAATTTCACACATTTTGCCCGAATAGTTTCCGAGAAAAAAATTGGTGTGCATTACTTTTTGACCTCCCTTCAGTAAGATAGGTAAAAACTGATATATGATATAAGAGTAGAGGAGCAAACAAGGCATGTATGGCCAAGTAGAGAGGTTTACAAACAATCATGGCATATAGGTGGATATACAGGCGGGTAAATGAACAAGCAGACATATAACCAGGCAAATAGATGTGCATACAAGTATTCAGATAAAGTGGTTTACAAACAGACGAGCGAATACAGATAGGCATATGAGGGGCGAAGGAGTCTGTGTCAGCACCACGGCAGAAATCGATCAACGTGACATGCTGAATGTTTGTGTCGGAGTATGTGAACAAGAAATGTTCAGATCTCGCTTCACCTCTTCGTACATTACTCAGTAAAGAGACAAACCAATCTTGCCAAGCAAACAGGGGTCGAGAGGGAATGTAACCCGGCACTCAAAAATGCAACGTTCAAATCGGAGGTATTGGGCCGAGAGACGCAAATATCACAACTTGCTGAAAGTCACAACAAAACGCACCTACGCCAAAACAACGCCCTTTTAATGACGGGCGGCGAAGAGAAGTAGCTCTCATGTGAATAAAGAAGACAAGCAGATAGACAGAACTAACACACAGACCGGTAGATAGACAGAACTAACACACAGACCGGTAGATAGACAGAACTAACACATAGACCGGTAGATAGACAGAACTAACACACAGACCGGTAGATAGACAGAACTAACACACAGACCGGTAGATAGTCAGAGCTAACACACAGGTATGCAGATAAACAGAACGAGCAGACAGGTAAATAGACAGAACGAACAGGAAGATAGATAAACAGAACTAATGGACAGATATATAGACTAACAGACAGGCAGGGAGATAGAAAAACAAACAGATAGGCAGGTAGATGGACATAACTAACAGGCAGGTAGATAGACTAAACTAATAGACAGGCAGGTAGATAGACATAATTAACAGAGAGGCAGGTAGACAGACATAACTAATAGACAGGCAAGTATATAGACAAAACGAACAGACAGGCAGGTAGATAGACATAACAGATAGGCAGGTAAATAGACAATACGGACAGGCAGGTAGATAGACAGAACTAACAAACAGGCAGATAGATAGACAAAACTAACCGACAGGCAGTTAGACGAACCTATTTTTAAAAAAAAACTGCCAGCCCATTTCTATTCCAATCCAACATTTATGACGCATTGGCACATCTGTAGCCACAACATGTATGTGATAACATTAATCTCGTCAAGCCAACTAGACTAGCTTATTCTTTGTTCAAATCACAACAAGGGGCCGTTACTGTTGCCTTGAATCATGTTCCAGTGACAATATTTGCCTCGTCAACGGCTGGGACTTATTTATGTGTCTCCTAGTCGTCCTTGGATTTCTCCAAGTTAAAACTATTCCTCACACATAGGCAGACCATATTTCCGTTAGGCGAAAACGGGACACTTGGGGGGAAATGGTCTCACACATAAACATACAAACACAACGGCGGGGGTTATGTAAATATGGGGGCAAGTAGTGGGGTGTATGTACGTACACTCCTATTAGGTATGATGACAATTTTACAAAAAAGGAACACAACAAAATACTGACGTTTCGGCCAACATGCGGCCTTCTTCAGAGAACGAGAGCAACAACAAACGATGAAGCACAGATAAACACTACTCCAATTAGGATGATTGCGGCAGGTAAGTTAAGGAGAAGTGGACTGAGGAATAAGAGATGAGATGGTGACACGAGAGAGAGACATGTTGGAGGATAGATAAAGTGTTTAAATATGAAAGTATAATATATGTAGAAAAAAAAATATATATATATATAAATGAGACTATGCGATTATGTAAATATTCTTTATTCATTAAAAAAGAGGGCGATTTAAAAAAAAAATTAAAATTGCATATAAAATTGAGCTTGTCACTGTTCTCTGTTGATGAAATCCTTACTAAATTTAAGTAAACCTGAGATGGCTAGGTTTTTGTTTTCCCACTGTTGTACAAAGACACATGACTGCTTCTGCCATGATCTGCCATCATCTTTCTCAGAAAATTTATGTCTTTCAACACCTTCACACTATAACTAAAAATAATACTGACAATTTAAAAAAAACATGGTAAATGTAAACGCCATTTTATTAAAAAGTGGGCAAAATTAAATTTTTATTAAAAAAAAAAAAACAACTATAGGTAGCTGGGAAAAGGGAAAATCAAATACACCCTTGCTCAAAGCGGTACGGATGGTCACACTACCGTTACATTAAAAGTAAGTAAAGTAAAGTACCCCCCGTCACGCCAAGTGGCGGCGTATAGGGAAATATGGTGTTAGTGACCCTATATTTACAGACCTTCAGCACATGATTTTGGGGTAATGTGGTCGGTATTACGCCCGTGCTGCTTTACTTTCCCAGAAAAAAATCCGGTACCCATTTAAGGCTGGGTGAACCCGGAGCCGTCGGTTGGGATCGAACCCTACCTCTTGTCCGTAGTAGTCCAGTTCACTAACCACTGAGCTATCGCGGCTCCCACTAATTTTTAGGGAATTAGTAAAACCCAGGTGTCCTCGCCAGGGTACGAACCCCGGCTGTTGCCGTGGTAAGCCAACCGACCGTTACATTACTTCTGTTATAAATGATTACTCGTACACCAGTTCCCATTAACCGCTGTTAATAAATTACATCTAAAAGACTAGTAATAAATCGCTGTCCATAAACTTGTACAGATCAGTCAGTGTTGTACAGAAATATATCTATTGCACTTACAGACGAATATGGATCGCTGCATGGTTGAGGTTATAGTATTTGCTTTCGAATCATGATTACTGTTCTCTTGTTAATAGTATTTTAGCACTGCAATCTCTTCTCTGATCATAGGGAAGGTCTCAGCACAAAACACGAACTCTGTAGCACCGGCAAGGGCCGTATAGAGGTAAGGGTGCAAGACTCAAATTCACATTGGTTCGAGTCGAAGAGCTTTGATCTCACACTAGGTCAGATTGTGTGCATAACCCTATAGGAGACGAACGATAGTAATGCCAATCACATGTTCGTATTAAGGACGTAAAGGAACTCTTGGCTATCGAAAAGAGAGGGCTGTATCCCGCTGCCAGGGCAAGTATTCAAACAGAGCAAAATCCTCTATCATCAATATATTAACCCGCTTTCTGTGTTTATATCAGGTACCGCCATGGCATTATGGAGTCGGTGCTCTGCGCTAGATCAACACCGAGTGCAATGATGATAGTCTTATATACAAAAAACCAATATTAAAAGCTAACGCAAATCTACACGGATACATGCTGTTCGCCAAGATTAGCCTAGCCTAGCCTAGCTTAGCTTAGCCTAGCTTAGCTTAGCTTAGCTTAGCTTAGCTTAGCTTAGCTTTAGCTTAGCTTAGCTTAGTTTAGTCTAGTTTAGTTTAGTACCAAAGTATGTTCATTTTGGAAAACGTACCTCATTTACCCACATCTACTCAACTCTCAATATACAAACTATACTCACTCCAACATACAAATACATATCATAATTTCACTCACAATCATTTACTCTTACATAAAATTAGTTATCGCACCAGCACACATCTACCACATCATTCACACACGAACATACAGAGGTAAGTAGTCTTCGCATACAAACACTTACTATAACTTTCACACAGCTAACCTTACTCTAACACGCACACACACGCACAAGTCTCATCTCCTACTCTGACATACAGACAAACATCTACCACATCCCCACACAGACCTCTACCGCATTCCCACACATACATCTACCACATCCCTTAACAAACATCTACCACATCCCCGCATAGACCTCTACCACATCCCTTAACAAATATCTACCACATCCCCACACAAACATCTACCACATCCTCACACAGACCTCTACCACATCCCACACAAACATCCAACACACAAATATCTACATCCCCACACAGACATCTACCATATCTCCACACAAACATCTACCACATCCCCACACAAATATCTACCACATCCCACACAAACTCACAAACTCTAACAAAAAACCACATCCGTCTACTGTCATGTAATAATCCAGTAACAAGAAGGTGAAAAGATAATAAAAAGCCAGCAGCTAGAATATTAATGTCTTCGTCTCATTTTAATGTTCTGTTGTTCACGCTGTCATTTTCTGTGTCATTTCACGTCTCCAGCTGAGATATCACGTATTAAAAAAAAAATATTAATAATCCGTTTTGGATCCATTGTAGGATATTGAAGAACTGTCATGCAGCGGACCCACAAGTGAAAAATAAAAGAGAGGCAAAGTGAAAAGAGGGAAAATGAAAGAGGGGGAAGTGAAAGGGGGGCAAAGTAAAAGGATAAAAAGTGAAAGAGAGGGAAAATGAACGAGGGAACGTGAAATAGCAGGAAAAGTGAAAGAGAGGCAAACCTATAGGAGGGAATGTGAAAGAAAGTGAAAGTGAAAGAAAAACAAAGTGAATGATGGGCAAAATTAAAAAGGGAAAGTGAAAGAAGAGCTACGTGAAAAGAATGAAAGTGAAAGAGGAGCAAAGTGAAAAAGGAGCAAAGTGAAAAAGGAGCAAAGTGAAATGAGGGAAAGTGAAAGAGAGGTAAAGTGCAATGAGAGGAATTGAAAGATACCCAAGACAACCTTGCGCCGGACCGAGGAAACATATGACCTTGTGGGTCAGTATTTGAACACTTTGCGGAGAATTATCCTGTAAGTTGGAAAATTGAAGAGCTTTATTATTGCCATAGAGACGCTACACACGAAAACGGTTTGACCGCGTGACAAGGCAGAAAGATCAAAACACAACACAACGAGCCTTCATAAAACATTACAAGAACACTAGGAACCAAAACGCCGACCACGAAAAATATGGATTTATGGATTATTAGAAACACTAGGAAACATAATAGCGGCATAAACGAGCGGAAGAGAAAACCGCATATCTCCCCTAGACGCTGAAAAGCAAATGAGGAAGAAAAGGAGAAGATTAACACCAGATTTAAGGTGTCTTGTTGGGGTAAATAGTAGAATCGCAAAGGCCAAGAAATGTTGTCATCAAATTAGAAATATTTTACTCAAGACGGACTTTATCTCTAAAAGTTGGATACAGAGATTTTGCGGTGTCACACCTCACTAGTGATTTGATGAACATGGTAAAAAAGTGGAAGCGGGCTCTGTACGCAAGCAATGGGCAGAGTCATGGACAATAAATAAATAGATAAAACGCCGGATAAATCAGTTGGGACATGGTTTTTAGAAGGATGTTTAAGGTACCGTGGGCATTCAAACAATCAAACGAGGATGATCTAAAGAAAGAGAAAGAGGAAAATTACAAAACAAATTAGGAGAAGGTAGTCCAGGCTTGTGGGGCATGTGTGGTGAAAAGTAATTAGCAAAACTGGATAAACAGAAGACTTGAGATATAGAGATAGACGAACGGAAAAAAAGAAATTGTTGAAGTAATTAGCAAAACTGGAAAACAGAAGGCCGGAGATATAGAGATAGACAAGCGGGAAAAAAAAGAAATGAATGGATGGAAGAAATGGATGGTTTAACACTGGGAAAGATCAACGGCGGAACTGCTATACAGCTAAAAAGATTGAGGGTTGTGGATGAACGTGGCATCAAACGCCTCTAGACATGGTCCATGAATGAAATGAAACGGAAGAAAAGAACAAGAACATTTTGGTGATGCACTGGGTAAGAAAATCAGAAAGAACACTGGTGATACATTGGGGGAAGAAACGAACAAAGAACACTTTGGTGATACATTGGGGGAAGAAACGAACAAAGAACACTTTGGTGATACATTGGGGAAGAAACGAACAAAGAACACTTTGGTGATACATTGGGGGAAGAAACGAACAAAGAACACTGGTGATACATTGGGGGAAGAAACGAACAAAGAACACTTTGGTGATACATTGGGGGAAGAAACGAACAAAGAACACTTTGGTGATACATTGGGGGAAGAAACGAACAAAGAACACTTTGGTGATACATTGGGGGAAGAACGAACAAAGAACACGTTGGTGATACATTGGGGGAGAAACGAACAAAGAACTTTGGTGATATATTGTGGTAATTTTGACAAAACCATGTGAAAATAACCTTGTTGGTAAAAACAAAAATGGAGACACAAGAAGCAGAAACAAATATAGTCTAAAGATGATTGATAACATAATGAGGTAGACAGAATCAACTACACAGTGTCATCTGGACAAAAGACACAGTGACAATGGACTCTGTGGTAATATTTTTTTTTTCGGTTCGGGACAACATGATGATGGATATTGTGACATCAGAAAAAAATAATAAACCAGATCAACAGTGAATCAACATCATGAGCCTCTTCAGAGGGAGACGTTACGTTTTAAATTGAGTGTTTATCAATGTCTTGAGCTAGGTCGACGAGAGTGAGTGTTGTCTGTAGGGAATCATTGAAGTCTTGAGCTAGGTGGATGAGAGTGAGTGTTGTCTGTAGGGAATCATTGATGTCTTGAGCTAGGTGGATGAGAGTGAGCGTTGTCTGTAGGGAATCATTGATCTGTTGAGCTAGGTGATGAGAGTGAGCGTTGTCTGTAGGGAATCATTGATGTCTTGAGCTAGGTGGATGAGAGTGAGCGTTGTCTGTAGGGAATCATTGATCTGTTGAGCTAGGTGGACGAGAGTAAGTGTTGTCTATAGGGAATCATTGATGTCTTGAGCTAGGTGGATGAGAGTGAGCGTTGTCTGTAGGAATCATTCATGTCTTGAGCTAGGTAGGTGAGAGTGAGTGTTGTCTGTAGGGAACCCTTGAAGTCTTGAGCTAGGTAGGTGAGAGTGAGTGTAGTCTGTAGGGAATCCTTGATGTTTTGAGCTAGGTAGGTGAGAGTGAGTGTTGTCTGTAGGGAATCCTTGATGTCTTGAGCTAGGTCGACGAAAGTGAGTGTTGTCTATATGGAATCATTGATGTCTTGAGCTAGGTCGACGAGAGTGAGGTTTGTCTGTAGGGAACCCTTGATGTCTTGAGCTAGGTCGACGAGAGTGAGTGTTGTCTATATGGAATCATTGATGTCTTGAGCTAGGTCGACGAGAGTGAGCGTTGTCTATAGGGAACCCTTGATGTCTTGAGCTAGGTGGATGAGAATGAGTGATTGTAGTCTGTAGAGAATCATTGATGTCTTGAGCTAGGTAGGTGAGAGTGAGTGTAGTCTGTAGGGTACCCTTGATGTTTTGAGCTAGGTAGACGAGAGTGAGTGTAGTCTGTAGGGAATCCTTGATGTTTTTGAGCTAGGTTGACGAGAGTGAGTGTAGTGTGTAGGGAATCCTTGATGTTTTGAGCTAGGTAGACGAGAGTGAGTGTAGTCTGTAGGGAATCATTGATGTCTTGAGCTAGGTAGGTGAGAGTGAGTGTAGTCTGTAGGGAACCCTTGATGTTTTTGAGCTAGGTAGACGAGAGTGAGTGTAGTCTGTAGGGAATCCTTGATGTTTTGAGCTAGGTAGACGAGAGTGAGTGTAGTGTGTAGGGAATCCTTGATGTTTTGAGCTAGGTAGACGAGAGTGAGTGTAGTGTGTAGGGGATCCTTGATGTCTTTAGCTAGGTCGGTCAGAGTGAGTGTAGTGTGTAGGGAATCCTTGATGTTTTGAGCTAGGTAGACGAGAGTGAGTGTAGTGTGTAGGGAATCATTGATATTTTGAGCTAGGTAGACGAGAGTGAGTGTAGTGTGTAGGGAATCCTTGATGTTTTGAGCTAGGTAGACGAGAGTGAGTGTAGTGTGTAGGGAATCCTTGATGTTTTGAGCTAGGTAGACGAGAGTGAGTGTAGTGTGTAGGGAATCATTGATGTTTTGAGCTAGGTAGACGAGAGTGAGTGTAGTGTGTAGGGAATCATTGATGTTTTGAGCTAGATCGACGAGGGTGAGTGTAGTGTGTAGGGAATCATTGATGTCTTGAGCTAGGTCGACGAGGGTGAGTGTAGTGTGTAGGGAATCATTGATGTTTTGAGCTAGGTCGACGAGGGTGAGTGTAGTGTGTAGGGAATCATTGATGTCTTGAGCTAGGTCGACGAGAGTGAGTGTAGTGTGTAGGGAATCCTTGATGTTTTGAGCTAGGTAGACGAGAGTGAGTGTAGTGTGTAGGGAATCATTGATGTTTTGAGCTAGGTCGACGAGGGTGAGTGTAGTGTGTAGGGAATCATTAATGTCTTGAGCTAGGTCGACGAGGGTGAGTGTAGTGTGTAGGGATCATTGATGTTTTGAGCTAGGTCGACGAGGTGAGTGTAGTGTGTAGGGAATCATTGATGTCTTGAGCTAGGTCGACGAGGGTGACTGTAGTGTACAGGGAATCCGTGATGTCTTGATAGCATCATCTTCTAGATTGTCAATTCTTCAATTTCCAATGAATGCTTCCTTTTCTTCTTCATGATTTTTTTTAACATAATTATGGCATTTTATATGTTTTATGTGGGCACAGTATATCGATTACTTCGTTTAATTGAATTTCCAATCAGGTTTATTTCCAAAACTTTTAAAAACATGTTTGCTGGTTCTCTTGTCTATGTTCTCTTGTCTATTAAATCAACGTTTCAAGAATTCCCCTGCCAACAATGTAACGTGGAAGTAACTCTCACAAACCGTTACCAACCTTCTTACGACCGGCGAGACATCTAGAAACATTGTAACAATAGGAAATTTTACGAAAAAAAGAAACTGGGAAAGACAGAGAAAGAGAGAAAGCGGTGGGGGTGGGAGTGGTGGGAGGACACACACGGCACACAAACACTCACACACACACAGAGGAGCGGCACAGAAAGAGAACTTACTGGCAGTTTAACACTGGGGCATACAAATATCGTCAGCTGGTAGATAACGCTAGAAGCATAAGAGTTGTAATAAGTGATCGCCTAGGCCAGTTTATATGATTCACATTAGTGATATTCAATCTCATATCTCTCTACCGCGTCCTCGTTACATGTACATCTTTCCCCACACCAATAATCGTTTTCTGACCTCATCAGACACACGCACTACTTTACTCAAACTGCTGACTAAAAAATACCACATGACGCCTGACGCGTTGTCTTTTATTACATCTCGCACCTGAAGGTGTTTTATTGCAACCCTCCATCCGCATATTTATTATTAAATACATTAAGGTTAAGGTCTCCACAGTTAGGCGTCGAGGGGAGATATAGTTTGCGGTCTTTTGCTCTTATGTTGGCTTCTCCTGCATATTCAATAATATTCATTTAGTGATAGTAAAGAAGAGAGAAGCCGTACCGTTGTCGCGTATGGAAATGCAGTGCTAGGGCCCATATTTTTCAATGAGCATCGATACATTAGGTGAAGTGGTTAGTATCATTACGCCAGGCGTTTTATGAAAGGATTGGTAGAGAATATTTGAGCAGGGTTAACTGATTCCATTTAACTGTCAAAGACTTTGTTTATATGTTTACATTTGACATGTATGCTCTAGTTACACGAACCGTCACATTATTTGGGGGTACTGACACGACCCTAATAACGTTAGTTTGAAGATCGTCATCATCATCAAGTACCATGCCTGCTGGCGTAGGTGATATGTCTCTCCACAACTTTCGATCTCGACAGATATTTATCATATTTTTTTTGTTGACCTTCTGCCAAGCCAATCTCTTAAGCTATCTGGTATCTTTTCTCTTTACTTCCCTCTTTACCCCCAAAATCATGTGCCGAAGGTCTGTAAAATGTATGGTCACTAACACCATATTCCCTATACGCCACTTGGTGTGCCGGGGGGGGGGGGGGGGTACTTATTTAATGATAGGGTTGTGCTTTATCAGGACAAACTTGTCCAATTCTGGTGTTGTTTAGATAGCTGTATGGCTTTGTGTGTTTTCTTATCCCTCTGTTTATTTCTCCTTGATTTACCTTTACCACTCATCCTAGATGTAGCGGAGTTTACTTTATTTCGTTGTTCGTTTGCGTTGTTCTCGTTCTCTGAGGAAGGCCACATGTAGACCGAAACGTCAGTATTTTTGTTTTGTTCATTTTTTTGTAAAACTGTCACCATACCTTGTAGGAGTGTAAGTTACACCCCGCTACTGTCTCCTGCTACCACTTATACCGCAGAACAGTAATTATTTGTCAATTCTCTCTCCCCCCCCCCACCCCCACCCCAACTACCTGTGTGTTTTCTAAATGTTTATAACTTAAAGTGATTTCTTGTTTTGATTATATTATTTAGTTTTGAAGAAAAAAACTCACAAACATCATCATCATTATGTTGGTGTACCAGTTGGCGTAGGCGATCATGTCCTTCCACAATCTTCTATCTACAGTGCATCGTATAAGTTCTGTTGCTGACTGTTTTCTATGCCATGACACCAAGCTTTCTAGTATTTTCTCTCTTTGTCGTCCGCGATCTCTCTTTCCTCTTATTTGGCAATTGTAACCAAGTATTCCAACTTTCCTCTTCTCACGATGTGCCCGAAAAATGTTGATTGCTTCTTTCTGATGTTTTTTTTTTTTAGGATTTCCCTTTTTGTGTTGACCTCTTTGAGAATTTTCATTGGTCTTTTTAGCTGTCCATGGAACTTTCAACATACATCTGAGAAATCCCATCTCTGTGGCCTCTAATCGTCTTTTCATTTATTTGTCTACTGTCCGTGATTCGCTTCCATAGGTCAGAATTGGTTCTATATAGCACCGATGAACTCTCTTTCTCATTTCTGACATAGATTTGTTGCATAAGATATTTTTCATTTTCTGAAATGCTATTTTGGCCTGAGCTATTCTGCTTGTTATTTCTGTGGTGCATCTTCTATCTGATGTTATTATTGTGTCCAAGTATTTGACACGTTGCGCTTGTTTAAGATTTGTCCTGTTTATTTTTATGTTGCATGATGGTGATGATTGTTTCTTTGATATGACCCTTACTTCTGTGTTCTTACTATTCAGACTGAGACCTTTCTTGTTGCTTTCTTTTACTATTATGTCTATCATTTCTTGTAGTTCGTTCTCTGTCTCTGCTATTAAGACTGTGTCATCCGCATATCGCAAATTATTTATGTTGTGACCGTTGACTTCAATTCCTTTTTTGTCTACTATTGATCTCATAATATATTCGCTGTAAAGTGAAAACAAATCCGGCAATTCACAAACATAAGTATTACTAAATAAACAATTATAAGCAAAAAATGTAAATTATTGTGCATATTTGTATTATTGTTTTAATTGCACTTTTGTGTTAGTGCGGGGAACGGAACAGATAGTAAATCTGACTTAACCTCGAAGTCAAAATTGCATGTAAGAGAGGTGTAAGTTGTACGCCCCTGAATTTACGCTGACCAAGCTGAAGAAGTGAAGATTAATCAGTTTACAACTTATTATATTATCGTAATGATAACAATAACAACAATTATAATGTAAGCTAGTCATACAAACTAACGGTAAAACAGACAGACATGTGAACAGACAAGAATGCAAAGTAATGGATAGTCAAATGGAAAAACAGACAAGTAGAAAAAGAGACAGATGGACAGAAGGACATTTTTTAATGAGAGAGAGAGAGAGAGAAAGAGAGAGAGAGAGAGAGTGTTCTTACTACTGTTATTTCCAAATAAAAATAAAAAATCGTGGCGACTACTTTAACCAAGCGGCCTTTATTCCTCTGGTCGTGTCCTGAGCCCCTCGACTTACACCAGCAATGGTAATATGTATCGTTCATCATCATCATCAAGTACTGGGCCTGCTGGCGTAGGTGATCATGTCTCTCCACAACTTTCGATCTCGACAGTTATTTATCATTTTTGTTGTTGACCTTCTGACAAGCCATCATCTTAAGCTGTCTGGTATTTTTTTTTCTCTTTACTTCCCTCTATCTCTCCGTCCCTCTTTTTTTCCAGTTATTACAATATATTCCAGTTGTTCTCTTCTCATTACATGGCCATAAAATGTTTCTTCCTAATATTGGAAATTAGCTCTCTTTTTGCTTTGACCTCTTTCATAACATTTTCATTACTTTTCTTAGTTGTCCATGGTACTCTCAACATTTTTCTGTAAAACCACATTTCTACAGACTTTTTAATGTATCGTTAAGAGAGCTATTTCCAAAACACCACAGCGAAATATTCAAACTTGTACAGTTTGTCGATGTAAGCAATTTTGAAAGCAAATGACCTTGTCATCGTGAGATATCATTTCTCGACTGATCTGATGAGCAAACATCCTCCCGCATGGCAGAGCTTTTATCGTTCTGTTTTACTGTTCGATAGACAGGTTTCCTTGCGGGTTATCTCCCTCTGTCGGGAGCTTGCGCTGTCTGTAATGAAATTATTGATCGATGTTCACTGGAGTGGCAAGCTCCTTGCAACTTGCTTAGAGAGTGCACGAATTTCGCGTTTATGTTTCCTCATGCTTTTCAAATTCGTTTTTGTAATTTCGTTCCGTGAATTTCGCTGTCTTTGTGTAGATGTTGCTCTTCGTTCATTTGTTAAGAAATTAAGGCGAGAACTTTTTGTTCTCAAATAGAAATATCTTTCTAATCTTCATTAATCGTGTATAATTTGATAATAAATGTTAGCAGTAAGGACCTCGTTACATTCTAATCAGCCACAAAGATATCTTATCTCCTTCTTTGTTAAAAACATGTTTATTGATAGACTCATACAAGATATTTTTAGTTAACAGATGAACTTCTTGTTTGCTCTAAACAAAAATGTCGTCAGCTGTGTTGCGTCACAGTTTTACAGCAAGAATTCCACATTTGAGACTTCGACCCGAAAGAGTTCAGTTCATCACGGCAGACTTGAGGTTTGGATTTAGATCCAAACAAATGACACGAGATGAGATGTTTCATATCAACAACAATAGGGGAAATCAAAGAACTGCAATAGATAACATAACAAAATTTCTCGTCGGAAATATAATTTGGATTCCCGTAACAAAACATATTGACTTATTTCAGCATTGGGTTTTATCCCTTTTTATACATCCTTACTTTCGTAGACTGAATACTCTGTTTCAGAGATCGTCAAGAAGATGTAGAATAGATAGAATTTTGGTTATATCTGATTCGTCGGTCTTGATTTCCGCAGTCACTAGACTTTGGTGACTGTTATAAGATCATGAACTACACATATTATGTTCTTTTTTATGTTTTTTTTTAAATATTAAATGTTGTAGATGTCTTCCATTTTTGTATGTACATTGTCTGACTGGTACATTAACACATTCTAGTCTCACCGTAAATGTTATAATTTTTTTTAAATCTTATTTATTTTTCCTTCCTTTTATTATTACTACAGTAAAGTCTCGATTATGCGGTACTCAATAATCCGGAATTCTCAATTTAACGGACTTTTTTTTTTAATTATTATAGGGAGAAAGCTTGAATCATGTTTTGTTCAGTTAAATTAAATGCCTTTATCCGGAAATCGAAAACGCTACAACACGGTTTGTGCGCTGCGCTTACTTCTACAGGCTCTATCATTACACAATATTGCGTTTACAATAGTGTATTTACAGTAATATACTTCAAATAGGAGCGAACATATTTTATTCAATCCAGACATTGTGTCTCCAAATATTCCAAGTAAAAGCGACAGACAGTCTATATCTTCACTTTTTCCCCCGACTAAATGTTTTTGTCGGGAAATCTTAGTCGTGCCAAAAACACTTATCTACATGATTTTACAAATTTGCTTAATTTTCTCATAGCCTGCTTTAGATCTAAAGTTGGTCATGAATTTGTCAAAAATATGGCGTTTGACAGTCTGACCGAACATTAGAAGCAGACGTATTGTTTGTGAAAATTGAAGAGCCCATAACTTTGATGATTATAAATCAAAGGTTGAGCAGCCGGCGTGCAGTGACATAGAGATGGTGAGAAGAAAGGGGGAGGGGTTCAAAAATTACCGACTGGAAATTCAAAAGAGTAAGATACAGAGTTTGACGTTAGTTTGTCTCAGACATTTGTGCAAGCTGAAATTCGTTCCATCAGTATAAATTATACATGATATGCTATAAACGCATGTGTGCATACTTTTTAACGGAATACATTTTTGTGTTAAATAATGGCCTCTGCGAGTGCAAACCACACCTCAATTTCCCGCAAAGGTAAACGCAAGCGAACTGTATTGACACTGAACCAGAAGATTGAAATCGCTAGTAGACTTGAAAAAGGCGTTAATCGCAACGTTTTGATGACTGAATTTGGCATAGCCTCTTCAACATTATATGACATACGAAATCAAAAAGATGAGTTGTTTAAGTTTGCGTCGGAGTCTGAAAGCAGCAACAATATACACCAGAGACGAAGTATGAAACGGCCAAAATTTGAAAAACTCGACGACGTCCTTTATGTGTGGTTTTTAGAAAGAAGAAGAAAAGGAATGCCAATATCAGGACCCATGTTGATAGAGAAAGCTAGTGAATGTCACACGAATTTAAATATTTCTGAGCATTGCAATTTTTCAATCATGTTTTTTCATAAATTTTGAGTTTGGTTTTCTTACTCTCGATTATCCAGAAAAATTCAATTATTCAGAATGGGTTCTTCCCCGAGCATTCCGGATAATCGAGACTTTACTGTATTACTTTTACCCTTTCCTGCATTCAGTTTCAGTTCTTCCCACAATTATTGATTATAAGATCAGAGAATCGGTTTCATACGCACACGCACGCACACACACACACACACACACACATATATATATATATATATATATATATAGTGTCCACCGCATCTTTTTACCGGTGCGTGTTGTTTTGTCAACGACATGTATTTGTGTACATCCGTTTCTATAGCGATTTCCAGCGACGTCTCACAGACGTTTGTTTAATATCCAGACTACTGCACAGTACAGAGAATCTGGTACAAGGCTAATCTTATTCTCTCTCTCTTTCTCTCTCTCTCTCTCTCTCCTCTCTATCGGCTTTTCCTACCAGCGATCAATGGCATGGTGACTGCGTTGAGAAACATTTAAAAGTATTTCTTAAACAGGAGAAAGGGAAGAATGACGTAGAGATTAGGATGCTCGCATCATGTTTGGGGGCACATCCTAGAGATCGAACAGGGCAGGAACCTCCTGCCCTATAATGCCTTGCTGAAGTCGAATGTGTTGGGCCAGAAGGATATTGCGGTTTGTTGTCAGAACAACACAGCGAGTCTATGCACGCTTGATATTTGGGAGAAGGGCGAGAAGTTGTCGTGGGGACACTGAAGAAGAATACAGATGAATTCAGTGTGTAGCGACTTGATTATATTTTTACTGGCTGAATGGGTGGCCGATGTAAGACGCTGACCTCTGAACATGTAGGTTTTAGGTTCGATCCCCGTCACAGCCAGCGGAAGAAATGAAACAAAATATTTTAAAATTGCACGGTTAAAGTTTTACGTAATTAATGTACGACACAAATTTGAACGACGTTTCGGCTCAATAGGCCTTCAGAAATGAACAGAAAACAACACACACACACAGATATGCAAGTAAATAAAATTAGCCCTACATAGCCGAATATGAATGAAGTATCTAAAACAACAAAATCTCGAAGTAAGATGAGAAGTAAAAATATCTTCCCTGAGAAATGCTCTGAGGCCAGGAGTAAAATGATCTCCGGCTAGTCCGCTCAAGATGCTCGATGTTGACTGTCAGCAAATTGAAGTATAATATATATACATGCATATATAGATACATACACACACATATATATATATAGCCATATATATCCCCATATATATTTATACGGTTACACCTATACGTGTTAGTATACATGCATGTGAACAAGTGCGCATACAGTAATCTTACCCAGAAGTGTCCAAACCTAGATCCGTGTGCATACTCCTGCACAAAAAATAGACCAGAAGAATAACAGGGTACCCGAAAGGAGGAAAGAGTGAGATGTCTCAGAGTGGGGTTCAATAAGAACATGTAAAAGGTAAGGTACTATGTAGTGCAGGTAAAATGGGTATCGCCGTACACAAAGGTAAACAGCCCAGGAACAAGAGATATAGGTGACGACCGGAGTGTTGCAGTGAGGTCTAGTAGAGGGGAGCTGTGAATATCATAGCATGCGCATATAATAATGTGCTCAAACACGAGCAAAAGAGTAGAATATGCAGCATTGAAGGAGTAGCTACAGGAAAATTATGCGTATGAGTGTGACACATTCAAGCCTCTTGGGGTCAGCAACCCAATTGAACTAAATGGTAATTATCGAAGGCAAACAGGCTGCGGTCGTCGGAGTAGCAGACATTACCAGTGATACGGATGTCGTTTTTGCCCGTGTGGTCTGAGGAATTTAAATGTGATACCTCAGGAGTGCCAGTATTCTGTTGAACATCCCGCTTCACTAAATCCTTCCGCTAAACGTCTCCAGACTAGCCAATATAAGTCAT
Source organism: Megaustenia siamemsis (assembly GCA_032433765.1). Lineage (NCBI taxonomy): Eukaryota > Metazoa > Mollusca > Gastropoda > Stylommatophora > Ariophantidae > Megaustenia > Megaustenia siamemsis. The sequence continues at coordinate 110,629,989 of JAVIAB010000073.1, read as the reverse complement.
GTGACATTGTTGTCATATGACAACATACATGGTGTTGCGGGACACACATGTGAAACCATCCTTGATCTCGAACCGTCCGTTAGGGAGGGACAGAGTCGGTGCGGAGCAAATAAGCACAGGTAATATAGTTACAAACTCAGGTGACCGTAACCAATTGTTTATGGTGGAAGCGAGGGGGGCGGCTCCTGAACAGAATATCTCTCAAATTCTTGTCCGTTTATAGGCGACCATCGAGGGAATACGCCCGTGCACTGCCGGGGCCCGAAAGGGGAGTTTAGAATAACGGCGCTGTACCCTACCAGGCATGTTCGTAAGAGGCGAGAAAGGAGGGTTAGGCATGGAACTGGCTATCCCATACTGTAAAATAAATAAGCCGAAAAAACTTCACAAACATGGACAAGTCAAAGAGAGATAAAGTTAATCCGTCAACCATGAAAGAGAAGGGCTCTCTGTCTAAAAAACGTATGACGCAATCCGGAGAAAGCCGTAAGGAGTCCGGGTTGCCGACTCACCCTTTGTCTACCAGGAAATCCTCCAGAATTGGCACCTGGAATGTTCGTACCCTTAACGAACAGGGAAAAGCTGCATAAGTGGCAGCATAAATGACTAACTACAAGATAGATATTCTGGGAATGTGTGAAACAAGATGGCTGGGAGCGGAGAGAATAAAACTGAATACAGGGGAGATGATTTTATCATCAGGACACCAGGAACCAGGAGCACAACATAGCGAAGGGGTAGCTATAATGCTATCAAAGAATGCACAGAAGACACTAATAGAATGGGAGGCAGTGGGACCAAGACTGGTGAGAGCAACATTTAAAATAACCAAAAACAAAATAAAATTACACATTATACAATGCTATGCACCAACCAACGATAAGGATGATTCAGTTAAAGATGATTTCTATAAACAGCTACAATGTCAGATGGATGCAAGACGAGCCAAGGATATTATAATCTTGATGGGAGACCTAAATGCTAAGGTAGGACAGACAACAGAGGCTTCGAAGAGATTATGGGAAAAACATGGACTTATAGAGAATCTTACATGGAGATATAAACGAGAATGGAGAGATATTTGTGAATTTCTGCGCCCTTAATCAAATGAGCCTAGGAGGAACAATATTTCAACATAAAAGAATACACAAAGCTACATGGGTGTCACCAGATCATAGAACGGAAAATCAAATTGATCACATATGTATTAATAATAAGTTTAAGTCATCCTTACAGGATGTAAAAGTATATAGATGGGCAGATATAGCTTCTGATCATCATCTTCTGTTAGCCAAACTTAAAATTAAACTAAAAAGGTATACTACAACGAATAAGGGTAGAAAGTATTTCAATGTAGGGTTTCTTAAAGAACAAGGAATTAAAGATAAATTTGCAGTCACAATATCAAACAAATACCAAGTCCTCCAAAAACTAGAAAATACAATAAATATAGAAGATCATTGGAAACATGTAAAAAATATATGGAAAGAGACATGCGAAGAAACATTGGGGAAAAGAGAACACCAGAATAAGGCATGGATGACAGCAGAGACCCTGGATAAAATTAAAGAAAGAAAGAACAAAAAAACAGACATAAATAAAAGCAAAACAAGAAGTAATAAAGCCAAGACACAGGAAGCTTACACAGAGGTGAACAAAGAAGTGAGAAGATGCATTAAAAGGGATAAGAGGAAATATATAGATGAAATAGCTAAAGAGGCAGAAGAAGCAGCAAATAAAGGGAATATGAAAGAACTGTACAAAGGCACAAAGAAATTAGGTGGAAAATACAAACAGATTAACGCCTTTATCAAAGATAAGAAAGGAAATCTGCTTAGTAATATAAGGGAACAAATGGAGAGATGGAAAGAGCACTTTGAAGAACTTTTGAACAGACCCAGCTCAAATAATCCTCCAGATATACTACCAGCAGAAGAAGAGTTACACGTTAACTGCGGAAAACCAAGCAAAGAAGAAATAATGAAAGCCATCAAACTATTAAAAAATGGTAAAGCCACAGGACCAGATGAAATTCATTCAGAAGCCATCAAAGCAGATATTAACACCTCTACCAAGATGTTACATGATCTATTGGATAAAATTTGGGAGAGGGAAGAAATACCTAAAGACTGGAAAGAAGGTTATATGATCAAACTGCCAAAGGAAGGAAGTTTACAGGAGTGCACAAATTATAGGGGAATTATGCTACTATCAGTGCCAGGAAAAATATTAGTAGAATCATTCTGGAGAGACTAAAGGAGGCTATAGAGAAACACTTGAGAGATGAACAAGCAGGTTTTAGGAAGAACAGATCATGTGCTGATCAAATAACTACTCTACGTATAATAGTTGAACAAAGTTTAGAACTAAAATCCCCACTTTATATTGGATTCATAGATTACGAAAAGGCATTTGATAGTTTAGACAGAAGAATGCTTTAGAAGTTGCTGAGTCATTACGGAATCCCCATAAAGTTTATTAACCTGATTAAAAACAATGTATGAAGGAACAAAATGTAATGTGGTGCATGAAGGACAGCTTACAGAAGCATTTGAAATAAGAACAGGAGTAAGGCAAGGATGCCTTCTATCCCCATTTCTCTTTCTACTGGCCATAGATTGGATTATGAAAATAACTCAAAACAACAGAAATGGGATCCAGTGGTCACTGACCAAACAACTTGATGATTTAGACTTTGCTGATGACATAGCTCTCCTATCACACAGCCATCAACAGATGCAGGATAAAATGAGTATATTTTATGAGAGATCACAACAGCTAGGATTAAAGATTAATAGAGATAAGACCAACATTATGAGAATTAATGCAGTTGGCAATAACGAAATAAAACTAGGAGAAATACCTCTACTAGACGTACAATCTTACATATATCTGGGCAGCAATATAGATAAAGAGGGAGGAACAGAAAATGATACCAAAATAAGGATATCAAAAGCAAGAGGAGCTTTCATTGCACTGGGAAACATATGGAAATCCAAAGAAATTAGGTTAAATACAAAAATAAAAATGTTCAACTCAAATGTTAAGTCGGTCCTATTATATGGCTGTGAAACATGGAGAATAACAAAATTGACAATCACGAAGGTACAGACTTTCATTAATGGATGCTTACGCATAATAAAGGGATGGAAATGGCAGGACAAAGTCACTAACGTGGAATTATGGAAATGTACCAGTCAAATACCAGTGGAGAAAGAGATACAGCGAAGACGATGGCGATGGATAGGACACACACTACGGAAGCCAACTGAGAGTATTACACAACAGGCCCTTTTTTGGAATCCCCAGGGGAAAAGACAAAGAGGAAGACCAAGGAATTCTTGGAGAAGACAGATCGAAGCAGAGATGAAGATGATGGGGAAGACATGGAATGATCTTAAAAGAAGTGCAAAAAACAGAACGACTTTGAAAGTGTTTGTTGAAGACCTATGCCCTACTGGGAGCTAAAAAGGTAGAAGAAGAAGAAGAATCGAGGGAATACGGAAAAGTAGACCAGTGATGGGATCAGAGTGGAGAATGGATCGGTAACGGTTGAGTATTCTCACAGCAGCTAGGTTGTGATAATGATAGGTGATGATGATAGGTGAGGGTGACAGGTGAGGGTGATAGGTGAGAATGATAGGTGATTGTGATAGGTGAGGGTGATAAGTGAGAGTGATAGGTGAGGATGATAGGTGAGGGCGATAGGTGAAGGTGTGTATAGTTCGTCCGGGCAGATACGATGAAGACGCTACTTCTCGGAAAACTGAATAGAATGAGTACATGAAGGTGAATGTGATGATTTATAGAGAAGGTAACAATGGGTGTATGTGAGTTCATAGAAAATCGAGGTGTGGAGGCTAGAATACCCAAGGAAACAGTAAGGTCCAAAAATGTAACAGAGGAAGTAGAGATACAAGATGTGATCTTGATAGCTTTGTGATAGTTGCTGATGTAGTCGATAAACTTAGAGATGTCGTCCTCAGGTAGATCGATTAGTCTGAAGCAGTCAGCAATGAAGTAAAGTCAAGTACCCCCGTAACGCCATTGGCGTATAGGGAATATGGTGTTAGCGACCATACATTTTACAGACCTTCAGCACATGATTTTTGGGGTAATGTGGTCGGTATTACGCCCGTGCCGCTTTACTTTCTCAGAAAAAAATCCGGTACCCATTAAAGGCTGGTGAACCCGGAAGTCGTCGGTTGTGATCGAACCCTACCTCTTGTCCTTTGTAGTCCAGTTCACTAACCACTGAGCTATCGCGGCTCCCCTAAATTTAGACAAACTTGTTATTAATTCTAAAGGCATACACACAAGTTATTATATACACAAATTTGAAGAAACTTGTCATTAATTCTAAATAAAAATTGACAAAAACGTTATTAATACAAAATATTAAACAGATAAACTATTTAAAATTGAAGATAAACACACACATAAAGTATAAATACAACGCGGAGCCTCTAGTATAGTTGAAGAGAACTCGTAACATAAACTCGAAATTGTATCTAGCAGCTAAACTATTATAGATACGATACAAAGACATTGTATCTAGCAGCTAAACTATTCTAGAGACGATACAAAGACATTGTATCTAGCAGCTAAACTATTATAGAGACGATACAAACAAAGACTTTTCGGGAAAAAAAACTGTCATGATGTACAAAACAAAAACTACACAAAGATCAACACGATAATAAAATACTATTCTAAAATGAACAACTTTCTAATAGTTTAGCTCCTACATATGATTCCATGTATATTTTACATTTTAATCTTGACGTAAGACGAATGTATTATTATTACAAAAGTTAAACTTATTAAAAATCGTACACAAACGTTCTCTGTAATTACAAAGCTAGCCCTACACGTTTACAATTAGCGCAAAAGTAAGAAAGAAAAGCTTTTTATTAAAACAAAAATGTGGACAGAAACAATTGTTATTAAAACATAAATTTGGACAGACACAATTGTTATTAAAACATAAATTTGGACAGATACAATTGTTATTAAAACATAAATTTGGACAGATACAATTGTTATTAAAACATAATTTTGGACAGACACAATTGTTATTAAAACATAAATTTGGACAGACACAATTGTTATTAAAACAAATTTGGGCAGACGCAATTGTTATTAAAACAAATTTGGACAGACAAAAATGTTATTAAATCAGAAATTAAACAAGACGCTCGCCATAAAAGAAAAGTTTGACCACACAAACACTTTAATACTTACCAAAATAAACTGGTTTCCCACATCTGGCACAGGGTTTGCTCATCTTTTAACTGTTGCGTCATTTATAGTTATCCCCCAGTTAAGAACCGAGTTACATAGTCACGGACGTGCAGAAAAGAACGGAGTTACAATAACTGCAGATATTCCAGTGTCTCTGTTACAGCTCAAACTCTTCCTGTAACTAAACAATGAATGTATGGGTCATGTGTTCTCGTTTATCAGCGTGGCTTATGTCGAGACTTTTACACTTTATCAATGACACATTTTACACACCTCGTGATAACAGATAGTGAAGGTGAACATAACACATGATAACACTGTTGCTACTACACTATACAGAAATCAACGTCTATAAAAAATAGATCAGGATACGCCGTAAAGATATGACACACAAACTTGCCAGAGATGTATAGCAGTAGAGAGTATGTAGAGATTATCATGTTCAGCATTAACTGTTAAATTCAAAGCGAAATTATTTTTTTCTGCGTCTATTTGCTACAACGGTCTGTTCTTGACTAAGGGTTTCCCTTGATCATGCAGGGTCCGTTCACCCAAAAATTACATCTCATAATGTTATGTTAAACTGCAAATGACATTTTTCCAGTGTTATAAAATATACATTTTTTTTTTTTGGTAAAGCCGTTTTTTGTGAAAACCGCAGAAGTAAACTTAATACTGAGTGTAGGAGCCCTAATGCGTGCTTTCCAGAGAGCTGGTGTTAAAACACTACCTTATTTCGTTCAAGTGTTAAAACACTACCTCAACTGGTTCAAGTGTTAAAACACTACCTTTATGGCATTTTCCTATTTCTGGGTTCTGTCGAGAATGGGTGGGGGAAAGGGGGACTTAGAGAAGAGGGGAATAAAAGTCGCTTGCCCAGTGCAGTCGCCAAGAGATTTTCGAGCCTGAATTTTTATTTCACCTCCGACAGAATGTTTTTTTAGATTTTTTACTCTACGGTGATTCGTACCCACGTTCTCCTGGTTTTGAGTCCGACAAGTTATCGACTCGGCCACCCACTCGCCCCAGTCGAGAGCGTTGCTCAGAAACACTTAAGCAATTTTCTCCTTGATTTTCCTCCCACAAGTTGAGGGGCAGTAAAATAAAATGTCTGTTTCCGGTCCTTCTGACAGCGTCAACCGTTGTCAGTTCATGCTGTTGTAGAGTAGTGACAGCGTCAGCCGTTGTCAGTTCATGTTGTTGGTAGAGTAGTGACAGCGTCAGCCGTTGTCAGTTCATGCTGTTGTAGAGTGGTGACAGCGTCAACCGTTGTCAGTTCATGCTGTTGGTAGAGTGGTGACAGCGTCAACCGTTGTCAGTTCATGTTGTTGGTAGAGTGGTGACAGCGTCAGCCGTTGTCAGTTCATGTTGTTGGTAGAGTGGTGACAGCGTCAGCCGTTGTCAGTTCATGTTGTTGGTAGAGTGGTGACAGCGTCAACCGTTGTCAGTTCATGTTGTTGGTAGAGTGGTGACAGTGTCAGCCGTTGACAGTTCATGTTGTTGGTAGAGTGGTGACAGCATCAGCCGTTGTCAGTTCATGTTGTTGGTAGAGTGGTGACAGTGTCAGCCGTTGTCAGTTCATGCTGTTGGTAGAGTGGTGACAGCGTCAGCCGTTGTCAGTTCATGCTGTTGGTAGAGTGGTGACAGTGTCAGCCGTTGTCAGTTCATATTGTTGGTAGAGGGGTGACAGTGTCAGCCGTTGTCAGTTCATGTTGTTGGTAGAGTGGTGACAGTGTCAGCCGTTGACAGTTCATGTTGTTGGTAGAGTGGTGACAGCATCAACCGTTGCCAGTTCATGCTGTTGGTAGAGTGGTGACAGCGTCAACCGTTGTCAGTTCATGCTGTTGGTAGAGTGGTGACAGCGTCAGCCGTTGTCAGTTCATGCTGTTGGTAGAGTGGTGACAGCGTCAGCCGTTGTCAGTTCATGTTGTTGGTAGAGTGGTGACAGTGTCAGCCGTTGTCAGTTCATATTGTTGGTAGAGTGGTGACAGTGTCAGCCGTTGTCAGTTCATGTTGTTGGTAGAGTGGTGACAGTGTCAGCCGTTGTCAGTTCATGTTGTTAGTAGAGTGGTGACAGTGTCAGCCGTTGTCAGTTCATGTTGTTGTAGAGTGGTGACAGTGTCAGCCGTTGTCAGTTCATGTTGTTGGTAGAGTGGTGACAGCGTCAGCCGTTGTCAGTTCATGTTGTTGGTAGAGTGGTGACAGCGTCAGCCGTTGTCAGTTCATGCTGTTGGTAGAGTGGTGACAGCATCAACCGTTGTCAGTTCATGTTGTTGGTAGAGTAGTGACAGCGTCAGCCGTTGTCAGTTCATGTTGTTGGTAGAGTGGTGACAGCGTCAGCCGTTGTCAGTTCATGCTGTCGTAGAGTGGTGACAGCGTCAACCGTTGTCAGTTCATGCTGTCGTAGAGTGGTGACAGCGTCAACCGTTGTCAGTTCATGCTGTTGGTAGAGTGGTGACAGCGTCAACCGTTGTCAGTTCATGCTGTTGAGAGTGATGACCGTTGCACTGTTAAACATGGAAATCCAAGAAATTAGGAAATACTATCTAGTCGGTCCTATATTCCATGTGGAGAAACGCATTGCAAAGCTGGTAAAATACAGTTTGAGCATGGTGGTCGCACTCTGGGTACAAGGTACATTCGGAGTGCCTACCAGATCATCTGATGTGGGACTGATCCATATTCATTGTCAAGATCCAGTCATATTACGTCTAGATTTATTTTCTCGGTCTTAACCCTCTGTACCGCCTCCCATATCATTGTCGCGTTCTCCAAGCATCCGGGGACACTAGGGACATCTCCCTTCTGTATAGCAGCATCTATACACATCCGTTCTCCATGAGGTACGAGGTGAGTCTCGTTGCCATTATAGAGAAGAATACTTTACCTTCCACATTCAGTAGGGAGATTGGTCTGAACTGTGTAATCTCGCTTGAGTTCAGTTCTTTTGGAATGTACACGCCATTGGCCTTCTTCCATCCCCGTCTTACAATCTGCCTCTACCATGCACTCCTGAGCAGCCGATGTAGTCGCTTCAGTACCTCTGGGCATCTTTTGTAAACTAGGTACGAAACGCCGTTTGAACCTCGGGTTGAGTTGTTGCGAGCTCTGTGAACTACATTTATCACTTCTTCATATCGTTGAGTGAAGTGCCAGGTTCGCTCGGACACATCATACCTGTCATAGGTTTATTCGGTTCGTCTCTCTGGCTATCCGAATAGGTCTCTCTAAGATGTGTCTCCAGCTCTTCCTTGTTGGCTGTCAGTGTTCCAGATCTTTGTGGTTGAAACACCACCTTCGCAAACTTAAGCGAATCCTTGAAGAACGTTTCAAACTCTGGCCCTCTTTGTTGAGAGAGCCTTTCTGATCTACACAGTGCATTATGTTTGGAATTTAGGTGCTGCCACACCTGATATAATACTTCCTTCTCTGCTACCGTATCTCTCTTGAACTGTATTCTGACGTGGTTTTTTCTGCTTCCTGATCTCTTCTATTTGTTTTTGTTGTCTGTTTTTCTGCGTTTTAGTGCTCGTCCTTACTTTTTCGTGCCTAATTCCTTGACGCAATAATAACAGACTACTTCGTCTATACTTTCAAGCTTCTGGGACAAGTTCAGCCGTTCCTGGTGGTGGTTTATGGCTTTTGCTAGTGACTTGTCTAACTTCTCCCATGACTACTGTGTTGCTAGTGACTTGTCTAACATCTCCCAGACTACTGTGTTGCTAGTGACTTGTCTAACTTCTCCCAGACTGCTGTGTTGCTAGTGACTTGTCTAACTTCTCCCAGACTACTGTGTTGCTAGTGACATGTCTAACTTCTCCAGACTACTGTGTTGCTAGTGACTTGTCTAACTTCTCCCAGACTACTGTGTTGCTAGTGACTTGTCTAACTTCTCCCAGACTACTGTTTTGCTAGTGACTTGTCTAACTTCTCCCAGACTACTGTGTTGCTAGTGACTTGTCTAACTTCTCCCAGACTGGTGTTGCTAGCGACTTGTCTAACTTCTCCCAGACTGCTGTGTTGCTAGTGACTTGTCTAACTTCTCCCAGACTACTGTGTTGCTAGTGACTTGTCTAACTTCTCCCAGACTGCTGTGTTGCTAGTGACTTGTCTAACTTCTCCCAGACTACTGTTTTGCTAGTGACTTGTCTAACTTCTCCCAGACTGCTGTGTTGCTAGTGACTTGTCTAACTTCTCCCAGACTACTGTTTTGCTAGTGACTTGTCTAACTTCTCCCAGACTACTGTGTTGCTAGTGACTTGTCTAACTTCTCCCAGACTACTGTGTTGCTAGTGACTTGTCTAACTTCTCCCAGACTACTGTGTTGCTAGTGACTTGTCTAACTTCTCCCAGACTGCTGTGTTGCTAGTGACTTGTCTAACTTCTCCCAGACTACTGTTTTGCTAGTGACTTGTCTAACTTCTCCCAGACTGCTGTGTTGCAGGCGGGAGGAAACTTGATCTGCTCTCTCTCTTCCCGTCCAAGAGGTGAGCGAATTCATCATCAGACAGCTCAACTTGAATATTCTCAATTCTGTAGATTGACTCCTGACTGAGATCCTCTAACGTCTTATCTGTCAGGACAGTCTGCTGTTGAGCTACTGATGCTGTACTTTTATACCTCTTCTTCGTTTTGTGTATTTTCATACCCTTCTGTGTTGAGAACTCCTTCTGTGTTGAGAACTCCTTGTACAGCTTCATTGGTGTTCTATCCATTGTTCTATAATCGAAATCCGTTGGTCGATTCTGGTCGTATCTGTAAAATCGCTGTGTGATTTATCATTCTCTCCCCCCCCCAACCCACCCACTCCTTTTGGTGAATCTTGGGAGAATTTATTCAACAAATTATGAGTCATTTTAAACAGACATTCTGTCAGATTATTCACGCGTTGTTCCAGTTAATTAACGAGAGAAGGCGAAAGAGAAGCTGACCAAGAACAACATAGTGAATATCAGTAGAAAAGCAGCGTGTGCCAGACTTAGGGTAACCTGCAAGAATTGCTACTGTCCCTTGCAAAATGGAGATATTATGTTGCTGCCCTGCAACGTGCCACAGCGCGTGTATGTCACTGACAGCTTTCTTCATCATTGACCGAGGAAATGACGGGAGACAAAACACGGAAGATAGAGAGAATGTGTGAAAATAGGGGAATAATGGATGAAGGTAGTAGAAACAGTGGGGAACCACTAGTACAAACAGAATTATTATTTTTTTTATCTTTGCTCTTCTATGCTGCTATGTTATTATCATCATCGTCATCATCATCATCAAGTGCCGGGCCTGCTGGCGTAGGTGATCATGTCTCTCCACAACTTTCGATCTCGGCAGCTATTTATAATTTATGTTGTCGACCTTCTGCCAAGCCATTCTCTGAAGCTGTCTGTTATTTTTTCTCTTTGCTTCCCTCTATCTCTTCGTCCCTCAATGTTTCCAGTTGTTACAATATATTACAGTTGTTCTCTTCTCATTACATGCCAAAAAATGATGATTGTTTCTTCCTAATATTGGAAATTAGGTCTCTTTTTGCTTTTACCTCTCTCACCACATCATTACTCTTTTTAGCTGTCCATGGTACTCTCAATATTCTTCTGTAAAACCACATTTCTACAGACTCCAGTGATTTTCTTGTCTGTTGTCCTGTTGTCCATGATTCGCATCCATATGGTAAGACTGGCTCTACGTAACATTTAAGAACTCATTTTCTTGTTTCTAATGTCAAAAATGGATTGCATAGTATCTTCCTCATTTTTTGGAAAGCTGTTTTTGCCTGAGCCATTCTGCATCTCACCTCTTTTGTACAACTTCCGTCTGAGGTTAACAAAGTTCCCAAATATTTAAATTCATTTACCTGTTTTAATATTGTTCCACTTGTCTTTATTTTGCACTGAGGTGATGTCTTTTTCTTTGTTGTTACCATTACCTCTGTCTTTTTGCTATTAAGGCTGAGTCCTTTATTTTTGCTTTCTTTCACTATAATGTCCAACATTTCTTATAACTTTTTTTCACTCTTAGCGATTAAGACTGTATCATCAGCATACCTTAGATTATGTATATTATGACCCCCAATTGCTATTCCAGGCATGTCCCTTATGGATCTTAAAATAATCTCACTATAAATATTAAACAAATCTGGTGACAGCACACAACCTTGTATAACACCCTGTTTTATTTGTTTAAACATTCCCAGTTGGTTTCCAGTTCTTATGGCCGCTGTTGTATGGCCAGTACATGTTCTTTATTATTCTTAGATCTTTGCTGCACACGTTTATGCTTTCTACAATTTTGATTACTTCTTTGTGCTTTATTTTGTCAAATGCCTTGGTGTAATCTATGAAACATAGGTATAGATCTGTTTTCACCTCTATGGTTCCTTCTACTAAAGATCTTTTGATATAAATGGCATTGCTCGTTCCTTTACCTCCAACAAAACCACACTGTTCATCGCTAATTTCCGGACTGATTTTGTTTCGCACTCTTCGCATGATGATTCTTAGTAATATCTTAGTCATATGACTCATAAGGATTATTGTGCGATGATCAGCGCATTCAATTGCACCCGATTTTTTGGTAGGGCTATGAATATTGATTTGAGCATGTCGTCTTGAATATATCCGCTATTGTAGATATCATTCAATATTTTTGTTATTATTTCTATTCCAAAATCACCCATGGCTTCAATTTCTTCTTTATTTATATTATCTGGTCTAGGAGCTTTGCCTGCTTTCATATTGCGCAAGGCGTCTTCCACTTCTTCTTTGAGTATTTCTGGTCCTTCTCCATTATCCTTAATATTTAATTCCGTTCGTTCATCATTATAAAGATCTTTAATGTATTCTTTCCATCGTTCCCTTATGTTAAGTTATCCTTCCTTTGATCTTAGACATCCAGTTTTTTATTGCGTTTTTCTTCCTGTTAATTCCTCAATTTGTTTGTATATAGCTTTAGCATCTTCTTTTTGTTGCATTTCAATCTCTTTGCATCTTTCTTTTAGCCATGCTTCTTTTGCTTTATTGTATTTTACTACAATTTCTTTATTTAATCTCTTTTACTCATCTTTATTTTCTTTACTTCTTCTTCTGTCATCCATTTCTTTCTTGAATTTGTCCTCATTGGTGGTATGAACTCTTTTGATGTTTGTTGCATTGATTCTTTTAGCATTTCCCACTGTTCATCAATGCTTTGTATCTTCTCTATTGCATTGTACCGGTTCTGAATTGTGATTTTATGTTTGTCTTGCAGCTTCTTGTCTGACTTAAGTAAATCTAAATTTATCTTGATGTTAACTAAGGCTCGTTTTGTTGTTTTTAATTTTACTCTAAGCTTTCCCACAACTGGTACATGATCACTATTGCAATCTGCCCCTGGTCTAGTTTCCACACACACCAGACTGTTTCTAAATACATTGCTTATCATTATATAATCAATTTGATTACTTGCGTTGTCCCTGGGCTTTTCCATGTCCACAGACGTCTTGGGTGTTGCTTAAACCAGGTGTTTCCTAGCATCATGTTGTGTGTTCTTGCCCAGTCAATAAGTTTCTCACCTCTTTCATTCCTCTCGCCTAAGCCATAATGACCAACTACTTCCTCAACTCTTTCCTTTCCTACTTTTGCATTAAAATCCCCTAGAACTATGGTGTTTTCATGTGGTTTGCATTTATGAAGTGCCTCATTTAAATCGTTGTAAAATTTATCTATTGTTTCCTCTAGACTGTCTGCTGTTGGTGCATACGCTTGTATAAGATTTATGTCTATTGGCTTTCCATTCAATTTCACTAAAAGGACTCTGTCAGATATTGGGTAAAAACATTTCACTGTTCTTGCTCTTTCTCCAACCAAGATGATACCTACTACTCTTTGGTGTTCCGTACCTCCAGAATAGATTATTTTATGTTTATCAGAATACATCTCCCCTGATCCGGTGTATCTCATTTCGCAAAGTCCCAGTAATTGTAAACTCATTCTTTTCATTTCTTGTATGATGTTTTCTAGTTTACCCTTCTGCATGAGTGTTCTCACATTCCAAGTACCTACCTTTAGAGTTTGTTTTATCTTTATTTTGCTTACAGTAGGCTGATGACGATCGGGTATCACCTGTAGTACATGATGTCCTCTACCGAACAAGGGTTTTCCATTGGAATCCCCTTAACGTTGGTATAGTATGTTATTATACCTTGGTGCTAATCTATATCAACTAAACATAAAATTGTATGGACCGTTTTATGTTTATTTTATATGTTCTCTGCAGCTATACCCGCGGCCCCGCATAATATTTAATATTTTGTATATTTGATATTTGTGTCAGCCAACATCTAACCAACCTAATTAAAAGTCTCCACGTCAACAGCAGCTGCACAGTCAGAACAGCAGCAGATTATACGGGTCACTTACAAGTTAGATTATGTGTACTACAGGGGTATATACTATCCCCCCTACTGTTTCTTACATACATGGACTATATATGCAAGTTTGCCAACTAATCAGAGATAGAGGAGATCAACGAGCTTCTTTTGCAAACGATCAGGCACTAATACATGGACAAATAGAAGACCTACAGGAACACTTAAATAGACTCAAAAGCACAGGCACACTCAAAAAATGCAATGTGAAAATCAACATCAACAAAACAGAAGTCATGAATATCGCAAAAGAGAAACAGAATATCAATATATCTTTAAACAGTAGACAACTAAAACAAGTAGAGGAATTTGAATACCTAGGAAGTCTAGTGACAAATGACAATTGTCACAAATGTAGACGGGGAAATAGGAATGTAGGGGAATAATTGGAGTAGAGACAATGTGAGGAGAATTGAGATAAACATCGTATGTACGGGGAAGGTGACATTCACGGGATGTTGGGTGAACTGTTGTTTGGGTGAGTAGAGATGAGAGAGTCTTGTGATATTGGGGACCGGTGAGTAGAGATGAGAGGGTCTTGTGATATTGGGGACCGGTGAGTAGAGATGAGAGAGTCTCGTGATATTGGGGACCGGTGAGTAGAGATGAGAGAGTCTCGTGATATTGGGGACCGGTGAGTAGAGATGAGAGAGTCTTGTGATATTGGGGACCGGTGGGAAGCACGGAGGAGTAAATAGAAATAAGAGAAGGTTAAGGTGAGATAGGGATGATGAAATCAAGAGAAGTCATTGGCTGGGAAATTAAGGAAGTGGCTGTTGATTGGCTGGGGTATGACGCACTTAAGACCATGCAGAGGGTTTTAGAGTAGAGAGATCACATGTAAGCTAGCGACTAGGGAGACTGGCGCACGTCACTAGGGCGCGTGGCCTTAATTGTCATAGTAGACCGCATGCTCTGTGTTTTATAGTAGTGAATAGGATTAAGTTTCGATAGAGGTGGAAAACTCTCATGCACGAAAGTGAATCCAAGAGTCAGAGGTACCCAGCTTACTTTGATACCCAAGCGGAGATGTCAGGCCGCTGGGTTTTTGTGGTTGTACATTGCTGTTTGTGGTTGTACATTGCTGTTTGTGGTTGTACATTGCTGTTTGTGAAATTATGAAATTAAAGTCGTACTATGTTTTGACACGAGAGACATACGTGTGTAACCGATTCTTTGAAACATGAGTATTGTGGACCAACCCAATGCCCGATACAACGCGAAGTTCAGAAATTAGACAATTGACACCAACAACTAAGTACAGATCTTAAAGGAAGAGCGAGCGGCGACAGTGAAAGGAAATCACCAAAAACAATTAGCCTGTTTCCTAACGACAGGTAGACGCGGTAGAGCTCGACGTTCAAGCGTTGCCTTTTCTTCGTTAAAGACAAGAGGTTACAACGACCTACCATCGTGAAGTCGTCCAGTTTACGGCTACCGCGTTACCTTGTGGTGCATTGGAACCTGGGAGCGTTACATTTACCTGTGTGACGCTATTGAAATGTATTGACGGACATCATAAGACATCATTTACATTGAGGCGTGTGATCTCTTTTGATTCTTTCATGTCCACACACCAAAACAAAACATACTATAAACAAACAGCAGAAATAGACTCAAGGTACAACAAAGCTTGTCAAATCATTGGACAGCTATCACCACTATTGTCCAACACGGAAATAACTCTGGAGGTAAAACGGACACTCTACAATACAATCACTGTGGCCTCGGTAGCCTAGTTGGGAAAACCACCCGACTGGACTACCGATGTTCGATTCCCGCTGGAGCAGTGTGAATTGTACTCGTGGTTGGAAAAAAAAAATACCCCCACGGTCGACCCAGCCGTTGGCAGAAATGGGTACCAGGGTATTACTCTGGGAAGGTGAGGAATGTCGCCTCGCATCGTGAGTTTCGATGCTTGAAGCGACACTATCCATAAATTTCCGAACATTTCCGGATAGGCGGCCGAGCACATATGGGTGGAAACTCGCGTGCTAAGACGCCGATTTAAGGCTCGTACTTTACCTTTACATCTTCATCCCAATGTTGTGCTACCGATGTCAGTCCTGGACACTAGATGCAAGAACAATAAGAAAAATAAGCTCTATTGAGATGAAATGTGTTAGATGAATTATAGGAAACAGCCTGATAGATAAAGATCAGAAATGAAGAACTGAGAAAAAAGCTAGGAATAACTCCCGCCATAGAATATATAAACAAACAACAGATAAAATGGTTTGACGGCGTGACAATGTAGAAAGATCAAAACACAACACATCGAGCCTTCAATAAACGTTGCGAGAACACCAGACCTAAGGGCCGACCACGAAAACGATTGATTGACAGAATATTAGAAACACTAGGAAACATAACAACAGCAGAGGCGAACAGAAGAGCAAAATACCGCAAAAAAATATCTCCCCTCGACGCTGAAAGGCAATGGAGGAAGAAATGAAGAAGATATTTTTGTGTTAACATATATGTAAAAAATCAAAGCGTAATCTCCTCTATCCCTTAGCCCGATCCCACTTAACGTCCTCAATCACCTACATCCAGCGGGAACAGAAAGCCATCACACACATGTAGCTCTAGTCTCCAATCTCTCCTAGTTCCGACCATTGAGATGTCACAGAACATTACCGTCCAATTTGTCTAGTGCCAATTGGAAACATTTCAGCCGCCCTTTAGAGTGTACTCACTAAAATAGTAAGCCATTTTCATTTTGCAATTTGTGTACACGTTATTTATATTCTATTTCGTTAATTTGATTATTAAAAAAAAAACTTTGGGAACAGTCAACTTAGAAACTATATTTCCCGTTAGACGGCAGCATAGAATAGTCTGTGCTCATCTAACTGTGTATTCCCTGCAAGAGATGTAACAATTTATAATACTTCGACTAGAGATTGTAGGAAATGTAACAAGTTATAATACTTCGACTAGAGATTGCAAGAAATGTAACAAGTTATAATACTTCGAGTTCGACTAGAGATTGCAGAAAATGTAACAAGTTATAATACTTCGACTAGAGATTGTAGGAAATGTAACAAGTTATAATACTTCGACTAGAGATTGCAAGAAATGTAACAAGTTATAATACTTCGACTAGAGATTGCAAGAAATGTAACAAGTTATAATACTTCGACTAGAGATTGCAAGAAATGTAACAAGTTATAATACTTCGACTAGAGATTGCAGAAAATGTAACAAGTTATAATACTTCGACTAGAGATTGTAAGAAATGTAACAAGTTTTAATACTTCGACTAGAGATTGCAAGAAATGTAACAAGTTATAATACTTCGACTAGAGATTGTAGGAAATGTAACAAGTTATAATACTTCGACTAGAGATTGTAGGAAATGTAACAAGTTATAATACTTCGACTAGAGATTGCAAGAAATGTAACAAGTTATAATACTTCGACTAGAGATTGTAGGGAATGTAACAAGTTATAATACTTCGACTAGAGATTGCAAGAAATGTAACAAGTTATAATACTTCGACTAGAGATTGCAAGAAATGTAACAAGTTATAATACTTCGACTAGAGATTGTAGGAAATGTAACAAGTTATAATGCTTCGACTAGAGATTGCAGAAAATGTAACAAGTTATAATACTTCGACTAGAGATTGTAGAAAATGTAACAAGTTATAATACTTCGACTAGAGATCACAAGAAATGTAACAAGTTATAATACTTCTACTAGAGATTCTAAACTGTTTATCAAAGACCTCATCCAGAAAATATTAAATTTGAACTGTCAAGTAACAAAAATTCGTGTGGGAATATAAATAAATAAATATATATATATATATATATATATTCTGTGTGTTACCGGGACCTCATTATGAGGGAAATAAAGAATAGTGACACTGTGACCTTCCAGGCATGTCGTAAGAGGCGACTAAGGAGATTGATCGATGGCTTGACAAGCTGTCATTGTAAAAAGTATTGTTATGGAAACAGCGCCATATATTTTAGAGCAGAGATCTCTGCAATATGTGCCACTTTGTCACGCAAGGCTTCTGTTTTTGAGATTGTGGTTCTGCCCTATGTGCCGTCTTCGGCTCGAAAGGACAATAGATGGATGGATGGATGGATGGATGGATGGATGGATGGATGGATGGATGGATGGATGGATGGATGGATGGATGGATGGATGGATGGATGGATGGATGGATGGATGGATGGATGGATGGATGGATGGATGGATGGATGGATGGATGGATGGATGGATGGATGGATGGATGGATGGATGGATGGATGGATGGATGGATGGATGGATGGATGGATGGATGGATGGATGGATGGATGGATGGATGGATGGATGGATGGATGGATGGATGGATGGATGGATGGATGGATGGATGGATGGATGGATGGATGGATGGATGGATGGATGGATGGATGGATGGATGGATGGATGGATGGATGGATGATAGATAGATAGATAGATAGATAGATAGATAGATAGATCGATAGATCGATCGATCGATCGATCGATCGATCGATAGATAGATAGATAGATAGATAGATAGATAGATAGATAGATAGATAGATAGATAGATAGATAGATAGATAGATAGATAGATAGATAGATAGATAGATAGATAGATAGATAGATAGATAGATAGATAGATAGATAGATAGATAGATAGATAGATAGATAGATAGATAGATAGATAGATAGATAGATAGATAGATAGATAGATAGATAGATAGATAGATAGATAGATAGATAGATAGATAGATAGATAGATAGATAGATAGATAGATAGATAGATAGGATAGATAGGCAGGCAGGCAGGCAGGCAGGCAGGCAGGCAGGCAGGCAGGCAGGCAGGCAGGCAGGCAGGCAGGCAGGCAGGCAGGCAGGTAGGTAGGTAGGTAGGTAGGTAGGTAGGTAGGTAGGTAGGTAGGTAGATAGGTAGATAGATAGATATGATAACCCGCTTCCCTTGAAAAATGTTCTGTTTGGACCTACGGGGAAAAAAAGATTGAACTACACTGAGGCACAGGATACTGTTGATGACCTTGACTTTTTGTGTCTCTCCATGCTCTGTATGGTCCACCCCCCCCCCCTCCTCCCTCGTGATGGAGTTTCAGCATTTCAAGCCGTTGAATCAGCAAGTACCTACGATAGCGAATCGGTCAGAGACTGCGGAAAGCAGCTGTGCTTAAGGGCAACACTAGGAATGACGATCATGAAGATACAGACGCTCATTAACAAATACTTGCACAGAATAAAAGGATGGAAATGGCAGGACAAAATCACTAACATAGAATTATTTAAAAGTACCAGTCAAATACCAGTGGATAAAGAGATACAGCGAAGATGATGCCACTGGATTGGACGGGCACACACTGCAGAAGTCAACTGAGAGAATTACACAACAGGCTCTTTTTTGGAATCCACAAGGAAAAAGACAAAGAGGAAGGCCAAAATATTCTTGGAGAGGACAGAGGATGCAGAGATGAAAATGATGGGAAAGACATGGAATGATCTTAAATGAATGGCAAGCAACAGAACGGCTTTGAAAGTGTTTGTTGGAGACCTATGCCCCACTGGGAGTTGAAAGGTAGAAGAAGAAGAATAAGTGGGCGCGTATGCGTTGTGTTGTGGCTTGTAGTAGAACTGTGATATTTGCTCCTTTAGGCTCAACACATCCTACTTCAGCACGGCATTTCTGAGTACCTGATTTTTTTTCTCCCTCAACTTCTACTCATTTGGCCGGACTAGATTGGTTAGTCTGTTTATAGGGGCACCACGAAGAGGTGGAGTAGGGTCTGGATAGTTCTGGTTTACCGATCCTGGCGCAAGCCATCAGCTATGAGTCGCTGACAACTTTCATTTCAATTCCTGTTGGGAGTCTTTATCACCTAATCGCTTCACTTAAGGTATGCATCTTGTTTTTTTCCCCGTTTTTAATATTCATTGACGGTATTAATATTGCCGCCATGAAAGTATACGTGTAGGCGCCAAATACAGAAATGCCAAAGAGCAATGGCTTAGATCGCCAAAGAGCAATGGCTTAGATCTATGAGTCACATTGGGAGATAAAGGGAGACAATGTCAGTTAGTGTTTCACACGCTGCGTCACGTGGCGAATCGTAAAAGGTTTCTAATGTCCGTGGAGGATGAAGGAGAAACTATAATTCGCGGGGAAAAAAAGCAAGAGCGTTAGAGCTGAGAGAGAGAGATAGAGAGACAGAGAGGGGGAGACAGAGAGGGGGAGACAGAGAGACAGAGAGAGAGGGAGAGACCGAGACAGAGAAAGACAGACAAACAGATAGAAAAAAAACAGACAGGCGGAGATCCACACTATAAATAAGACTTGGGACAACTCAACAAAATGAAACGCAGACTTTGTCGTTGCTCTAAGCTCGACAGGAAGGCACTGTGCGTGTCAGGTACTGACAGCTTCAGAAGAATTATATAAGAGAAAATAGAACGATTACAGTCATGCTGGTGTATAACACAGCACGGCACAAAATCCGACGTTGTGGCTGTAGGCATTCTGGAACAACACGAAATAAATTAAGTCCATCCCATTTATTTCCAGTTTTGCTTGCTCGCGGCCAAAAATACGAAGAATTCACCCGACTAGACTACCGACGTTCGGACAACCCGTGTTTGATTCCCGGTGGGAGCAGTGTGAATTGTACTCGTGGTTGGGGAAAAAAAAATACCCCCACGGTCGACCCAGCCGTTGGCAGAAGTGGGTACCAGGGCATTACCCTGGGAAGGTGAGGAATGTTGCTTCGCATCTGAGTTTCGATGCTTGAGGCGACACTATACAGAAATATCCGAACATTTATGGATGGGCGGCCGAGCACATATTGGTGTAAACACGCGTGCTAAGACGCCGGTTCAAGTCTCGTACTTTACATTACCTTTACGAAAAATACTCGAAATATTAATTGATCTTATAGAAGAGAACTTGGAACATTCATTAATCTTATAGAAGAGAGCTTGGAACATTTATTGATCTTATAGAAGAGAACTTGGAACATTCATTAATCTTATAGAAGAGAGCTTGGAACATTTATTGATCTTATAGAATAGAACTTGGAACATTCATTGATCTTATAGAAGAGAACTTGGAACATTAATTGATCTTATAGGAGAGAACCTGGAGCGTTCATTGAGCTTATAGAAGAGAACGTGGAACATTCATTGAGGTTATAGAAGAGAACGTGGAGCATTCATTGAGGTTATAGAAGAGAACGTGGAACATTCATTGAACTTATAGAAGAGAACGTGGAACATTCATTGAGGTTATAGAAGAGAACGTGGAACATTTATTGAGGTTATAGAAGAGAACGTGGAACATTCATTGAGGTTATAGAAGAGAACGTGGAACATTCATTGAGGTTATAGAAGAGAACGTGGAACATTCATTGAGGTTATAGAAGAGAACGTGGAACATTCATTGAGGTTATAGAAGAGAACGTGAAACATTCATTGAGGTTATAGAAGAGAACGTGGAACATTCATTGAGGTTATAGAAGAGAACGTGGAACATTCATTGAGGTTATAGAAGAGAACGTGGAACATTCATTGAGCTTATAGAGGAGACCTTGGTACATTCATTGAGATTATGGAAGAGAATTTTGAACATTCACTGAGGTTATAGAAGAGAACTTGGAACATTCATTGAGCTTATAGAGGAGAAATTTAAATATTTGGGAACTTTGTTAACCTCAGACGGAAGATGTACAAAAGAGGTGAGATGCAGAATGGCTCAGGCAAATGCAGCTTTCCAAAAAATGAGGAATATACTATGCAATCCATTTTTGACAATAGAAACAAGAAAAAGAGTTCTTAAATGTTATGTACAGCCAGTCTTAATATATGATGCGAATCATGGACAATAGGACAACAGAAAAGAAAATCACATTAGTCTGATGTCTGTGGTTTTACAGAAGAATGTTGAGAGTACCATGGACAGCTAAGAAGAGAAATGAAGATGTTCTGAAAGAGGTCAAAGCAAAAAGAGAGCTAATTTCCAATATTAGGAAGAAACAATCATCATTTTTTGGCCATGTAATGAGAAGAGAACAACTGGAATATATTGTAACAACTGGAAAAATTGAGGGATGAAGAGATAGAGGGAAGCAAAGAGCAAAAATTACATACAGCTTAAGAGAATGGCTTGGCAGAAGGTGAACAACAGAAATGATAAATAGCTGCCGAGATCGAAAGTTGTGGAGAGACATGATCACCTACGCCAGTAGGCCCGGTACTTGATGATGATGATAGAGGAGAACTTGAAACATTCATTGAGCTTATAGAAGAGAACTTCTGTAGCAGATCTCCCACTTCTTTTTCTCTGTTGCCATGTTCAATCTCTCTTTGATGTGTTTGAAACCACTTCCATCTTGGTCTGCCCTTGATGCGTCGTCCAGGAACTATGACTTCCATTATTGTACTTTCCAGCCAGCTGTGTCTTTTAACGTGAACATAGTATTTTAATTTCCTCTGTAGAATGGTTTTCATAGGCCTGCTCTTTTTTCATATTTAAATCTTTTACATAGTCATTGATCTTTTTTATGTTTAAATCTATTACATAGCCATTGCTCTTTTTTCATAATCTAAAGTATCATAAAGATTTTTCTGCAGCATTTTGTTCCGAATTAATCGATTTTCTTTCTTGTTGTTTTGTGAAATTGTCAATATATATATATATATATATATATATATATATATATATATATATATATATATACGACTTCTTTGCCTTCACCGCCTTCTTCTCTTTCACATGTACTTTTCAACTCAGAAGGGAGATGTAGTTTGCTATATTTTATTCTTCTCATGGTCTCTCCTGATGTTATGTTTTCTAGTGTTTCTATTATTCCATCAAATTATCTTTTTTTGTCTGCCAACTCATGGGTCTGAGGTTCTCGTAGCTCTTGCTGAAAGTTCTTTGCGTTGTATTTGGAATGGGCCAAGTGATTTCAAAGTTTTCTTTTATTAATATTTGTCTTAGGATCAGATTGATTTATTCATTGAACTAAGTTCAAGGAACTAAAAAACGAGCACAAGAATGTGTTCATTGTCAATACATAGACAACGAAACTAAATGTCAATACATAGACAAGGAAACTAATTGTCAATACATAGACAACGAAACTAAATGTCAATACATGGACAAGGAAACTAATTGTCAATACATGGACAACGAAATGTATAGTCAATACATGGACAACGAAATGTATTGTCAATACATGGACAACGAAATGTATTGTCAGCACATAGACAACCAAACTAATTGTCAATACATGGACAACGAAACTAATTGTCAATACATAGACAACGAACTGTACTGTCAATACATGGACAACGAAATGTATTGTCAACACATAGACAACCAAACTAATTGTCAATACACAGACAACGACAATGAAACTAACTGTCAGTTTCTCCTAAGAAAGTCATGTTTGTAAAATAATAAATGCAGGCATTGTTATCAGTGAAGGAGCAGATTGTCTAAGCGACCGAACAGCTGCCATTGTCTTCGCCGGTTTTGTTAACAACTCAGATCGATACAGCCTCGATGCTTGTCAACTATTGGGCCTTGATACAGGCACGACGAGACTGATTCCATGTGACAGTGTTACAGTGAGAGAGGAAAAGAGGAGTGGTAACAAAGGTCTCAACACATTCTCCTCTCTCTTTCACTCACTCTTGCTCTTTCTCATTCCGATAGGTCAGATCGTTAATTAATTATTCACAACATAACCACGAAAGTGAAAGGCGAGCTCTTTCCCGAGAGATTATTGCGACTTATCGAAGCGACTAAGAATGAACCAAAACGAGAAACTGTATCGATAAGATAAATCCCAAGAAACAATCAATTAATATCAACGCGCGTGTACAACCGGCACGGGTATGTAAACCAAAGTGAAGGAGAAACATACATTTACGTGTAAGAAAAAAAAAAAAACCAACCGATTTTTTCACGTAAATATTGGAATTTAACAGCCAAAAATAGAGTAGGGAACGGGTAAATATATATGCAGTGCTGCGGTAAAGCTGGTAGCAAGGAGCCTGTGGTGGGATGTAATGTACACTCCTATAACGCACAAAAAGAAATCAATTTGATTTTAGGGACCTTCCAAATAAAGACAGAGCTTTGATACGCACGATCTCCTACCTTTATTTTGTATGTTACTAGATACCTCCCTGGAGAAATCTATCCTTCCCTTACTCCGACCCCTCTCTGTTTACTACGCCTCTGCATCGATTGATACTGTTACTGTACATGGTACGCTTTAGATATTAAAACAACGCAACGATGCAGCTGAAACTTGTTGCATGCTCAGCGAGTACAGTTCTAGTGACTGTCGACATGAGCGAGTACAGTTCTAGTGACTGTCGACATGAGCGAGTACAGTTCTAGTGACTGTCTACATGAGCGAGTACAGTTCTAGTGTCTGTTTACATGAGCGAGTACAGTTCTAGTGTCTGTCTACATGAGCGAGTACAGTTCTAGTGTCTGTCTACCTGAACGAGTACAGTTCTAGTGTCTGTTTACATGAGCGAGTACAGTTCTAGTGACTGCCTACATGAGCGAGTACAGTTCTAGTGTCTGTCTACATTAGCGAGTACAGTTCTAGTGTCTGTCTACATGAGCGAGTACTATTCTAGTGACTGTCTACACGAGCGAGTACAGTTCTAGTGACTGTCTACATGAGCGAGTACAGTTCTAGTGTCTGTCTACATGAGCGAGTACAGTTCTAGTGACTGTCTACATGAGCGAGTACAGTTCTAGTGACTGTCTACATGAGCGAGTACAGTTCTAGTGTCTGTCTACATGAGCGAGTACAGTTCTAGTGACTGTCTACATGAGCGAGTACAGTTCTAATGACTGTCTACATGAGCGAGTACAGTTCTAGTGGTTGTAGACATGAGCGAGTACAGTTCTAGTGGTTGTAGACATGAGCGAGTACAGTTCTAGTGTCTGTCTACATGAACGAGTACTATTCTAGTGTCTGTCTACACGAGCGAGTACAGTTCTAGTGACTGTCTACATGAGCGAGTACTACTCTAGTGTCTGTCTACATGAACGAGTACTATTCTAGTGTCTGTCTATATGAGCGAGTACTACTCTAGTGTCTGTCTACATGAACGAGTACTACTCTAGTGTCTGTCTACATGAACGAGTACTACTCTAGTGTCTGTCTACATGAACGAGTACTATTCTAGTGTCTGTCTACATGAACGAGTACTATTCTAGTGTCTGTCTACATGAACGAGTACTATTCTAGTGTCTGTCTACATGAACGAGTACTATTCTAGTGTCTGTCTACCTGAACGAGTACTATTCTAGTGTCTGTCTACCTGAGCGAGTACTACTCTAGTGTCTGTCTACATGAACGAGTACTACTCTAGTGTCTGTCTACCTGAGCGAGTACTATTCTAGTGTCTGCCTACATGAACGAGTACTACTCTAGTGTCTGTCTACATGAACGAGTACTAGTCTATTGTCTGTCTACATGAACGAGTACTACTCTAGTGTCTGTCTACATGAACGAGTACTAGTCTAGTGTCTGTCTACCTGAGCGAGTACTATTCTATTGCCTATTGGCAGGAACGAACTTGTGTGCGCGCGTGCGTCTGGTACATCTGCTATTTTCATAATGTCTTCATTTCTAATGTTATCTTGTTTTGTGATGTTAGGTATTCTTCGAAAACATCGCATTTCATGAAAGGGCAGTGCAATCAAAAGGTTATTTTGTTTTCCATCGAGACACAAATAAAATCTCACATCGGAACACACGTGGCTATTGCACTGGAAAAGTGCCTTCTGTTCTCCAACCCTAAAGGATCTCTCCGACAGACCCCAGACATCCCACAAAGGCTGTAATTTGTTGTTTGTTCTTTTTGCAAGCTATATAATTTTTTTTTCGGGCTGTTAATCCTTTTACATGTGTTAATTTATTTATTATTTACCTAAACATGAAGTTGGCCCCGTATCTATTTAATATATTGTCCATGCACGTGCTAAACAAATTTGCACAAAGTTTAGTAAACAAAATCGAACGTCGCATAAATAGCTATAAATGAATAAAACCATCAAATGTTTTCTATTACACTCCACGTTCTCTCGACGCTGCAATGCACAAAAAGAGAGAGAACAGAACAATTTCAACACTGAGTGCTTCTAAAAAAACTGTAGATTCATTTCTATTATATTGGTTATAATTGCAACGTAACTATCACATTTTTTAATGTGATCCATTCACCAACTATAGTAATTACTACATTTCAGCTTCTTACGTGAAAACGTTATATTTTATCTAGAACAAAACCTCACTAGACTTACCTTTTCTGCACTAGAATAATACCGTATGAATGTAGAGATGGATTCAATACGTTCGCTAGCTAGCATTTGCATATCAACAACAAAATATGTGGAGTCAGCTCACCAACACACGCCGCTCCACTCAATGAAATGTTAGTTGTCGATAATTCAATATCGACTGTGGCTTTACCACGCAGAAATCAATGCAGCAAATTATTTCACTGACCGTCGTAAAGCATGCACGTGTATATGGTATCGATTTATTGACCCACTTCTGTGACCAGTAAAGGGAACACATTCTCTTTCACTGTATACATTTTAAACGATAAACAAAACAAAAAAAAAAACAACTTGTCTTATTCCCTCCTGTTTTGTCCTATTTATAGAAAATCGATGGACCTTTATCAAGCGCAAACTGAGATCATCGCTGGCCGCCTCTCAGGAGGCACAGTGCTATGGGCAGAACCAAAAATGTCCCTTCAGTTCCATCGACAATGGTAATTATTTTCGACACAATAAATAAGAGTCCTTCTGGAATTGTTTAATAAGAAAAAGCTTATTTTTACTGAAATAATTTTCAGAAAGCAGGAAAGTCAGTGGCGTAAAGTAGATCACCAGCGCCCAGGGCAGAGCAAGTATGTAGGCTGCTGAGCCCGGGGCAAATCAAGTATTATCTCCCTAATCTACAATTTTTTTGCAATTATTAATAATGTTCTCTCGCATTTCTTTTCAAAGTGTTGGCTCATCACCTCTTCAAAGATTTTCCACCGGTAACGACCAGTTCTCAAACGCTCACTATGCTACGCCACTGACGAAAATACATCAGCTGCAAAGAATATAGGCCAATAGCCATAAACAGAGAGAAACATTACTTAATAATACAGAAATACAATATGATGTGCAGCGATAACAGAGAGAAACATTTTATAATAAATAATACAGGAATACAATATGATGTGAAGCATTAGAGGTACATGTAATTAGTTTGAGCAAAAATAAATAACGAATCCAACTGGGATTAATGAATAGGAAAGTACTTTTATGACGTCATTAGTTCTTACAAAGCAGGAAAATGTATCGGCTCCAGAGAAATTATCGTCATCGTGTGCCATACCGGGTGGCGTAGACGATCATGTCCTTCCACAATCTTCTATCCACTGTGCATCGTATCAGTTCTGTTGTTAACTGTTTTTCACGTCATGACACCAAGCTATCTAGTATCTTTTCTCTTTGTCGTCCGCGATCTCTTGTTCCCTGTATTTTGCCAGTTGTAACTAAATACTCCAACTTTCCTTTTCTCATGATGTACCAGAAAAATGTTCTATGGTTTCTTTCTGAAGTTTGTTAGGAGCTCCCCTTTTTGTTTTGGCCTCTAAGAATGTCCTCATTGATCTTTTTAGCTGTCCAGGGAACTTTCAACACTCTTCTGATAAATCCCATCTCTGTGGCGTCTAATCATTTTTTTATGTCTTTGTCTACTGTCCATGATTCGCTTCCATAGGTCAGAATTTGTTCCATATAGCACCGATGAACTTTCCTTCTCACTTCTATCTATCTATCTTTCGTTCGCCCGAAGTATTGTCTATATCTGCAATGTCGTTTCCTGTATAAATTCTACTGTCTTTTGTAATTCTTGCAGTGGTCCATATAGTTTTGTCTGTAGTGTTGTATCTATGGGCCAATGGATTTTCCTCAGTCTACTATATTCAGTGCAATCTTGAAGTATGTGTTCAGCAGTCTGGGGCGCCTGTCCACATGTACAAGTAGTTGAGGTGCCGATCTTGAATTGTGTATACATGTGACTATGGAGTCGATTGTGTCCTGTTCTGAGGCGTATAATGATAACTTGTTCGTATCTATTCATATTATGAAAGGCATCCTGATTTGGGGCTTGTGGTCCTCTGATTGATTTGATTATCTTATGATAATTTCTTATGATGGTGTGTAACCGGTGTATCTAGTTGTGTTCCTGTTGAACCTTCCTTTGCCAACTGATCTGCTTTCTCATTTCCTGGTATTCCACAGTGAGATGGGATCCACTGCATGGCAACTGTGGTGCTTGCAGAATCAGTCAATAAGGTCTGCAGATGTGGTAATTTTCTGGATTGTAGTGCCTGGAGTACTGATCTTGCATCTGTCAAAAACACTACAGGATGTGGACTAAGATTACTGTTCAGCAGTTTTTCTATTGCCAACTTTATTGCTTGTATTTCTGCATCATAATTGTGACAATATTTCCCTGTTGCTATTTTATTCATATCCCTAGTGTTATTTGGGTACTCTATATATGCACCTGCTCCTCCATTCTTAACTCCATTCTGTGCTGGTCCATCTGTGTACACACGAATCCATAGGTCTTGTGGGTACTCTTCATCCAGGAAACTGAGTTATTGTTTTTCGCTGTAGACTATTTTGTTCTTCTTTGTCAACTATTCCTTTCACTTCTGTCCGTATTTGCATTGATAGTCCTGATTCCTCTGTCCAGGGAGTCTGTTCTAGTATGGGCAGTAGGGGGTTAACAACTCTTGGCATGTCTGGTGTTTGTCTACTAATACGCTTGGCTTGGTGGATAAAACTGCTTCTCTTAAGTCGTCCCAATGCAAGATTTTGGAATCGGTCATTCATTGGATGTCTAGGCATGCATGCATATTTTTCTGCTTGTATCAGCACCTTTGTGTCCCTCCGTTCTCTCAGTGCTCGTATCCTCCACAATTTCTCTATCTCCAATATTGGTGTTGATTTCATTGCTCTTGTGATGACCCTAAGTGCCTGGTTTTGTACTTTATCCAGTTCTTGCAGTGTGGTATTTGATGCTGAGCACCATGCAGATGATCCATATTCTAAATGTGGGCGTATACGCTGTTGGTTAAACTTTACTGAGTATTTTCCCACTCGCACCCCACGTGGTTCCACACAGCTTTCTTAGAATATCCAATTTCATCCTTGCTTTTTGGGTTGCCTTATTTATCTGCTGTTTCCAAGATCGTTTGTTATCAAATGTAACTCCGAGATACGTAGCTTGTATGTCTTCTTTCACAGGTTCATTGTTTATGTAGATGGTACCTGTTTTTTGTTTTGGGGAGAGAGTGAAAAGTGTAGTACTGCATTTGGCTGTAATGATGCTGATACACCATCTATTTGTCCATGAATTCAGTGCATTCATAGCTCTTTGTAGCAATTTGGAGGCCACTGTTGCATACTCCTCTGTGCACCACATTACCAAGTCATTTGCATACATTGTCACTTTGATGCTATGTGGTAGTTCAGTAACTAGGTCATTGATGTAGATCAGAAAAAGTGTTGGAGATAGTACCCCTCCCTGTGGAACACCCTGGCATCGTAAGACCTTCTTACTCTTAAGACCATCCAGTTGCACTCTAACTCTCCTGTTATGCAGGTATGCTTTGACCCATTTGTACATCCTGCCATTTACTCCATAATTTCTCAGTTTCTTCAAAATCCCTTCCTTCCATACCTTATCAAATGCTTTCTTTAGGTCTATCCATGCTGCTAGTACTAGTTTATTTTCTTGAAACGCATCCTCAATTTCTTGGGAAAGATAGGTCGCCTGATCTTCGGTAGAGTAACACTGTCTAAAGCCTGCTTGTTGTGGGACAAGGAGATTTTCACTTTCCAGGTACCACTGCAGTCTGAGATTGATTATACGTTCCATTGTTTTACACAAACAGCTTGTAAGGCTGATTGGTCTATAACTGGATGTTGTTGAACCATCTTTTCCTGGCTTTAGTAATGGTATCATAATTGCTTCTCTCCATGTCTGTAGCACTCTACCTGTGACCCAGAAAATGTTGTAGATCTGCAGTATTTTTGCTTTAGCTGCAGTTCCCAGTTCTTAATCATTTCATTGGACACTCCATCACTGCCTGGTGACTTTTTCATTTTTAATTTGGATATTGCCAGCTCTAGCTCTCTTTGTGTAATGGGTATTTCCTTGACTTCATGTGCGGTCTCTTCTTGTCTTGCATTTTTTTGTTTTAAACGGGTCTCTTGTCGTTTCTCTAGGCTAATTTCAATATTATTGTCATTTGCAAAGGAGTATGCAAAGTGATTTGCTGCATACTTACCTGTTAGGATGTTTCCATCTTTCTTCAGTGTAATTTTGGTGTTCCTTTCTGTATCCTCATCATTAAGCTGTTTTACAAGCTTACACGCTTTTCTTGTGTCTTGTTCAAGATTCAATGACTTTGTTTTCTCTTTCCAGCTTCTCCGTCTGGCTTGTAGTTTAGCCCATTCAAATTTGGCTTTAGCATGCTGATAGTTATTGTGGTGTTCCTGGCAAAGGTTATTTTCTGCTTTCTTTCGAGATGTTTCCCATTGTGCAGTTGCTCTAGTGCACTACTCCAGTATGGTTTGTAGTGTTTCCGTGCCCTCTAGGTATTGTTTCACTGGCAGCTTGCATTATTAGTCTACTGAATTCAACTATTTTGTTGATGTCTCTGTCTATATTTAGATCTTTAGTCAGTACACTGGTGTAATGTTGATACATTTTCCAGTCTGCCTTTTTGTAATTCCGTCTGGAGATAATGCTGCTCTCCCTGACGGCATCATTTTGCACCACTAAAAAGACTGGTCGGTGGTCGCTGCCTCCAAGTTGTTTCCCAACAATACGTGTGATATTCCAATCCAGGTGTGGTGAATGGAAAGCAAGGTCTGGTGTAGATGTGGTATGCCATGATCTGGAGTAGAATGTTGGTGGATCTGTTGTCTGGTTTAATAGTATAAGCCCATTGTCATCCTGCCTATTTTCAAGTTCTTCACCTCTCTTGTCCATATCTTCATAGCCCCAGCTCTGTGAGTGGCTGTTAAAGTCTCCACATACAATTATTCTTTCTTTTAATGTAATTGTGTCTAGTGCTAGTGGGCGGTCACTCGGACAGTAGTAGTTAAGTATTGATGTTGTTCTTTACAAGTTTCAATATTCCACCCTTTTGTCTGTATTTTCTATCAGATTGGTAGCACTGGTATCCCCTAATCTTCAAGGCTATGTCGTTGTTTAGATGGGTTTCCTGCAAACAGCATATGCTTACTTGTTCTTCATGCAGGATATTTTCTAATTCTATCTTTTTACTGTACCCAACTCTTTTGCTGTTCATGCCTTCAGCATTCCAGTGCATTATTTTGAGTGGTCTTTTTTGGATTGGCCAGTAGCTCTATTCTCTCGCCCCCTGATTCCGCAGAGCGGTTGAGAAGGACATCCAGTAATAGAGGTTGGCCCTTTCGAGGCTGAGGGCCCAGCGCTGCACCTGTCTGAGTGTCCATCACAGGTCGAGTGCCATACCGATTTGCGGTTATAGACATACTTCCCATTGGTGTGAGTGTGTGGTATCCTTATTGTTGTAGTGCGCCTTTTGGCTGGTTGCCTCCGACTTCAGCACTTAAACTTGCTAGAGCAGACTGTGGTCTTGCTCGGGCTTAGGAAGGCCTGGCCAGTCTTGGTTTTCAGTCCCTGGTGACTGTTAAGCCCTATCCCCACGACAGGGAGCTGGCCTTGATGAGGCTTCTCACTTCTATTGACACAGACTTGTTAGAGAACATGTAAGTAAAGTCAAGAGCCCCGTCACGCCAAGTGGCGTACAGGGAATATGGTTTTAGTGACCTAGTGGTTATTTGTATAGACCTTCGGCACATGATTTTGGGGGTAATGTGGTCAGTATTAAGCCCGTGCCGCTTTACTTTCCCAGAAAAAAAATCCGGTACCTATTTACGGCTGGGTGAACTTGGAAGCTGTCGATCAGGATCGAACCCGACTCTTGTCCTTTGTAGTCCTGTTCACTAACCATTCAGCTATCACGGCTTATAGAAGATTTACCAGCTAAAAAAAAACACACAACATATTACGACATAATACAGAACATGTTTCTTCATCGTCCATGGTCAGACGAAGTCAAGTTCAAGCTAGGGAATTGGCGTGCTGCGGTAAAGCTGCTGAGCAGGGAACGAGATATCAGCAAAAGGGGCGACAGCGCATGTCCACACCAGGACTGAAAGTTGTCAGCGACTCGTAGCTGACTGACTATGCCAGGATCGCTGAACCAGCACTATCCAGATTATATATACTCCACCTCTGTGCAGTGCTCGTTGTAATAGACTAACTGGTCTTGACAATTGGGATAGAGATCGAAATGGAAAGCAATCCGGTACTCGAAAGCTCCGTTATAAAGTCGGATGTGTTGGACTGAAAGACACAAACGTCGCAGCTTGCTGTAAACTACAGAACAATTCATCTACGCCCACTTACCGTCCTTTAAAGAGCGGGCGATAAAGATGACTTTTGTTGACCTTTGAACGGAAGGAAATAAAGATGTCTGATGAACGGAAGGAAATAAAGATGTCTGATGAACGGAACGAAATAATAATGTCTGATGAACGGAAGGAAATAAAGATGTCTGATGAACGGAAGGAAATAAAGATGTCTGATGAACGGAAGGAGATAAAGATGTCTGATGAACGGAAGGAGATAAAGATGTCTGATGAACGGAAGGAGATAAAGATGTCTGATGAACGGAAGGAGATAAAGATGTCTGATGAACGGAAGGAGATAAAGATGTCTGATGAACGGAAGGAGATAAAGATGTCTGATGAACGGAAGGAGATAAAGATGTCTGATGAACGAAGGAGATAAAGATATCTGATGAACGGAATGAGATAATGATGTCTGATGAACGGAAGGAGATAATGATGTCTGATGAACGGAATGAGATAAAGATGTCTGATGAACGGAAGGAGATAAAGATGTCTGATGAAAGGAAGGAGATAAAGATGTCTGATGAACGGAAGGAGATAAAGATGTCTGATGAACGGAAGGAAATAAAGATGTCTGATGAACGGAAGGAAATAAAGATGGCTGATGAACGGAAGGAAATAAAGATGTCTGATGAACGGAAGAGAATAAAGATGTCTGATGAACGGAAGGAAATAAAGATGTCTGATGAACGGAAGGAAATAAAGATGTCTGATGAACGGAAGGAAATAAAGATGTCTGATGAACGGAAGGAAATAAAGATGTCTGATGAACGGAACGAAATAATAATGTCTGATGAACGGAAGGAAATAAAGATGTCTGATGAACGGAAGGAGATAAAGATGTCTGATGAACGGAAGGAAATAAAGATGTCTGATGAACGGAAGGAGATAAAGATGTCTGATGAACGGAAGGAAATAAAGATGTCTGATGAACGGAAGGAAATAAAGATGTCTGATGAACGGAAGGAAATAAAGATGTCTGATGAACGGAAGAGAATAAAGATGTCTGATGAACGGAAGGAAATAATGATGTCTGATGAACGGAAGGAGATAAAGATGTCTGATGAACGGAAGGAAATAAAGATGTCTGATGAACGGAAGGAAATAAAGATGTCTGATGAACGGAAGGAGATAAAGATGTCTGATGAACGGAAGGAAATAAAGATGTCTGATGAACGGGAGGGAATAAAGATGTCTGATGAACGAAAGGAAATAAAGATGTCTGATGAACGGAAGGAAATAAAGATGTCTGATGAACGGAAGGAGATAAAGATGTCTGATGAACGGAAGAAAATAAAGATGTCTGATGAACGGAAGGAAATAAAGATGTCTGATGAACGGAAGGAAATAAAGATGTCTGATGAACGGAAGGAAATAAAGATGTCTGATGAACGGAAGGAAATAAAGATGTCTGATGAACGGAAGGAGATAAAGATGTCTGATGAACGGAAGGAGATAAAGATGTCTGATGAACGGAAGGAGATAAAGATGTCTGATAAACGGAAGGAAATAAAGATGTCTGATGAACGGAAGGAAATAAACAAAAGAACTAACAGCACGGAAGAACCCCGTATTGGTTTTTTTGCAAGTGTTGCATTTTCATACTGCGACCTAAACTATTTCATATAAAAGTAAAGTAGCCCCGTCACGCCAAGTGGCGTATAGGGAAATATGGTGTTAGTGACCCTATATTTTACAGACCTTCAGCACATGATTTTTGGGGTAGTGTGGTCAGTATTACGCCCGTGCTGATTTTCTTTCCCAGAAAAAAATCCGGTACCCATTTAAGGCTGAGTGAACTCGGAAGCCGTCGGTTGGGATCGAACCCTACCCCTTGTCCGTGGTAGTCCAGTTCACTAACCACTGAGCTATCGCGGCTCCCATAAACTATTTCATATATTTATGACAAATTATAAGGACTACCTTTACCTATTACGGTTAGATACAGTTATATATATGTGATACAATAACGAGCAGAAACTTAGCTACGCTGCAAACTCCGCACGCCTACGGGATGCCGTCTGTAAACTGGTGCATGTATTCGGTTATTTGCGTTTGTTATTTGTATGTTTATTAGTGGATATGTCGACTCTGACACGTGGTCTGACCAGCTTGTGTTGTGACCTTCTTTCAGTAACACGGAACGATACATACAACCTGTTACACGTTACGTTTGGAAACAACTATAGCTCGCGTGTGTGAATGATGTATTGTTAGCAACAACAGATTGTAGTAGTACTAGCAGTAGTAGCAGCGTGGAAGTAGAAGTAGCGAAGTAGTAGAAAGCGGTAGTAGTAGTAGTAGTAGTAGTAGTAGTAGTAGTAGTAGCGTGGAAGTAGAAGTAGTGAAGTGATGTAGTAAAAAGCGGTAGTAGTAGTAGTAGTAGCGTGGAAGTAGAAGTAGTGAAGTGAAGTAGTAGAAAGCGGTAGTAGTAGTAGTAGTAGTAGTAGTAGTAACGTTTAAGTAGAAGTAGTGAAGTAGCAGAAAGCGGTAGTAGTAGTAGTAGTAGTAGTAGTAGTAGTAGTAGTAGTAACGTGGAAGTAGAAGTAGTGAAGTAGTAGAAAGCGGTAGTAGTAGTAGTAGTAGCGTGGAAGTAGAAGTAGTGAAGTAGTAGAAAGAGGTAGTAGAAGTAATAGTAGTAGTAGTAGTAGTAGTAGTAGTAGTAGTAGCGTGGAAGTAGAAGTAGTGAAGTAGTAGAAAGCGGTAGTAGTATTAGTAGTAGTAGTAGTAGCGTGGAAGTAGAAGTAGTGAAGTAGTAGAAAGCGGTAGTAGTAGTAGTAGCGTGGAAGTAGAAATAGTAGAAAGCGGTAGTAGTAGCAGTAGTAGCAGTAGTAGTAGTAGTAGTAGTAGTAGCGTGGAAGTAGAAGTAGTGAAGTAGTAGAAAGCGGTAGTAGTAGTAGTAGTAGTAGTAGTAGGAGTAGTAGTAGGAGTAGTAGTAGTAGTAGTAGAAGTAGTAGTAGTAGTAGTAGTAGTACTAGCAGTCGTAGTGGCGTGGAAGTAGAAGTGGCGAAGTAGTAGAAAGCGGTAGTAGAAGTATTAGTAGTAGTATCTGTAATAGTAGTAGTTAGCCAGCAGTGGTAGTAGTACTAGCAGTAGTAGTAAGTGGAAGTAGAAGTACCGTAGTAGTAAAAAGCGTTAATAGTAGTAGCAGTGGTCGTAGTAGTAGCAGTGGTCGTAGTAGTAGCAGTGGTCGTAGTAGCAGTGGTCGTAGTAGCAGTGGTCGTAGTAGTAGTGGTCGTAGTAGTAGCAGTGGTCGTAGTAGTAGTGGTCGTAGTAGTAGCAGTGGTCGTAGTAGTAGCAGTGGTCGTAGTAGCAGTGGTCGTAGTAGCAGTGGTCGTAGTAGTAGCAGTGGTCGTAGTAGCAGTGGTCGTAGTAGCAGTGGTCGTAGTAGCAGTGGTCGTAGTAGTAGTGGTCGTAGTAGCAGTGGTCGTAGTAGCAGTGGTCGTAGTAGTAGTGGTCGTAGTAGCAGTGGTCGTAGTAGCAGTGGTCGTAGTAGTAGTGGTCGTAGTAGTAGCAGTGGTCGTAGTAGTAGTGGTCGTAGTAGTAGCAGTGGTCGTAGTAGTAGTGGTCGTAGTAGTAGCAGTGGTCGTAGTAGTAGCAGTGGTCGTAGTAGTAGTGGTCGTAGTAGTAGTGGTCGTAGTAGTAGCAGTGGTCGTAGTAGTAGCAGTGGTCGTAGTAGTAGTGGTCGTAGTAGTAGCAGTGGTCGTAGTAGCAGTGGTCGTAGTAGTAGCAGTGGTCGTAGTAGCAGTGGTCGTAGTAGTAGCAGTGGTCGTAGTAGTAGTGGTCGTAGTAGCAGTGGTCGTAGTAGTAGTGGTCGTAGTAGTAGTGGTCGTAGTAGTAGTGGTCGTAGTAGCAGTGGTCGTAGTAGTAGCAGTGGTCGTAGTAGCAGTGGTCGTAGTAGTAGTGGTCGTAGTAGCAGTGGTCGTAGTAGTAGTGGTCGTAGTAGCAGTGGTCGTAGTAGCAGTGGTCGTAGTAGCAGTGGTCGTAGTAACAGTGGTCGTAGTAGTAGTGGTCGTAGTAGCAGTGGTCGTAGTAGTAGCAGTGGTCGTAGTAGCAGTGGTCGTAGTAGTAGCAGTGGTCGTAGTAGTAGCAGTGGTCGTAGTAGCAGTGGTCGTAGTAGTAGCAGTGGTCGTAGTAGCAGTGGTCGTAGTAGTAGCAGTGGTCGTAGTAGTAGCAGTGGTCGTAGTAGCAGTGGTCGTAGTAGTAGCAGTGGTCGTAGTAGTAGCAGTGGTCGTAGTAGTAGTGGTCGTAGTAGTAGTGGTCGTAGTAGTAGTGGTCGTAGTAGCAGTGGTCGTAGTAGCAGTGGTCGTAGTAGTAGTGGTCGT
>JAVIAB010000073.1:110170944-110588444 GCA_032433765.1 Megaustenia siamemsis | reverse complement strand
GACCACCTCCGGACCCACCTCCTCTCTCAGTAACATTTTTTTTAAGATTTACAGAAAATTTTCTTGTAGAATAAAAACTTTGACAAGTACATCACGTGGCGACTGCTTTTTTTTTTTTTTTTTTAACATAGGCCTACGACGTTATATTCCAGCCCCCATAAATATCCCTGACAGACCCCCATGAAATATTAATCATCATCATCATTGAGTGCCGTTTCCGCATCGAAAGTTGGCTACTATGGAGCACCGTATCACTCTATCTCTTTCTTTGATAGCGCAGGTTGTCATAGGCTGACTTGTCCATCTTTTCACGTTACACGTCAATGTTAGTCTCGGTCTGCCTCTGCCTCTTTTACCTTGTATTTTCCCTTCAAAGATTACTTTTAGTAGGCTGATCTGTCTTTTAACATTACCACTAAACATCATTTGTCTTGTTTCAATTCTGTTTAGTAGTGCTCTTTTCATTTTTGGTTGTTTTAAGACTCCATCGTTTGTTTTCTTTTTCGTTCCATTTAGTTCTTCCTATTCTTCTGTAGAAATATGAACATTGTCGTAAAAAAACTGTTGGGACCAAGTCGTTCAATATTACTTGGACTGTAGCGATAAACGAATCACGACTTACTCATAACCATCTATAGATTTACTAAGGCCTGCGAGCTGAGAGGGAAATCCCAGAACGCTGGATGTTTGTGACGTCTTCATCTACGTGAGCTACAGTAAGCCGACGATGTTTGACCTACAACCTAGTGTTACCAATGTCAAAGATCAAAACGTCACAAACCTTGGGTGGTCCCATTTTTCAGTCCTCGGGCCTTATAAATACTATAGATGGTTGTGGCTGACTGGAGAACCTGGTCATAATAAACCATTAGTTAACCTGCAAACAGATTAGCCAAGCGAAAAGGGATGGGAGAGAGAAGGAAACTCGATACCCAAAAATGCCTTGCTGAGGTCGGATATATTGGGCCCAAAAATGCCTTGCTGAGGTCGGATATATTGGGCCCAAAAATGCCTTGCTGAGGTCGGATATATTGGGCCCAAAAATGCCTTGCTGAGGTCGGATATATTGGGCCCAAAAATGCCTTGCTGAGGTCGGATATTTGGGCCCTAAAATGCCTTGCTGAGGTCGGATATATTGGGCCCAAAAATGCCTTGCTGAGGTCGGATATATTGGGCCCAAAAATGCCTTGCTGAGGTCGGATATATTGGGCCCAAAAATGCCTGGCTGAGGTCGGATATATTAGGCCCAAAAATGCCTTGCTGAGGTCGGATATATTGGGCCCAAAAATGCCTTGCTGAGGTCGGATATATTGGGCCCAAAAATGCAAAATATCACAGCTTGATTTTGACGACAACACAACGCACATTTAACTTCCTTTTAATGGCAGACAATAAAGGGTAATCGTCTCGCGGATGTTTGCTGGGATCAAGGAGAGAGAGAGAGAGAGAGAGAGAGAGAGAGAGAGAGAGAGAGAGAGGAGAGAAACAAACAAACATAGATATTGCCCGGGGTCCGCAAATTAAGAACCACAGCACGGCGGAAATGTAAGGATAAAATAAGGTAATATAAAAACAGAACAAATAAAAAATAATATAAAATATTTACTACCTATAAAACAGGTCATTAAAATAATGTTTTAAATATCCGATGTGGTGGCCTTTATGTGGCTTCTTTCATTGTTAGACAACAGCTGTGCCACAACCACTAAAATATTCATGAGATACTTGTCTAAATAGGAAAATACAGATATGCAATTTATTCCTACGGTTTGTTCGTAATCCTATGCTATAGTCATGAGTACACATGTGTGAAAGACATCATCAATGATTGCAACATTTTTTTAAAATGTTGTTTAGTTGGTCGTGTGCTCTAGCATTTGTTTCTTGTGCAAAGGCTTTGTGCCGAGGAATACAGGTTCGATCCTGTTTCCGACCGTCTATTGTTTGTTTGTTTTTTTTCTTTTGTTGAATACTTGTGAATTGTTGTCCAAGTGTTGCAAAGATACCTCTTCCCCTGAAATGATTCGTTGATCTATCATCACCTCGGCACAATAATAATCATGTGTTATAGGTCTCCACTAGCAATATTGTTCTGAGTAGCGACTTTGAAAGAAACGAGCGTTGAAAACTGTTGTGGTCAAAGCACAATGTTACCGCTAGTTGTTAATCCCAGATCTGGAGTGTTGTCCAAGGTTATCAAAGGGGATGGATACTAATGGTAGCAATGCCCTTAGCATTGCGAGCAGGCGTTTTTATGGGGTAGATGAGGTCCTTAGCGTTGGGAGCAGGAGTTTTTATGGGGTAGATGAGGCCCTTAGCGTTAGGAGCAGGAGTTTTTATGAGGTAGATGTACATCAGCCGTGTAACCCTTGCACAGCTGAAAACGTCAAGCTAGTGAAGCAGGGGCAAGTAGTGGGTTGTAACCTACACGTTAGTGAAGCAGGGGCAAGTAGTGGGTTGTAACCTACACGTTAGTGAAGCAGGGGCAAGTAGTGGGTTGTAACCTACACTCTAGTGAAGCAGGAGCAAGTAGTGGGTTGTAACCTACACGTTAGTGAAGTAGGAGCAAGTAGTGGGTTGTAACCTACACGTTAGTGAAGTAGGAGCAAGTAGTGGGTTGTAACCTACAAGTTAGTGAAGTAGGAGCAAGTAGTGGGTTGTAACCTGCACGTTAGTGAAGTAGGAGCAAGTAGTGGGTTGTAACCTACACTCTTGTGAAGCAGGGGCAAGTAGTGGGTTGTAACCTACACGTTAGTGAAGTAGGAGCAGGTAGTGGGTTGTAACCTACACTCTAGTGAAGCAGGAGCAAGTAGTGGGTTGTAACCTACACGTTAGTGAAGTAGGAGCAAGTAGTGGGTTGTAACCTACACGTTAGTGAAGCAGGAGCAAGTAGTGGGTTGTAACCTACACTCTAGTGAAGCAGGAGCAAGTAGTGGGTTGTAACCTACACGTTAGTGAAGTAGGAGCAAGTAGTGGGTTGTAACCTACACGTTAGTGAAGCAGGAGCAAGTAGTGGGTTGTAACCTACACTCTAGTGAAGCAGGAGCAAGTAGTGGGTTGTAACCTACACGTTAGTGAAGTAGGAGCAAGTAGTGGGTTGTAACATACACGTTAGTGAAGCAGGAGCAAGTAGTGGTTGTAACCTACACGTTAGTGAAGTAGGAGCAAGTAGTGGGTTGTAACCTACACTCTAGTGAAGCAGGAGCAAGTAGTGGGTTGTAACCTACACTAAAGTGAAGCAGGAGCAAGTAGTGGGTTGTAACCTACACGCTAGTGAAGCAGGAGCAAGTAGTGGGTTGCAACCTACACGCTAGTGAAGCAGGAGCAAGTAGTGGGGTGTAACATACACACTAGTGAAAGTTTTCCCGGGTTATCTTTTCTGCTCTTTGGCTTTCTCTATAGTTGGGTGTGTGTAAACAAATAATTCTTCATGTGCTGTTCAGGTCAAAGTTTAACCCAGTTTGTGGAGATATTTTCTGTATTTTTTCTCAACCAAGAATACACATGAGATCAACAAGTTGGGAGCCCTTGCATCAGGAGCAACTAAACTGAATAACCTTCACGGGTGGAGGTACAGGATATTTGATATGCCGTCCTAAATAACGGGTAACCATGCGTGATAAAGTACAAGAACTACAATAAGAAGTAGCCATATTACGTGTAACTAAGAAATATCAATAATGATATGAACCATATAAAGGACATAAAATATGCGCATAGTTGTGATAAGAAAGGCGTGTTTTTGAATATGATATCGCTGGTCCGAATACAAGCAAAATGGGAGGGAAAAAAGTATTCAATAGCTTTGTTCTGAAAACAGAAACACTCCACTGTAAGGTGCATAGCACAGTAGTGTTGAATTTGCCATGTGAAAAAAATAGATCTGACTTTGTTATAGCAGAAAACATCCAGCAACAGGTACTCAATGTATCGCAACGCTATAACAGATTATTAAATATAAAATGCTTTCACATGTTACAATACATGTACAGTACATGAACGTAAACATGTGCATACACAAACATAAAAGCATGGTATATTGTCTTCAATTTGTATAGGATTTCAATCACGGTAGAATCAAACTCCCGTGTGTTACCGGGGCCTCATTATGAGGAAAGTAAAGAATAGTGACACTGTGATCTTCCAGGCATGTCGTAAGAGGCGACTAAGGAGTTTGACCGATGGCTTGACAAGCTGTCATTGTAAAAAGTATTGTTATGGAAACAGCCATAGATTTTAGAAGCAGTGATCTCGGCAATGTGTGCCCTTTTGGCATGCAAGGTTTCTGTTTTTGAGATTGTGGTTCTGTCCTATGTGCCGTCTTCGGCTCGAAAGGACAAAAGATAGAAGAAGAAGAAGAATCAAACGTTTTTTTTCCCTTTTTTTTATATCGGTGGAATAAGAACAAGTCGT
This sequence comes from Megaustenia siamemsis, assembly GCA_032433765.1. Taxonomy (NCBI): domain Eukaryota; kingdom Metazoa; phylum Mollusca; class Gastropoda; order Stylommatophora; family Ariophantidae; genus Megaustenia; species Megaustenia siamemsis. The sequence goes on along the minus strand of JAVIAB010000073.1, from coordinate 110,584,031 downwards.
GGCGACTAAACTGGGCATGCGGCATTTATTCTCCAATTCTTCAGATCCTCCAGCCGACCCAAGAATGAGATACACGCCATGATGATAGTTTCAACTGCCAAGTACATGAGACGTACACGCCATGATGATAGTTTCAACTGCCAAGTACATGAGACGTACACGCCATGATGATAGTTTCAACTGCCAAGTACATGAGACGTACACGCCATGATGATAGTTTCAACTGCCAAGTTCATGAGACGTACACGCCATGATGATAGTTTCAACTGCCAAGTTCATGAGACGTACACGCCATGATGATAGTTTCAACTGCCAAGTACATGAGACGTACACGCCATGATGATAGTTTCAACTGCCAAGTACATGAGACGTACACGCCATGATGATAGTTTCAACTGCCAAGTACATGAGACGTACACGCCATGATGATAGTTTCAACTGCCAAGTTCATGAGACGTACACGCCATGATGATAGTTTCAACTGCCAAGTACATGAGACGTACACGCCATGATGATAGTTTCAACTGCCAAGTACATGAGACGTACACGCCATGATGATAGTTTCAACTGCCAAGTACATGAGACGTACACGCCATGATGATAGTTTCAACTGCCAAGTACATGAGACGTACACGCCATGATGATAGTTTCAACTGCCAAGTACATGAGACGTACACGCCATGATGATAGTTTCAACTGCCAAGTACATGAGACGTACACGCCATGATGATAGTTTCAACTGCCAAGTTCATGAGACGTAGCGAATCATTTCTGAGGAAGAGGTATGTTTACAGCACTCGGAAAAAATGACAAATAATCAACAGAAAAAAACAAAAAACAATATATAGTCCGAAGCAGGATCAAACCCGTACTTCTTGGTACTGCGCCTTGACACGAGGAGTACGGGTTCGATCCTGCTTCGGACCATATTTTGTTTTTGTTTTTTTTCTGTTGATTATTTGTCATTTTTTTCCGAGTGCTGTAAACATACCTCTTCCTCTGAATTGATTCGCTGATTTATCGCCTCGGATGTTTCCCTCTATAACAATATTCATTTATTATTATTTGTTTACATCATAAGTAAGGAGCCGCGATAGCTCAGTGGTTAGTGAACTGGACTACAAAGGACAAGAGGTAGGGTTCGATCCCAATCGACGGCTTACGGGTTCACCCAACCTTTAATGGGTACCGGATTTTTTTTTCTGGGAAAGTAAAGCGACACGGGCGTAATACCGACCACATTACCCCAAAAATCATGTTCCGATTGTCTGTAAAATGCATGGTCACTAACACCATATTCCCTATACGTCATGTGGCTTGACGGGGGCACTTCACTTTTTTTTTTACATCATAAGTAAACTTGGCTGGTTCCAAAATTGCAACATTTACAAACTAGTTCATTCATCGGTCTTTAAACAGCTGCTTACAGAGAAGAAAGTTAAAAGGTTATCAACAGGTCTTAAAGTCATGTATCAAGTAGCAACAGTGTAGATGAGGCCTGTGCGAGAGAGGATTAAATATGCGGAAAGATATACTCCGACAAGGAAGAGACTGTCTGACGGCCTATTTAACACTCATGAATGGGAAGATACTTGGTCTGGCAATAGGGAAACAATAAACAGACACGAGTATTTGAATTAGCGGATGGGAAAATAAATAACAAACAAGAAGAATGGCAGGAGATAATAGGCTGGCTTGCACAAGAATTGAACTCGTCCATTCGTGTTTGACAAGCAGAATAAACATGACACGTGCCTTGTGTGACTTTGGATTCAACATTTAATTTGCTCTATAGCTTCTTGTTGTTTGAGAGGCAGCAGAGTGTCAGTAAATTGTTTTAGTACTATCATTTGCTATATATCACATCGGTGTTTACAGTTTGATTCCTTCTTCCCTACCTTCATTCCTTCCTCCCTCACTCCCTTGCTTTCTTCCTTCCTGCTTCACTCCCTCCCAATGATTACTTAAGGAATAAATAGCTCGTTCATCAACCACCCCCCCCCCCTTTTTTTTTTACAAGAACGTTAAGTGAGCGCAGATACGTTGTCTTATGCTTTGCGGTAGGACCGATATTGCGTCTTTCGAACTAAAACATCCGATTTTAGCATGACGTTTTGAGTACCCAATAGCCATCCGTCTCTATCCCTACGAACGTGACTAATATAGACTGGCTAGTTTATTTCTAGGGGCATCGCGAAGAGATGGAACAGGATCTGAAGAGTTCTGGTTCACCGATCCTGGCATAAACCACCAGCTATGAGTCGCTGGCAGTTATCAGCCCTGTTGCTGACGAGCCCCTTGCCCCCTACAATCAGTATAATAACGGAGATGACGTTACTGCACTCACTACATCAGTACATGTATTAGAACCAAACAAAGCTCCGTGTGCGGTCTTCACGCCCGATAAATGGTCCAACCGTGAAAACAAAACAAAAATAATCCTAGGCGTTTCAGGAATAATCTCAAAAATTAGCAACCCAAGACATAAATGAGAGCCCTATCACACATCATGCTCCAGGAAAAATACTCCAGGGATAAATGGAAGCAGGTATTCATAGATGAATCCACGACTGAAGCATCACATATTGGAAACAGTATCATCTGTATAACCTACCCAAGTGGAAAGACAAAAACATACTTTCTTCCAGCCGGAGAAAGGTGCACAAACTTCAGACCAGACACAATGACACTACCCACAGACATACAATCTCGCAACGCACAAGAGGTCCTAAGTCTAAAAATGGTCATCCTTTGTGATGGAAGATCAGTCATACAAGCGATGTCAAGCCTGAAACAGGACAAGCTTATTCAGGAAATACGTGACAACTTATGTTCACTGTCTTAAAAATCAGAACTAGTCTTGCAGTGAAAGCGAGAACACTGTGGCATCCCTGGACACGAAAATGTTGATCAACTTGCAAAAGCAGTGGGAGCCTTCAATAATCCAGCAAAGCCTAGAGCCTCAAAGAAAGAAAAGTACAAACAGTCGCGAAACAAGCTAGGAAAACAGAATTGAGAGAGCTATACGGAAAACATGAGCCAGAACACGGCAGCTTAACCAATCTCCAGACCCAAGGTCCGACCACGAAAAAGATGGATTTACGAAATATTAGACACACTAGGAAACACAAAAGCAGCAGAAGAGTAAAAGAGTGTAAATTAAATCTCCCCTCGAAACTGAAAGACAAATGAGGAAAGAAAGAACGTGTAACTAAATTAACAGAGGGATACGAGATGAAATGATTAAACGAAAGAGAGATGTGCTCCACTATCAATCAGACTTTGGTCGTTGTAGGCACTGTTATTTTACAGATAAGGGACACAAATTCATGTCAATCATTCACCTCAACACAAGGCACATTTCACGACTACCATCTCGTTCAATCATAACAAATTATATCCGCAAAAAATCTCGTGTACTAAACTACAAATTATTAATCAATTGATCACAAGATTATATTATATTAACCGCCATGTTTATAAGATACAAATGATCACGTGATTAAACGTCTGCTCATACATTTCTGAACATACACATTTTGGGGGTTAATAATTACGTTTTACAAATGCTGATAGGCATGCGGAGATGTGGATCTATAGAAGAATAGGTAGAACTGGGTGGAAAGAAAGGAAAACAAACGATGCAGTTTTAAAATAACTAAAAATGAAAAGAGAACTACTAAACACAATTAGAACAAGACAAATGACATTTTTGGGGCATGTTAAAAGACACAACAGCCTAATAAAAGTAATATTGGAAGGGAAAATACAAGGTAAAAGAGGCAGAGGCAGACCAAGACTAATATGGACGGGCAACATCAAGAGATGGACAACTCAACCTATGACAATCTGCACCATCAAAGCAAAAGCGTGAAATGGTGCTCCATGGTAGCCAACCTTCGATGCGGAGACGGCACTCAATGATGATGATACGCACAATGATCAAGTACTTGTTAACCCTAAACACAATAATGCCCGCTACATGTGCGTGGTGATCAATGACAACACGTTGGTATTTAACATGTAGTTTACAATTAAGACGTTCATTTTGGCGGTAAATCAAGGAAACGGAAATCAACGCTGAAATATCAATAATTGATTCAATGTTAATTGAAAACAGTGTTAACAAATCACTTTTCCCTGGCTTCAATTACTCCTCCTGGAACAAAGCAGAAACTATCCGAACTCACCATCAGGACTTCAGTGAAACGAGCAATGAAATAAATCCTGTTCGGAAATTTAACTGCAAAATAAGAATTTCCGAGAATTTATATTCAGCTAAAACATGATCTAACCTCGGTTATATATATATATATATATATATATATATATATATATATATATATATATATATATATATGTATATATTTTCATGAATAAATTAACAGAACACAAGACTTGCGATTCTGCGTGATCCGCATATGTGGGCCTCTTAACCCGGTTGGGCGTTAAGTTACTCTGCGTTCAAGCAGGCAGGCCTTCGCCAGCATCGATTCGGTTGGCGTCGTCTGAACAGGACCTCGCGACATTCCTGCACACACTTGCGGTGAGGAGTAGAAGCGGCGCTATGACCTCTGACCTCTACTGTCAACCAGTGTGTCAAAAAGCCTTTCTATTTTCCGTCGGGGAACAACAATCCTACGTCCTACCTCTCTACCGTGCTGACACTGTTTTCTTTACCAGCTTACTTATAATCATTATCATGTGTCATCGTAGTGCTCATGAACAATGCCCTACTAATACAACAGCGACAGTCCTTTATTCTTTCTCTTTTGTTTCTCTCTGACAGTTGGACCGCTCAGATGAAAACTTTCCAGTGTTCCACGTCAAAGATGAACTGATTTTTTAAATATTATTTGTTTCATTATAATTTAATTCTTTTATTTTAATGTATTTGTATGTTTTGCCTCTGTCCATGGAGGAGGTATCTTTTAGGCCGAAACGTCGGATCGGTTTTGAACTGTTTTTGATCACCTTATAAGCTTTAGACAATCAACTTTCTTTAAATCCCTCCCCCCCCGTCCCCCTTTCCCAGTACGATGGGGATCCGCGACAACAGAGGCGTAGCGAGCAATTTCAGCGCCTGGGGACAAAATCAATTTTCGCGCCCTCACCTAGCCCGCCCTCGTGACAAGCTGTGAGCCATAACGAGGCCCGTCATGTTTCCCGGAAATGTTTTAGAACACGAAGACCTGCATTTCGTGGCTTATCTTTAGGAAAGGAAGGGAATAAATATAGGAAAATAATTAAGGCAAAAATAGTCAATTCCCCTCCCCCCCCCCCCCCAGATGCTGCTCCCGGGGACAGATGTCCCCCTTTACCACCTCGCCCCTTAACTACGCCACTGGCCGCGATGACTCAGTGGTTAGTGAACTGGACTACTAAAAACAAGAGATCGGGTTCGATCCTGATCGACGGCTTACAGGTTCGCCCAGCCTTAAAAAGTACCAACTTTTTCTGGGAAAGAAAAGTAACACGGACTTAATACTGACCATGTGACCCCAAATAAAGTGGCTGAAGGTCTATACAAAAATAGGGCCACTAACACTTAGTTCTCTACAAGTACCAGGTGGCGTGACGGGACTTTTTAAAATTATTTTTCTTTCTTTCTTTTCTTTCTTTCTTTCTTTCTTTCTTTCTTTCTTTCTTTCTTTCTTTCTTTCTTTCTTTTGTTCACCGATCACTACAAAAGGAGTTATAAGACCTCTTCACCATCAATCCATTTTGGATCCGTTTTCGCCAAAATGGCGTTTTTGTTGATTTGCTCCTTTCGGCCCAACACATTCGACATCAACACGGTATTTCTGAATACCGGATTGCCTTCCCTCTTGGCCAGACTAGACTGGTTACTCTCTTTCTAGCGGCACTACGCAGAGGTGGAGTAGGGTCTCGGTGGTTCTTGTTCACCAATCCTGGCGCAAAACATCAGCTTTGAGTCGCTGACAGCTTCCAGTTTTGTTGCTGACATGCGTCTTTCATTCATTTCCTACTCAATACAAGTGATAACGCGTTTACTTGCCGATAAGATGAACGTGGGTTCGATCGCAGCTTGACTCTCCCCATTCGACCCAGTTGACAAAAGTGGGTACCTGGCTCAATGAATTTGCGAACGTAAAATAACATCAAGAAAGAGCAGTAGCTCACCCCAAACGTTGTGGTATTGTACGGTCTAGTCATCATCATTGAGTGCCGTCTCCGCATCGAAGGTTGGCTACCATGGAGCGCCATTCCACTCTGTCTCTTGCTTTGATGGTGCAGATTGTCATAGGCTGACTTGTCCATCTTTTGATGTTAACCGTCCATGTTAGTCTTGGTCTGCCTCTGCCTCTTTTACTTTGTATTTTTCCTTCCAATATTACTTTTATTAGGCTGTTGTGTCTTTTAACGTGTCCCAAAAATGTCATTTGTCTTGTTCGAATTATGTTTAGTAGTTCTCTTTTCATTTTTAGTTGTTTTAAAACTTCCTCGTTTGTTTTCTTTTCTTTCCATCCAATTCTATCTATTCTTCCATAAATCCACATTTCAAAGGCTTCAATTTTCTGTTCTGCTTTCTTGTCCAATGTCCATGTTTCTGCACTGTACAGGGATATAGAGAAGATGTAACATTTTGCTATTCTTAGTTTTAGCTCTGGTGTTATTTGTTTTGATGTTAGTATATTTTTCATGGCATTGAAATTACTTTTTGCCATACCTATTCTTTTGTTTATTTCAGTTGTACATTTTCCATCACTGGATATAGTATAGGGTGTCCATTCGTCCCCGATTTCCGGGGACAGTCCCCGGAATGTAGAAGTTGTCCCCGAAAGAAATTTGTCCCCGATTTTGTCCCCGATTTCAGTGAATTAATAAATGTTCATACATACACGGAATCGGCCCTCTTTTAAAGTAATCACTAGGACTCAGGACGTTACTGAGTTGTGTTTCTTTATCCCAGACTGAGCGGCATTAGCAAGAAGATAAAAGAGAAGACTTGGACGCGTTGTGTCGGAGATAGCTCTTTGAACTCTTGAAGCGCGGTGCTACGTCACTTCTATTCCCACCACTCACTTCTGTTGGGATGGGTTTAATTTTTAAAAAAGCAGACACTCTCTATCCCCCCACCCCTGCCTTTCCGGACATCTCCCGCCAAAGTATCTCGCCAAAGTCGCCAGCAGTAAAAACTAACATTAATTTATAGTGTGAAAGCTTCAGTGAAAAACTTGCTTCAAATCATGAGATCTTGAGAAAGATACACTAAAAAAAAAAAGTACCACGCCGAGGCAACAACCTCTTCAGTATAAATAAGGTATTGTAAACATTACTTTAATACTGCAATTGATATCTATATGTTGTTTAAATTTTTTAAATTTTTAATATTTTTTTTATTGAGAGTCACAACTAGCTATTGTAATGTCATTAAGTGCGTGTATCGCATAAGTACCGTGAATATTAACAAAAATAAAATCAAACAGCAAATAAACACAGTTATTATGAAATTTAAAGTTATCTTTTTTTTTGCATCTACAAAATTTCTTGCGCACACACAGTCACACACCCACCCACACATATTATAAATATATATATATATAAATATATATATATATATATATATGTATACACACACACACACACATATATATATATATATATATATATATATATATATATATATATATATATATATATATATATATAATATATATATATATATATATATATGTCGTTCGTCCCCGACTTTGTGGGACAGTCTCAGAAATAAGCAAAAAAATCCTCTGAAATGTAAAAAATATGACAAATGTCCCCGGAAACCATGGGAAAAAAATGGTCACCCTATTATAGTATGTCCCAGGTAGTTGTAGTTCTGAACTGTCTCTAGATGTATTCCTTCTACTTTGATATTTAATTGTAGGTCTTGAGAATTTCCTTTGTTTATGATCATAGTTTTAGTCTTTTTGATAGTCACCCATTTCACCCATATTCACCCATGCGGTCTAGTACATAGCGATTTGTCGAGATTTCAAACAGCCACGATATCTGTGACCTTTGACCCAGCACGGCCGATTCAGTACAATTAGAGTTATGTCATGTCACACACTTTTAAAGAAACGAGGAACAATAAACCACTATCCTGCTTACAACAAGCTTTATAACCAGGATATCCTGTCATAATATATGTCTAGTATAGCCACTCCCATCTCGACTCTTTCTTATTTATTTAGCTTAAATGTACCAATACTAAAAATGAAAAGAAAACAATTAAACACAATTAGAACAAGACAAATGAAATTTTTGGGGCATGTTAAAAGACACAACAGCCTAATAAAAGTAATATTGGAAGGGAAAATACAAGGTAAAAGAGGCAGAGGAGACCAAGACTAACATGGACGAGTAAAATCAAAAGATGGACAAACCAGCCTATGGCAACCTGCATCATCAAAGCAAGAGTCAGAGCAGAATGGCGCTCCATGGTAGCCAACCTTCGTTGCGGAGACGGCAGTCGATGATGATGATGATGAACTTGGTAAATCTTGTATAATTCATTGTTTAATTATCTAAAAATTATATAATATGTTAAGTGTTAGATAAATATAAACATGTTGATTAATATTTAAAAACATGAACAATTTTGTCTCTGAAATCTGTACCGTTAAATTGATAATAGCCTCCCGTACTGAAAGTGTTAAACGACCAGCTGTGACTAGAGATGCAACGTATACATTCGTTTATAGTATCTTATATCACGAGCAACTCAGAGTTGCTACCCTTTGTGTTTATTTATTATCTACACTGCTAGATAAATATCTTTTATTATTCTTCAACGTATAATCTAACCAGTGGGTTCCATCATTGCACATGTTTCGTTTTTGGAGGCCTCGGTAGCCTAGTTGGTAAAACCACTCGACTAGGCTATCGACGTTCGGACAACCCGTGTTCGATTCCCGCTGGAAGCAGTGTAAATTATACTCGTGGTTGGAAAACAAAATACCCCCGCGGTCGACCTAGCCGCTGGCAGAAATAGGTACCAGGGTAGTAGTACTCTGGGAATGTGAGGAATGCTGCCTGCCATCGTGAGTTTCAATGCTTGAAGCGACACCATCCAGAGGTCTCTGAACACTTCTGGATAGGCGGCCGAGCCCATATGGGTGACAACTCGCGTGCTAAGACGCCGATTCAAGTCTCGTACTTTACCTTTACATTTACATGTTTCGTTCATTTGTTAGTTTATCATATAACTGACGTCATCATTAACCAATAGCTTCACGTCTGCAGACAAAACAAATTGAATCTATATCCACCTTTCTGTCTATCCAGTTGTTTATCATTTCAACTGTTGACTTCCTATGTGACATTATCTAAAGTGTCGTTTTTTTCTCTATTTCCCTCAGCTTCTTTTTCTCTCAAATTTTTACTGTTTTCACAAATTCTAGCTAATGGTTTATAACGTGGATACGAAAATGATAATCGTTTCCTTTTCTATTTCTTTCTTTCATTCACTCGGCGACTTTGGGAATGAAATTACTCCTCGTCTTCCGCCCTTACAAAACGTTAAATGGACCTATATGTGTACTGTGGTTTGCTATAAAATTGTGATATGTGCACATTTTGGTCCAATATATCAGCATCAAAATCATTTTTTTTAAACCAGCGTGTCTTTCCCTTTGATCCCTACTCACTTGGTCAGGGATCAAGGCAAAGAAATGCAAATGAATGCACAAAAATGCAAAGCTGCAGTAAAGCTAAATGTGAATGATTGATTTAAAAAAAAAAATTTAAAGTTAAAGCTTTTCGTAATTGATGGACGGCACGAATTTGAACGACGTTTCGACTCATTAGGCCTTCAGCAGGAAGAAAGAAACAACACACACACAGATGTGTAAGTGAATAAAACTAATCCTACATAAGTAAGTAAGTAGAGAGCCCCCGTCACGCCAAGTGGCGTACAGGGAATATGGTGTTAGTGACCATAAATTTTACAGACTTTCAGCACATTATCTTTAGGGTAATGTCGTCAGTATTACGCCCGTTCTGTTTTACATTCCCAGAAAAAATTCGTTACCCATTAAGACTGAGTGAACCCGGAAGCCATCGGTGGGGATCGAACCCTACCTCTTGTCCTTTATAGTCCAGTTCACTAACCACTGAGCTATCGCGGCTCTAATCCTACATAGCAAACTAGTAATGAAACAAACAAAACAAAACAATCTAAATTAGTTTAAGAAACAAAACCTGTTTTGGTTTGTTTCATTACTAGTTAGATATGTAGGATTAGTTTTATTTACTTACATATTTGCGTGTGTGTGTTGTTTGTTTGTTCCTGCTGAAGGCCTATTAGGCCGAAACGTCGTTCAAATTCGTGTCGTCTATCAATTACGTAAAGCTTTAGCCATACACATTTTTTCAATTCTCCCTCACTTGGTCAGGCCTTTTAGTCTCTTTTCTAGGGGCATCGCGGAGAGGCGGAGTGAGATCCTGGATAGTTTTACTTCATCGATTATGGCGCGATCAGTCAGCTATGAGTCGCTGGTTGCAATTCATTCGCTATCTTCTGATCTTGGTGGTACGTTCTTTCTCCCCCTGCCCCATTTAGAACATCCTTATTACTCTTGTGTATCTGTCCATAGGGCTCTCAACATTCTTCTGTAAAACCACGTTTCTGAGGCCTCCAAAGTTGGCATATTTCGCTCTTTGCATACGTTTCTAGCGAATTCCCGATCGACTGATACTAACATAACTATAACTTTTTCCGGTTTTCACACTGTACCGGTACGCACAGGTGTTCATCGCCATACAGGCAGATATTCTACGACTTCAGATGTACTCATTTTTATAATTGTCGACAGTTCTTGCGTTTATGGGTAGATTTCCATCTATCAGTTTTGCCCGAGCAGAGACCATTTTGACCTAAAATTTTTAAAATTTCCAATAAGGATACTGGTTGGTCTCGAGGCAAGACGCCGGCTTCGAGACACAGAGGTTATGGGTTCAAATCCCGGTTGGTTGGCATTTTTATTTATGATTTCCCTCTGCGGCAACCACCCCTGGTCTCAGCAGCGAGGCCCGGCTTGAACGTCAATTACTTGTCGACGGAAAAAATATGAGTACCCCCATACAAAGTCGGAGTTATCTGCCAGTGCGGCGAGGGACCCCTGTGCATACGGTTGCCAATGAAAAATGGATTAACACACAAAATTCAGTTCCTAGTCTCTAGGGACTTCGTCAGAGGTAAAAGCTGGCGCGCACACAGGACACTGATTTTTGCCGTTATTAAAGAGCGCTAGATATCGAATATCAGTACCGAAGACAAGAGGAGGGTATTGCTACGAAAATAAACCACAAAGTGAAAACGAAAAGTTCCAACTCCCTGTGGTGAGATTCGAACCCGGGACCTGCTTGTTCAGAGGCTGACGTCTTATCTCTAGACCACCCAGTCCTCCTTTGAGACCTCCGATCTCTACTGTCAAACTCAATCTGTTCATTTAGTATTGACTATCACATTCAGTATTGACTATCACATTCAGTATTGACTAACACATTCAGTGTTGACTATCACATTCAGTATTGACTATCACATTCAGTATTGACTATCACATTCAGAATTGACTATTACATTCAGTATTGACTATCACATTCAGTATTGACTATCACATTCGAAATTGATATCACATTCAGTATTGGCTCTCACGTTCAGTTTTGACTATCACATTCAGTATTGACTATCACATTCAGTATTGACTATCACATTCGGAATTGATTATCACATTCAGTATTGACTATCACATTCAGTATTGACTATCACATTCAGTATTGACTATCACATTCAGTATTGACTCTCACGTTCAGTTTTGACTATCACATTCAGTATTGACTATCACATTCAGAATCGGCTGTACATTAAGTTGAACAACTTTTCTCCACTCATTTCAAAGATGGGTTATGAACTTTTCATGCTTGAAATGCAGTCAAGGTAAATAAAGTACGAAACTTGAGTCGGCGCCTCAGCACACGAGTTTTCACCCATATGTGCTCAGCCGCATATCCAGAAATGTTATGAGACTTCTGGATAGTGTCGCATTGAAATTCACGAGATTCAATTTCCTCACCTTCCCAGACTCTGGTGCCCATTTCTGTCAGCAGCTGGGTCGACCGCGGGGGTATATTTTTTTTTCCAACCACGAGTACACTGCTTCCAGCGGGAATTGAACACGAGTTGTCCGAACGTCACCAGCCCACTCGGGTGGGCTTCCCAACTAGCCTACCGATCTTCTTCCTCTTCTTCTATCCTTCCTCTATTGCCGTTGGCGTCGGGGGGAGAAACAATCTGCAATCCTTTGCTCTTCTGTTGGCCTCTTCTGATGTTATTCCTCCTAGTGACTCTAGTATTCCCTTTATCCATCTCTTTCTCGGTATATTTAGATCACCTCTGTACTATTCTGTACTTCAAAACTGTTATCGTTCTCGGGTATTTGAATTCACTGGCCTGTTTCAATACTCTCCCCTCGACTTTCATCGTGCATTTTGGAAATGTCTTTTGCTTCTTCTTCTTCTTCTTTTTTTTTGCAACCATTATTTGTGCTTTTTATTAATTTTATTTTTTGCAACCATTATTTGTGATTTTTATTTTTTTTTGGCAACCATTATTTGTGCTTTTTATTTTTTTTTGCAACCATTATTTGTGCTTTTAATTAATTTTATTTTTTGCAACCATTATTTGTGATTTTTATTTTTTTTTTGGCAACCATTATTTGTGCTTTTTATTATTATTTTTTGCAACCATTATTTGTGCTTTTTATTTTTTTTTTTTGCAACCATTATTTGTGCTTTTTATTATTTTTTTTTGCAACCATTATTTGTGATTTTTATTTTTCTTTTGCAACCATTATTTATGCTTTTTATTTTTTTCTGAGGCCTTTATATCTTATGTCCCATCCGCATAGAATCAGTCATTTTCTGTAAATCAGTTTAACTGATAAACTTTAAACTGTTTGTGTGTGTGTGTGTGTGTGTGTTGTTAAATCGTGTGTGGAGTCAAGGCGCATGACAGAAACATAGCTGAAAGCTGTCAGCGGCCCATAGCTGATGGCTAGCACCAGAATCTGTGAACCAAAACCATCCAGATCCTACTCCACGTCGGTGCCACAAGAAACAGACCATCCAGTCTAATCTTGCCAAGCATGTAGGGACCGATGAGGAAAGGCAACCCGGTACTGACAAATGCCGTGCTTAAGTCGGATGTGACGGGTTGATAGGCGCAAACAAACCACAACGCAACGCACCTGCGCCTATTCAACGCCCATTAAAGACTGATGATGACGAAGACTATTAATTGCTTTTTTAGTCACCGCATAATGCCAGAGCAAAAGAAAGAAATCGTGTTTTGTCTATCTCAACTTCCATTTTGTAACTTCCATCTATATATTCATTTAATGTGCTTTCCCTAGTCTGTTTCATCACGTGATATTTTGTACGTGAAGGTGACTTATACAGGGTGTTTATAAAGTCTCACTACACTTGGTATCTAGGTCAATTTGAAAAAAAATGTTTATGACGTCATCACAATATGTGCTCCCACTGTCAATTGTGCGATACACACGGGTAGTTGTTCAAAGATTTATAGCAAGATTTCCTGATAAACAACCTCCTCATCGCATTACGGTTAGAAATTTGTTGAATAAGTTTATTGCTACTGGAAATGTGGAAGATGCTCCACGATCTGGTAGGCCTGCTGTGAATGATGAAATATGTTTAGATATCCAAGACAGAATCCTTAAAAGTCCAGACAAGTCATTAAGAAAACTGTCGCAACAAGTGAACTTACCATTGAGCACATATTGTGATGACGTCATAAACATTTTTTTTCAAATTGACCTAGATACCAAGTGTAGTGAGACTTTATAAACACCCTATATTTGGTCCGGCACAGTTTCATTAAAAAAAAAAAACTTGGTCTAAAATGTCTTCCATTGAGTAGCCATTTTCCCCACCTCATGAAAGCTATGTGCTGTTGATATGACCTTGTCACTAGAGGAAGAAATAGGAACCTCTGCACTTGCGATTATTCACTACTTTATGTTCCTACGTGAAAGTTCTGTATAATAATTTGTTAGCTTTTGGATCATGCCTCAGTTCAGTGTCGCTTTTATCTTATATATATTTTAGTTTACTAGTTTTCACATATTATCGATTTGTATGCTACGATAAGCTACTAGAAGAGGGGATTGAGCAGTACAGAAGAGAAAATCCTGAGGAAAAAGTCACAACAAAATGGCAATGCATAAAAAACAGCATGCAAGAATCCTGCAACACCTTGTCCAAAAAGGAAAGTAATAAAAAACAAAAATGTATAACTGACAAAATCTTAGAAAAAATGGAAGAAAGAAGACAAGTGAAAAACACTGCCAGATACAAGGATATAGGCAATGAAATACGGAGAATGTGCGAAAAGGCAAAAGAAGACTGGCTCAACCAAAGATGTCTAGAAGTCGAAACTATGGAAAGTAAACAAAAATTAAGAGAGATGCACACAGAAATAAAGAGGATGACGAATAAAGACAAAAAAGCTACAGGAAACGGATGTATTGCAAACAAAGAGGGAAGAATACTAACAGACAACAAAGATATAATAGATAGATGGCAAGAATATATAACATAATTATTTCATGACGAAAGGGACAAAAAGCCAGACATAAAATGTACATACAACTATAAAATCTTGAAATCTGAAGTAGAAAAAGCTATAAAAACAATGACAAAGGGAAAAGCAGCAGGGCCTGACAATATACAAATAGAGATGATACAGGCTCTTAAGAGTTTGGCGTCGAAGTGATCACAGACATATGCAATAAAATTAATACTGAATTAGATGAGCAACAATTTGGATTCAGGAAAAACAGTGGGACAAAAGAAGCCATATTCAGCATGAGAACATTGATTGAAAAGTACACAGAAGTAAACAAACCAATATATGCCTGCTTTATAGACTACACCAAAGCTTTCGATAGAATACACCATAACCAACTTATAGACTGCCTAAAGGATTTAAATCTAGGCGACGCAGACATACGACTAATATGTAATTTGTACTGGGAGCAAACAGCAATAATAAGATATAACAATGAGAACTCTACACCCAAGGACATAAAAAGAGGAATAAGACAAGGATGCATCCTATCACCAAGCTTGTTCAATCTATACACTGAGCAAATCTTTAAAACATCTCAGAGATACCAGGCCTAAATGGAATGATAATCAATAACCTAAGATATGCTGATGATACTGTTCTACTAGCAGAAAATCCTAAAGACCTACAACAATTGCTTAATGTGATAAACATAACAAGCCAAAAATATGGACTAGAAATGAATATCAAAAAGACTAAAACTATGATCATAAACAAAGAAAATTCTCAAGACCTACAATTACATATCACAGTTGAGGGAATACATCTGGAGACAGTCCAGAGTTACAACTACCTGGGACATACTATAAACAATGATGGAAAATGCAAAACTGAAATAAACAAAAGAATAGATATGGCAAAAAGTAATTTTAATGCCATGAAAAATATACTAACAACAAAACAAATATCAACAGGGCTGAAACTAAGAATAGCAAAATGTTACATCTTCTCAATATCCATGTATGGTGCAGAAACATGGACATTAGACAAGAAAACAGAACAGAAAATTGAAGCCTTTGAAATGTGGATTTATAGAAGAATAGGTAGAATTGGATGGAAACAAAAGATAACAAACGATAAAGTTTTAAAACAACTGAAAATAAAGAGAACTACTAAATACAATTAAGACAAGACAAATGAATTTTTTGGGGCATGTTAAAAGACACAACAGCCTACTAAAAGTAATATTGGAAGGAAAAATACAAGGTAAAAGAGGCAAAGGCAGACCAAGACTAACATGGACGAGTAACATTAAAAGATGGTCAAGTCAATCTATGACAGCCTGCACCATCAAAGCAAGAAACAGAGTAGAATGGCGATCCATGGTAGCCAACCTTCGTTGCGGAGAAGGCACACGATGATGATGATGCTACGATATGTGACACATCTCTCTTTCGTTTCAGCATTTCATCTTTGACCCTATATTTTACAGACCTTCAGCACATGATTTTTGGGGTAATGTGGTCAGTATTACGCCCGTGCTGCTTTACTTTCCCAGAAAAAAATCCGGTACCCATTTAAGGCTGGGTGAACCCGGAAGCCGTCGGTTGGGATCGAACCCTACCCCTTGTCCGTGGTAGTCCAGTTCACTAACCACTGAGCTATCGCGGCTCCCTTCATCCTAGATGTAGTAGCATTTATCTTTATTTTGAAGTTCGTTTGTGTTCTCGTTTTTCGAGGAAGGCCGCATGTAGGCCAAAATGGCAGTATTCTATTGTGTTCCTTTTTTGTAAAGCTGTTACCTACCTTGGCGTGTACGTTACACCCCACTACTTGCTCTTGTATAATGTTTACTGAAGCTTAATGATTATCTGTTCTCGGATGAGGAGTTACGTAATGAAGAAAGGTGGGATGTAGCACGAACTGACGTCAGACACAGACAGGTTGGTTTGAAATAAAATATGAGAAGAATGTGGATAAAGATAGATGGGATTGGGGGGTGGGAGGTGGGGGGGATAAGGAGTGGAAAGCTTTTACAGCTCAGTTTCAAGAGTACATTCATCTCCTTCTTTTCTTCCTCATTTGTCTTTCGGCGTCGAGAGGAGATATAATTTGCGATCTGTTGCTGCTATGTTTCCTAGTGCTTCTAATATTATGTCAATCCATCTTTTTCGTGATCGGCTCTTAGGTCTCTTGTTCGTGCAAAGTTTATTGAAGGCTCGTTGTGTTGTGTTATGATCTTTCTGCCTTATCACGTGACCAAACCATTCTATCTGTTGTTTCTTTCTTTATTCTATGGCGGGGGGTCATTCCTACATGCGGCCTTCTTCAGAGACCGAGAACAACACAAAGGGACAACGGAATAAAGATAGATTCTACAACATCAAGAATTTGCGAAACAGGCAAATCAAGGAGAAATATGAGATGAAATGATGAAAACGAAAGAGAGATATACGACATATATGAGGATAACAAGTGATAATATGTAAAGATTAGTAAGCTGAAACATATTTTAAAATTAAACCGAAACTTAACTGAGCCACGATCCAAAAGCTTCCATCGAGTAGATGGCTGTGAGTCAAATATTGATGTTATGGGACATGAGAAGTAAAGCCGAAGATAGAGAAGTGTGTTTTATGGAGTGAAAACATGAGCAAACAAAGCCAGACGTGACTCGGACAACAAGGGAATAGATGCGGCGTACTAGAGGGATTATGGAGGTCTGGCGTAAATACGGAGTGCGATATACGCGGAGAGATAGGATGGTAGTATGTCTGACAGAAGTAATATAATGTAAACGCAAAGAGCCCCGTCACGCCAAGTGGCGTATAGGGAATATGGTGTTAATGACAATAATTTTTACAGACTTTCGGCACATGATTTTTGGGGTAATGTGGTCAGTATTACGCCCGTGCCGCTTTACTTTCCCAGAAAAAATCCGGCACTCATTTTAAGACTGGGTGAACCTGGAAGCCGTCTATCAGATCCGAACCCGATCTCTTGCCCTTAGTAGTCCATTTCACTAACCACCGAGCTATTGCGGCTCCCTCAGAAGTAATAGAAAATCAGCTTATGGGAAATGGAATAATAAGAAAAAGAGAGAGTAAGGTAGAAAGAACTGGTATATCAATTGAAGGAGGTGAATCTGGCAGAATACCTAATGATAAAGATTATAAATATAAGTAAATAACAGGCAAATAATAACAGTGCTGCTGTAATTATAAATATTAGTAAATAACAGGCAAATAATAACAGTGCTGCTGTAATTATAAATATTAGTAAATAACAGGCAAATAATAACAGTGCTGCTGTAATTATAAATATTAGTAAATAACAGGCAAATAATAACAGTGCTGCTGTAATTATAAATATAAGTAAATAACAGGCAAATAATAACAGTGCTGCTGTAATTATAAATATAAGTTGGTAAAGAGGAATCATGACTCCTATAGAAGGGTACTAACGTTCTTACAAATATGTAAATTGGTCCCTGATTATAGCCTGCGGAAATCACGTCAGGGTGTAGAAGGCTAAAACAGAAGAGGAAGAATGGAAAGGAGAGGGTGGTTGTAATAAATTACACATGAGAATGGGTTACATTGATCCTCCCCTCTCTCCTCTCAATTCTTTCATACCCTGAGCCTGTTTTGGCCTCTTTTATTTATTTATTTATTTATTTTTTTTTTGTTGTTGCTCAGAACTGTGTTTTTTTTAATTTCTGATGTTCCAGGGGTCCTCTTTTTTGTGTTGGCATCTTTGAGAATTTCTTCGTTGGTTTTTTTGTTTTTTGGAAAGAGAAAAGGGGAGGGGGTAGGGGAGTGGGGTGTTCAAGGAACTAACTCTTAACATTCTTTTGAGTACGTTCCAACGCGATTACCTCTAATTCTCTTTTCGTTCGTTTGTCTATTGTCCATGATTCGCTTCCATAGGTCAGATTTGCCTTTCTATGGCACAGACAAACTCTATTTCTAACTACTACTAATATATACTTGTTGCGCAAATTGTTTTTAATTCTCTGAGATACTGCTTTTGCCTGTGGTATTCTGCTTTTTATTTATGTGGTGCGTCTTCCGTATGATGTTATTATTGTGCAAAATATTTGACGCTCCGAAAGTGAGAAAAATATGAAAAATGTAATTCCTGTAGGAGACAAAGGAATCTGTCTTGTATTTTCTGGGAAAATTAAAATTGAAAAAAACAATAGAAAAATTGTATGTTAGAAGCATTACGTGATTAGTAGACGACACAGATTTGAACGACGTTTCGGCCCAATAGGCCTTCAGCAGGAACAAACAAAAAACACACACACAGATATGTAAGTAAATAAAACTAATCCTACATAGCTAACCAGTAACAAAACATCCAAAACTTTTATTTTCTTTAACCAATTTCGATTATTTTTGTTTACTTTCGTCGTCTACTAATCACGTAAAGCTTCTAACATACCATTTTTTCTATTTTTTTTTTCAATTTTCCCTCACATTCAGCTTTACTGCAGCTCCGCAATTTTATGCATTCATTTGCATTTCTTTGCCTTAGCCCCTTTGTATTTTCTGGCTTGCATTTATGTGTTTATATTGTATAGTTTGTTTGTTGTACATGATGAAGGCTTAAGCCGAAACGTTGTAGTTTGTCTTATCTTTCTATCAGCTTAACTTTGACTTTAGAACGGAATGGTTTCACTGCAGGCGGGGCATCCCCATATCTCCTCACCGACTGTTCCAGCAACCAACATGGCGTCCATCCAGATGGTTTATGCTGTTCCAATGGGCGTGGTGCGTTCTGTGAAAACGGCGCGTCTTGACGTTCGCACTGTTAACTTTTGACTCTGCTCCACTCTTCCATTAGTTTAGTTGCCCCATAACACTTTGTGCTTATTTTATATGGTCATAGAGGATGTGACACAACTCAGATTCGTACATCTCTTATAGCGACTGTATTGGACAAACGACCTTTATTCTCCTGTCTTATCAATCCCCCTCCCCCCAACCCCATACTTCCAACAAATCAAAAATGGGATGAAGACTGTAAAGACTTTTGCTATGTCTTATGAATGTCGTCAGTACAAACTCCTAGTTCTTCTATCTGGTGCTGAGTTTTTAAACCTAGGGACATGGTTTTTGTTCTCAATATTTTTTTTTTTTACTCAAATGCGTAAATAAACAAGAGTGGCTGTTTTACTTTATGTTTAACCATTTGTAATATCTTCCAAATCAAACATCGACAAAATGTGCTTTTCTCTAGTCGACACTTTATATTCATCGCACAAAATCGATCAACTCTTATACATCTCAGATCCCCTCCTCAACAAACCCTAGACTGCAGGTACAAACAATCCAAGTAATTTTCACCGCCGTCACATACTTGTGAAAGCACTGACGATGGCGAAGCACCGGAAAGTGACCATGTTTGACTCACTCCTTTCAGCTTTCAACTACAAAAGGTTCCCAAACGTACGAAATATGGATTTTTTTTTATCGTTCGCCTCTGACGAAGTCCCTAGAAACTAGGAACTGAGTTTTCCGTGTTAACCCGTTTTTTTCCTGGCAGCCATGTGCACAGGTGTCCCTAGCCGCACAGGCAGATTTACTCATATTTTCTCTGTCCATGACTAATTGACGTTTCAAGCCGGGCCTCGCTGCTGAGACCACCGCTGAGAGAAATCATAAATAAAAATCCCAACTGGTGCAGCCGGGATTGGAACCCACAACCTCTCTGTTTCGAGGCCTGCGTCTTGCCTCGACCCCAACCAGTCCCCCAAAACTACGAATTTGAAAAAGAAACATTCTCACCTGTTGTGAACGGATTGAACCCAAGACTAGAACCTCCAAAAGCCGACGTCTTGACCACTCCCCCCCCCCTTTTCCCCTTTTCCATTATCCTCACAGTGTTGTACGAACATTAAGTGTTCTTGACAGAGTTATGACAAATTGTGTAAGATATGTTTTTTATGTTGAAAGAAAGCCGTTGTCTTTCAATTGTTTTATTATTGAAGGAAAAATGGGTACCTGCTCTCTAAATGTATATTAATAACGAAGAACAGCATCAGTCTGTGACCTTCAAATTATGTGATCTATTTACACTGAAGTTCATATACTTACCTCCCCTTCGCATCAATGTGCACAAGACAATCTCTACTTTTATTTAAACAAAAAAAATATATTATTTAAATACATAAAATAAAAATGTATATACATATATAAATCCATCGTGAATAAGTCATTGCTATTTTAAACAGAACGTAGATAAAACAATTACTTTTATTTATGAAGAAAAAGAAATCACGATTATGTAGTTTCATTTTAATTGAAAAAAAAAAATGTGTAAATCAGCGAATGGTTTAGCAGAATGTTGACCGGCTTTAACAAAGAAAAAAGTTAAAAATAGCAAAATACCTGAGAGTATTTATATCTTCATTCATGACACCTGGTTTTTGCTTCTCTTTATACGAAATGTATTCCTTTCACGTGAACAATCAAGATCTCATGGCTTCAAATTTAAATACGGGATTCGTAGCAAATGTCAAAATAATGAGTTCACACAGAGAAGGGCATCTAAAGCGGAAACTTAGAGTAGTTAAAATTAAACACTGTATGTGCTTCGGTCACAGCTACTTGAAGAGGGGGGAAGTGAGGTTGTTTAGTCACTGACAACCTGTGTGACGGCGTGGTAAGGGTTGGAGAAGAGGCCACTTATAGATGTCTCAGATGTGCGATAAATATCGCTAGTATTTTACGAGAATGTGTTCATCGACGTAAAGGTAAGGTAAAGTACGAGGCTTGAATCAACGTCTTAGCACGCGAGTTTTTACCCATATGTGCTCGGCCGCCTATCCAGAAGTGTTCGGAGACTTCTGGATAGTGTCGCTTCACACATCGAAACCCACGATGCGAGGCGACATTCCTCACCTTCCCAGAGTAATACTGGGGTACCCATTTCTGCCAGCGGCTGGATCGACCGCGGGGGTATTTTTTTCCTAAGGACGAGTACAATCCACGCTGCTTCCTGCAGGAATCGAACACGGGTTGTCCGAACGTCGGTAGCCCAGTCGGTGGTTTTCCTAAATAGCCTACCGAGCCCGCCTCCCCCCCCCCACGTTCATTGACGTGTTATTACCAAGGGGTGGGGGAGCACACAGAAATAAAATGAATGACCAGCAACATTTCAAATAGCCACAGTTGGGGGATGTAAACAGAGAAGGAGAAATGTTAAAAGGCAGTTCAGATATAAACAACAGATGACAGGATTACATAGCCGAACTCATCATCATTGAGTGCCGTCTCCGCATCGAAGGTTGGCTACCATGGAGCGCCGTTCCACTCTGTCTCTTGCTTTGATGGGCCAAATTGTCATAGGCTGACTTGTCCATCTTTTGATGTTACTCGTCCATGTTAGTCTTGGTCTGCCTCTGCCTCTCTTTTACCTTGTATTTTCCCCATCCAATATTACTTTTATTAGACTGTTGTGTCTTTTAACATGCCTCCAAAATTTCATTTGTCTTGTTCTA
Source organism: Megaustenia siamemsis (assembly GCA_032433765.1). Classification (NCBI taxonomy): domain Eukaryota; kingdom Metazoa; phylum Mollusca; class Gastropoda; order Stylommatophora; family Ariophantidae; genus Megaustenia; species Megaustenia siamemsis. The sequence goes on along the minus strand of JAVIAB010000073.1, from coordinate 110,561,928 downwards.
ATTGTATTTAGTAGTTCTATTTTCATTTTTAGTTGTTTTAAAACGTCATCGTTTGTTTTCTTTTCTTTCCATCCAATTCTACCTAATCTTCTATAAATCCACATTTCAAAGGCTTCAATTTTCTGTTCTGTTTTCTTGTCTAAAGTCCATGTTTCTGCACCATACAGGAATATTGAGAAGATGTAACATTTTGCTATTCTTAGTTTTAGCATTGGTGTTATTTGTTTTGATGTTAGTATATTTTTCATGGCATTAAAATTAATAATCCTCACCGAGCTATTTGCAGATAAAAGAAATAAGAAACCAACTATAAAGTGTATATCTGGATACAAAATCTTAAAATATGAAATAAAGAAAGCTTTATATGCAATGATAAATTGACAAAAAGAAACCGCAGAGTGAGACAACACACGTGGAGAAGATAAAACCCCTAAGAGTTATCGGCACAGATTGAGTCCTTTATTTTTTTCTTTCATTCACTATATTGTCTAACATTTCTTGTAACTCGTTTTCTATCTTTGCGATTAAGCGATTATCATAAAAATATACTGACATCAAAGCAATTAACATAAGAAGTAAAACTAGGAATTGTAAAATGTTATATTTACTCAACATTTCCTGTATGTTGCAGAAACAGGGGCATTAAATAAGAAAACAGGACAGAAAGCTGAAGCCCTTGGATCGTATGATCTATAGAAAAATGGGAAATTGGGTGGAAGGAAAAGAATATAATCAAAGAAGTTCTTTCCGAAAATGAAAAAAAAAAACAATAATTATTTAACACAATTTTAAAAAAAAACAACTGGAATTTTTTGGACTTGTGAAGAGGCACAATGTCCTAATAAAAGTCAACTTGGAAGGGAATGTACACGATTGACGAGACAGAGGCAGACCAAGACTAAAGTGGACTGATAAAAGTTGCACAGGTGAACATATGACAACATGCACCATCAAGACAAGAGACAGTAAAATGGTGATCTGGAACCGATATCGAAAGAATGAATGTTGTTACTGTGCGCAAGTATTTAACTCTTTCTTCCCTTTTTTATATTGTATTCTGGAGAGTCTTCTAACTGGTCTTTACTTCTGCTTTTTTATTGTTGAGATTCGGAGCGTTTAAGCTACATTATCGGTTGTATTACTCGTATGTAAGATACTTCAGCCTTACACACATCGATGATGTGTTAAATAGGTACATGTGTGGAGCTAGCACAGAATAAATGAGTTCAGACAATTGGACCTTTAGGCCTAGATTATGTCGCTATCAACCTGGCTATGATTACAATGCCTAAGTGGCTTACAGTGGGGAGCCTAGCTACTTGTAGCCTGGAGACAAATAATAATAAATAAATATTATTATGAAGGGAAACTTCACAGACGATGGATCAGAAAATCATTTCAGGGAAAGAGGTATGTTTATAACAATCGGAAAAAAAATCGTAAACAAAAAAAAAAAAAGAACAATAGATGGTCTTAAAGCAGGATCGAACCCGTACTCTTCGGTACAGCGCCTTGCCACGAGAAACCAAACGCTACAGCACACGCTCAACTAAGCTATCCAAAAAAAGCTATCAATGGCCATGTTTTTGCATCATGCAGGTATACTCATGACTATAGCATAGAGTTACGAACACAACTCGGGGATAGATTGTGTGTCTGTATTTTTCATATTAAGACAAGTATCACTTCTGGCCTGAGTGATTTGAATGTGAACTAAGGAGGAACCAGGCAAAACAGACGATGAACGCATATAACTAAGTGGATGAAGGATGTGACTAGAGCTTAAGCATCGCAGATCTTTTGTTGAATCATTTCTGAAGCTCAGCGTGGTGGCCTCTTGTGAGCTTTTACTTTGTAATGTATTTCTTTCTGGCGTTCACCCGATGATTGCTAAAGGAAGGGATAGTTCTCTTCGTCATACATCCTTATAAAGGGCGTCAAGTGGGTGTGGATGCGTTATGGTGTGGATGAGTTGTGGTGTGGATGTGCTGTGATGTAGATGCGTTGTGGAGTAGTTATATATATATAATATCTCACTCTCTCTCTCTCTCTCTCTCTCTCTATATATATATATATATATATATATATATATATGTATGTGTGTATGTACATGTATGTGTGTATATAGACATATATATATATATATATATATATATATATATATATATATATATATATATATATATATATATATATATATATAAAAAAAGTAATGTACCCCAGTCACGCCAAGTGGCGTATAGGGAATATGGTGTTAGTGACCACAAATTTTACAGACCTTCAGCACATGATTTTTAGGGTGTTGTGGTCGGTATTACGCCCGTGCCGCTTTACTTTCCCAGAAAAAAATCCGGTACCCATTTAAGGCTGGGTGAGCCCGGAAGCCGTTGGTTGGGATCGAACCCTCCCTCTTGTCCTTTGTAGTCCAGTTCACTAACCACTGAGCTATCGCGGCTCTATATTTATATATATATATATATATATATATATATATATATATATATATACATACATATTTTATATATATGTAAATGGGACTCTCATTTTATTACATTTACATTTCTTTATTGTTCTTTGAGTCTACTATACTTCACATAATAAAGCACAGATGTGCCTCCATTCCACCTCCTTTTCATCCATTGTCACAACATTACTAGTTTTAGGGAATTCGTCCCTGCACTTATTACTTGACATGAGCTCAACATCTCTGGTCGACATCCACTCTACAATTGATCCTACAATACATCCACCCTACAATGGATTCTACAATACATTAACCCTGCAATGGATTCTACAATATATCCATCCTACAATGGATCCTACAATACATCCACCCTACAATACATCCACCCTACAATGGATCCTACAATATATCCACCCTACAATGGATCCTACAATACATCCACCCTACAATGGATCCTACAATATATCCACCCTACAATGGATCCTACAATACACCCGCCCTACAATGGATCCTACAATAATCTAACCTACAATGGATCCTACAATACATCCACCACACAATGGATCCTACAATATATCCACCCTACAATGGATCCTACAATACATCCACTACACAATGGATTCTACAATATATCCACCCTACAATGGATCCTACAATACATCCACCCTACACTGGATCCCACAATACATCCACCCTACAATGGATCCTACAATACATCTACCCTACAATGCATCCTACAATATACCCACCCTACAATGGATCCTACAATATATCCACCCTACAATGGATCCTATAATACATCCACCCTACAATGGATCCTACAATATATCCGCCCTACACTGGATCCTATAATACATCCACCACACAATGGATCCTACAATATATCCACCACACAATGGATCCTACAATACATCTACCCTACAATGGATCCTACAATACATCCACCCTACAATGGATCCTACTATACATCCACCCTACAATTGATCCTACAATACATCCACCCTACAATGGATCCTACAAAACATCCACCCTACAATGGATCCTACAATATATCCACACTGCAATGGATCCTACAATAGATCCACCCTACAATGGATCCTACAATACATCCACCACACAATGGATCCTACAATATATCCACCCTACAATGGATCGTACAATGTATCCACCACACAATGGATCCTACAATACATCCACCCTACAATGGATCCTACAATACATTCACCCTACAATGGATCCTACAATACATCCACCCTACAATGGATCCTACAATACATGTACCCTACAACGCATCCTACAATATATCCACCCTACAATGGATCCTACAATATATCCACCCTACAATGGATCATATAATACATCCACCCTACAATGGATCCTACAATATATCCACCCTACAATGGATCCTACAATACATCCACCCTACAAGAAGTCAAACCAAGATCAAGCCTGCCGAAGATGGAGTGTATCAGCCACGATGCAGGTCTAGGGGAAACATCAAGTAAAAGTAAAGTAAAAAGCCCCTGTCACGCCAAGTGGCGTATAGGGAATATGGTGTTAGTGACCATAAATTTTACAGACCTTCAGCACATGATTTTTGGGGTAATGTGGTTGGTATTACGCCCGTGCCGCTTTACTTTCGCAGAAAAAATTCCGGTACCCATTTAAGGCTGGGTGAACCTGGAAGCCGTCGGTTGGGATCGAACCCTACCTCTTGTCCTTTGTAGTCAAAAGTAAAGTACCCCCGTCACGCCAAGTGGCGTATAGGGAATATGGTGTTAGTGACCATACATTTTACAGACCTCCAGCACATGATTTTTGGGGTAATGTGGTTGGTATTACGCCCGTGCCGCTTTACTTTCGCAGAAAAAATTCCGGTACCCATTTAAGTCTGGGTGAACCCGGAAGCCGACGGTTGGGATCGAACCCTACCACTTGTCCTTTGTAGTCCAGTTTACTAACCACTGAGCTATCGCAGCTCCACTAGGGAAAACATCAAGACAGACACACATATACGAGCACGGACATTCGTGTGACATCATCGTGTGTCATGATGTTGTCCGTGCCCATCCATCATGAAACAAGACAAAGAATCAAGTTCTTATGATCAAAAGTCTTGAACGTTGTGGATCCCAGGCGATGTTACGTACGCAGTTTGTGTACGTGGGTCAGGATTCTCCTCGGACTTTCTCAAACGGGATATCGAGGAACCTATGGGTTCGTTCAGTGTGCAGGGATGATGAGCCTAACAAGAACCAAACAGCAACAACAACTTAGAACGTTGGAGGCGAAGAAATTACCTCCTGTTGGTCTCAGTGGTTGAGTGGGTAGTGCGTTCAGTGGTTGAGTGGGTAATGCGTTCAGTGGTTGAGTGGGTAGTGCATTCAGTGGTTGAGTGGGTAGTGCATTCAGTGGTTGAGTGGGTAGTGCATTCAGTGGTTGAGTTGGTAGTACGCTTCAGTGGTTGAGTGGGTAGTGCGTTCAGTGGTTGAGTGGGTAGTGCATTCAGTGGTTGAGTTGGTAGTACGCTTCAGTGGTTAGTGGGTAGTGCATTCAGTGGTTGAGTTGGTAGTACGGTTCAGTGGTTGAGTGGGTAGTACGGTTCAGTGGTTGAGTGGGTAGTGCATTCAGAGGTTGAGTGGGTAGTGCGGTTCAGTGGTTGAGTGGGTAGTACGGTTCAGTGGTTGAGTGGGTAGTGCATTCAGTGGTTGAGTGCGTAGTGCATTCAGTGGTTAAGTGGGTAGTGCATTCAGTGGTTAAGTGGGTAGTGCATTCAGAGGTTGAGTGGACAGTGCGTTCAGTAGTTGAGTGGGTAGCGTTTTCAGTGGTTGAGTAGGTAGTGCGCTCAGTAGTTGAGTGGATAGTGCACTCAGTGGTTGAGTGGATAGTGCGCTCAGTAGTTGAGTGGATAGTGCGCTCAGTAGTTGAGTGGATAGTGCGCTCAGTAGTTGAGTGGATAGTGCGCTCAGTAGTTGAGTGGATAGTGCGCTCAGTAGTTGAGTGGATAGTGCGCTCAGTAGTTGAGTGGATAGTGCGCTCAGTAGTTGAGTGGATAGTGCGCTCAGTAGTTGAGTGGATAGTTCGCCCTCTACAGATTAGAAAAATTTGACTTCAGTATCCGGATGTGGTGAATTTTTTTTTTTCGGATCGACAAGGCTTCGGGGTTCACTCAGCAGCTATAAATGGGTACCGGAAATTTCTTGGGGAAATAAGGATGGCCTGGCGTGTTACCGACCACATTATTTTAAAAATATATAGTTGATTACATAAAATATGGAGACCAACACAGCATTCCCAGTACGCCTATCAAGATATGTAGGGAACTTTTACTTTACTTGTTACCTGTGATTCGTGAAACTTGATGCTAATACAGCAAAGAGGCAACGTGACATGAATGTAACATTATTTGTAATGCTGTAACATACGGACAAAAGAAACAGATTTGTTTCATTTATTTTAAAAATATATTTTAAAACATACACTAGCGGTGTTCAAAATATGGCGAATGGCACGACATTTTGTTGTCTTGCCTGCACACAAACCGGCTTCTTAACAACAATAATAATAATAAAAAAAAAAAACAATAATGCTTTAAAGAAGTATGAACATACAAGACATAAAACTAAATTGGACAGGCCAGTAAATATAAAGTCATTATTTGTGTCATTCATCATCATCATTGAATGCCGTCTCCGTATCGATGGCTGGCTACCATTAGAGCGCTATTCCGCTCTGTCTCTTGGTTTGATAGAGTAGGTTGTCATGGCTGACTTGTCCATCTTTTGATGTTACTCGTCCATGTTAGTCTTGGTCTGTCTCTACCTCTTTTACCTTGCATTTTTCCTTCCAAGATTACTTTTACTGGGCTGCTGTGTCTTTTAACACGCCCCCAAAAAAACTCATTTGTGTTGTTTGAATTGTGTTTAGTAGTTCTCTTTTCATTTTTAATTGTTTTAAGACTACTTCACTTGTTTTCGTTTCTTCCCATCCAATTCTTCCTATTATTCTTTAAATCCACATTTAAAAGACTTCAATTTTCTGTTCTGTTTTTTCTTTCTTTTTTTGGTCTAATGTCCATGTTTCTGCATCATGCAGGGATGTAGAGAATATATAACAACATATTCGTGTGACTAATAAATGTATATTTCACAGTGCTTGCAGTACGTTTTAGCCAATTTTGTTTATTGACAATTGTTAACTACACAGATATTGTTCACTCCACATATGGTCACTTTAACATCTTTATTTATTTAGCCCGAACCTGGCCTTTCTAAACTTTAAGAACCACTGATACATTGAAATCTGAATGCTACACTAAGAAATGTGTTCGCGCTTAGCCAGACATCGCCGCACAACTTGTAAGTGGTGTCTGATATTTTAGCATATGAATTTTGGGTGTGGCGTTAGCATACATTCACTGAGCTTCCAGGTTATCAGGAGTATGGTAATATGATGAAGATACGGTTTTACGATCGCCGGTAAAGGAGAGCAGGAATGGTACAAGTTTTTCCAAGTATTCGTTCCGTGTTTACACAAGAAACTTGAGGATTTATTGTTCCCCATATATAAAGTAGACGAGAAAACATAACGACTAGGCAGAGTAGAAGTGCACATATTTTAATTACAAATAAAAAAAAAATAGTTGTAAAAATTGTTTAGGCAAGAACGAGATTGGACAATAAAGAGATAACTAACACACACACATACACACACACTGATACACAGATACACACACACACACACACACACACACATATATACACAATAAAACGATATCAACAGTTTATTTCGGTGTTGGCATATTTGTTATTGGCTCTAGGAATGGCGGACATTCTCCCCGACATAGGCAAGATCAACCATTCCCTATACGCCCAGTATAAATGTAATGACATGATGATAATAATTTGAAAATTGCTTCTTCTTCTTCTTCTCATAGCCCCGGAGGTGGTTGGGCCATCACTGACAGACTGTTTCAACCTTCTCTATTTCTCTCTATCTTCAGTAATTCTTAGGGACTACAGAGTTGAGGTATGTCTATTCTTTGATGTTTTCTTCAAAGCTCTTTCTCTATCTACATCTCCGTTTTCCTCCATACAGTTTCTAACAGAACGGCCTTTGATAGACCAGATGAGTGAGATGCGTTTCCAAAGTTGAGTGACTTCACAAAAGTCAAAATATCGTGTACTTTAGATTGCTTGTTAAATGCTTTTGCGAATTTGTTCGTTTATGATATGGTCTAAGTAAGGTATGTCAACAATCTCACGATAACATTTCATCTCCATAGCTTGTATTTTTTTAGTAGCTTGAATGAAAGGGTCCATGTTTCATAGCGTATAGGAAAACTTCTTTTCTTCCACATTTTCCTTTAAGAGTCGAGGGGGGGGGGGGGGGATATAATTTGCAGTCTTTTGCTCATTTGTGCGTCTCTACTGCTGTTATGTTTCCTAGTGTTTCTAATATTCCGTCAATCCATCTTTCTCGTGGTCGACCTTTTAGTCTAGTGTTCTCGCAACATTTGTTGAAGGCTCGTTGTGTTGTGTTTTGATCTCTCAGCCTTATCACGAGGCAAAACCATTGTATATGTTGATTCTTTATATAATTTATGGCGGTGTTTATTCCTAGCTTTTTTCTCAGTTCTTCATTTCTGATCTTAACTCTCAGGCTGTTTCCTAACATTCGTCTAACACATTGCATCTAGGTGGTGGTTATTTTTCATATTGCTCTTACGTGTAGGATCCAGGACTGGCATTGGCAGCTCAACGTTGGGATAAAGATTGTATTGTAGAGTGTCCGTTTCGCTTCTAGAGTTATTTCTTTGTTGGATAATATTGGTGATAACTGTCCAAACGCTTGACAAGCTTTGTTGTATCTTGATTCTATTTCTGCTGTTTGTGAATTGTCTTGTGTCATTAGACTTCCTAGTCTTTTGTGATTAAAAATTGAATATTGCATCTCCTGAAATTCTTAGATGTGTCAATCATTGATATTATTGTTATGAGCACTAAAAAAAAAAAAAAGTAAAGTACCCCCGTCACGCCAAGTGGCGTATAGGGAATATGGTGTTAATGACCATACATTTTACAGACCTCCGGCACATGATTTTTGGGTAATGTGGTCGGTATTACGCCCGTGTCGCTTCACTTTCCCACAAAAAATCCGGTACCCATTAAAGGCTGGGTGAACCCGGCTCCCGTCGGTTGGGATCGAACCCTACCTCTTGTCCTTTGTAGTCCAGTTCCCTAACCACTGAGCTATCGCGACTCCTTGTTATGAACACTAACCACTAAATATCATTAATATATAATTACTTTAGCTAACAAATATAGTAATATACGTTTTGTGTCAAGTGTCGCAAATTGAAACCACTCCCATAGAAAATCAATGTTAAGAATGAGGGAGGTGTACAAGGCTCAGGACATTTTCATCCATCAATGCTCCAAATGCCCCAAGATTGTTACTAAAATGACAATCTGGTATGAAAACAAACAACTGTGTATAGTACCGACAGTCTGATGGGAGAAGAAGATTGTCCTATACTTCGCGATGAAGTTTGAAACAGCCGATAAATACTTCAAACAATGAAAATCTGGCATGGATAACAATCCAGATGAACTTGTTCCAGCAGGTGGAGTTGTCGTGATAAATGCATTCTCTGTTATCTATAACTAGATCCGACAGATTAGGGAGTGGCCGTCAATACGGATACAGTCCTTAATCTGATGTCTAAAGTAACTTTACCAGTAATCCATTTGTACATACAAGTCCAGTAACAAACTGGCGGCAAGACACCCGTCCAGCAACTGAGCTGAGTGCGATCAGTGATCAGCACCTGACTGCATACAACAGGATCAGCGATCAGCACATGACTGCATACAACAGGATCAGTGATCAGCACCTGACTGCATACAACAGGATCAGCGATCAGCACATGACTGCATACACCATGATCAACATCTGACTGTATTGAACATGATCAGTGAACACCTGACTGTATACAACAGGATCAGCAAACACCTAACTGCATACACCATGATCGACATCTGACTGTATTGAACATGATTAGTGAACACCTTTGACTGCATACACCATGATCAACATCTGACTGTATTGAACATGATTAGTGAACACCTGACTGTATACAACAGGATCAACGAACAACACCTGACTGCATACACCATGATCAACATCTGACTGTATTGAACATGATTAGTGAACACCTTTGACTGCATACACCAAGATCAACATCTGACTGTATTGAACATGATTAGTGAACACCTTTGGCTGCATACAACAGGATCAGCAAACAACACCTAACTGCATACACCATGATCGACATCTGACTGTATTCAACATGATCAGTGAACACCTGACTGTATACAACAGGATCAACGAACAACACCTGACTGCATACAAGAGTATCAACACCTGGTCGCATACATCAAAATCAACACCTGGCTGCATACATCAAGATCAACACCTGACTGCATACATCAAAATCAACACCTGACTGCATACATCAAAATCAACACCTGACTGCATACATCAAGATCAACACCTGACTGCATACATCAAAATCAACACCTGGCTGCATACATCAAGATCAGCACCTGGCTGCATACATCAAGATCAACACCTGACTGCATACATCAGGATCACCACCTGACTGCATACATCAAGATCAGCACCTGACTGCATACATCAAAATCAACACCTGGCTGCATACATCAAGATCGGCACCTGGCTGCATACATCAAAATCAACACCTGGCTGCATACATCAAGATCAGCACCTGGCTGCATACATCAAGATCAGCACCTGGCTGCGTACATCAAGATCAACACCTGACTGCATACATCAAAATCAACACCTGGCTGCATACATCAAAATCAGCACCTGACTGCATACATCAAAATCAACACCTGGCTGCATACATCAAGATCAGCACCTGACTGCATACATCAAAATCAACACCTGGCTGCATACATCAAGATCAGCACCTGGCTGCATACATCAAGATCAGCACCTGGCTGCATACATCAAGATCACCACCTGGCTGCATACATCAAGATCACCACCTGACTGCATACATCAGGAACAACGCTGATTAAGACCCTATTTCACCCCCCCCCCCCCCCCCCCCCCCGCGGTGTTCATGGAACAGACCATCCAGTCCTGCCAAGTGAGTAGGGATCGACGAGGGAAGACAACCCGAGCGAAAAGCACCAAGTTCAAGATACATGTACACTCGACAGGCCATTTGATGCGAGTGTCAAGGGCATGGCCTCTGCAAAATTCAATTTACCCAAAAAAAGTAAACTATAAATATTAAAGAGGGCCTGAACTCGACATTAGAAGTCGAAGTATGAAAGCTTTTATAGATGATGCTGGCTTCCTGGCGAAAATAAAAAAGTCTAGTCCCTCGCTAAGTGTGTGTGCGAATGTATGTGTGTGTGTTTGTGTGCATGCGCGCGCGTATTATAAATATTAAAGAGCCGTGGCGCTGCAACATGTTGGTTATAAATCATTAAAAAAAAATAGTAAATCATCATCATCATCAAGTACCAAGCCTACTGGCGTATGTGATCATGTTTTCTCCGCAACTCTCGATCTTATTTTATTTATCGACAGCTATTTATCATTTCTGTTGTTGACCTTCTGCCAAGCAATTCTCTTAAGCTGTCTGGTATCTTTTCTCTTTACTTCCCTCTATCTCTTCGTCCTTCAATTTTCCCAGTTGTTACAATATATTCCAGCTGTTCCCTTCTCATTACATGGCTAAACAAAATGATGATTGTTTCTTCTTAACATTCGAAATTAGCTCTCTTTTTGCTTCGGCCTCTTTCAGAACGTTTTCATTACTCTTCTTAGCTGGGGCCATGGTATTATCAACATTCTTCTGCAAAACATTTTCACAGCCTCCAGCGATCTTCTCTGTTGTCTACTGTCAATGATTCACATCCATATGTTAAGACTGGCTCTACATAACATTTAAGAGCTCTTTTTCTTAATAAAATTATAATAATTATTGTTAAATATAATATAATCTTCTTCTTCTTTTCTCTTTCACGGATACCTAAAAGGTGTCGTGGTTTATGTCGTTCTTGTGCTGCTCGAATTGTCAGAATTAGTGATTTTCCTTTGTTGTTACATGTCTCAGTTACTGCATCTATCCATCTTCTTCTGGGTCTTCCTCTTGGTCTTTTTCCATGCATTCTCGAGAAGAACGCCCTTGATGGTGATTGGTGAGGATTCATTCTGACCAGGTGGCCAAACCATTTAAATTGTTGTTGTTCTATATATTCTTGGCAGGGTTTTGTTCCTACTATTTTTCTTATGGTTTCATTTGGTATTCTATCTCTTCTTGTGTTGTTTGTTACTTTTCTCAAGCAACGCATCTCACATGTATTGATCTTTCTTAAATGTGATTTAGAAAGGGTCCATGTTTGACTTTCATAGCACAAAGTTGGTATGAAGATGCTATTTATCATTTGTTGTTTAGCTGGTATAGAAATGTTTGGATGTCTTAGCAATGGTGAAAGCTGGTATGTGACAGCATTTGCTTTTTGTATTCTCATGTCAATTTCTCTGTCTAGTTTTCCATCGTCTGTGAACATTGTGCCTAAATACTTGAATTCCTCTACTTGTTTTATTTCTTTATCTTTGATCTTGATGTTTAATGGGTGTCTTAATTTGCTTATTCTTATAGCCTCTGTTTTTCATATAATATAATATAATATAATATAATATAATATAATATATAATATAATATAATATAATATAATATAATATAATATAAATAATATAATATAATATAATATAATATAATATAATATAATATAATATAATATAATATAATATAATATAATATAATATAATATAATATAATATAATATAATATAATATAATATAATATAATATAATATAATATAATATAATATAATATAATATAATATATAATAGTATAATAAAATAAATAATAATGATATAAATAAGTGAAAGTCACAGCAACCTGCTATATGAGAACGAATGTAGCCCAGTTCAGGTTTGTTTCGTTGAATGAATACTGTAGTTAACTTTTTATATTTCAATATGGTTGGAGGCGGCTGTTATGACAATATTATCCATGGGACTAGACACTTAGTCTTAGAGTACTCTTTATTATTATCACCATATCATTAGCAACAGTTATAATATTTAATACTATAGCTCTTTGCTCTGGTAATTTACGAATTTAGTAAATTATTTCTGCTCGGCGTAGTATCCCCTTACTACTCATACTGGCCTTACCCACCTGACTTTTTTCAACTTTTTCACTTTTTGTAATTTAATTAAGTTTAGTGTTGTGGTGGACATCACAACAATCAAAACTGTAACGACAGTAATGTAACTGTAAAACAAATGTCAACATTAAAACAAAAACATTTAATAAAATAAAATAAATATAATAATAATCACATGTCACATCATTTTATGATTATAACCATAATAACCCCGGTTTCGAGTCGTTTGTTGACTAATATTGGACTTACTGACTTACTGCTGTTTGAGACAGATCTCAGACTGACACACAAGAGAAGTGTGAGAGAGACTACCTTTTCACTCAGGATTCAGTCTCTTCTAGATTCTGTCTAGTCATTGACTCTGACGACAATCGTCACAATCTTCTGATTTCTGAGGCCTTTTCCATTTCTCTCTATCATCAGTCATTCTTTGTTGGGACTCTGCAAATTCAAGGTCTGCCCATTCATAATCTTTGATGTTATCAATTGCTATCTTATCTTCCTGTCATATCTTTCTCAGCTTACCTCTCCTTCTCCATCTCAGCATCTCACCTCTCTTCTTAGTCTTTCACTGTAGAGTTCCTTGCTAGGCTAGATTTCTAGATGATTGAGATACATGGCCAAACAACTTCATTTTGAGTTTCTTCATATTTGTTGAAAGATTATCATGGTTTGTACTAATTGCTATTGCTTGTTGAAAGTTATTTTATCCATTAAAAAACGTTTTTGTTTGTGATGTGCTCAAAATCTTAAGATAACATTTATATTTCATCTCCATTAGACTGTGTTTTCTTTGTCTTTTGTAGATTTGCTGTAACAGTAAGAGATGATACCAAAACCACAGTAAAATAAATTAGTAATGGCAGAAACAGGTAGTGTTCTATTGAAGGAGATTAAAACGGGTTTGCAAACAGCAGAATCCAAGGATGGTATTCAAAAATGGCTTGCTGTTACCAGAGCTGTTCTTCATCCTCAGTTTTATCACAATAATCCAAATAAACTTTTAGTTTTTGGATATGATCATTCTGCTATCCAGTCAGTGAACGAGAGGGACGTGCACTTGCATTTGAAGCGAATCCTGGAGATATTGATCTCAAAGTTTTCTGTTGAATGGATGACAACATTAACTATTGAGACCTTCAATACATGTGTGAAGCCTTTGTTTCTTGAGAGACCAAAGAAGGACACGTTTTTTGTGCTTTTTAAAGCCATTACTGAGCCAAAAAGGTATAGTTTTGTTAATTAAATTTTATACATATTTCTTATGCTACATTTTAGTTCTTGGATTAAATAAATCCAATTAGATACTTATCAAAACAGCTTTAAAAAATTTAAAACATAATGACTATATAGTCATTAAATGTCAAAATCCAAAGATACCTCATTCTTATCTGTATGCTAAATATGAGAAGCGTGTAATTTTTAAGTGAGTTTTTATTGTTTATATATGTGGGTTTTTTTCTGCTATTGAAAACATAAAGGTTACAGAGATTGTAGTGGGTATGACACATGAGAGGCAAAGGCGGCAGGAATCAGCTCCAACATTGAGATCAAGATGCTTGCACAGAACAGAGACAAATGGCGGGATTTGATAAAGGATCTTTGCCAGGATTGAAACTGCTAGAAGGAAAATTTAGAAAAAGAGAAAGAGTATCTACGTCTAAGCCCTATGGAAGGCCGACTATGACTCGAATGGTCAATAGATAGATAGATTGATGACACATTTAGCGTGAGGTAAACAATGCTGTTATGTTGTCTTAATGAAGATAGTGTCTCTTCATTTATTTGAAAATCTCAACCTCAGGTATCCAGACAAATGACAGCAAAAAACTGGCACTTTAATCTGGTGTGGCTTTGCCTTTTTTTTCACTTTCAGGAAGGACTTTGGTTTTCACAAATGTGTGTTATTGCTGGAAGAATTTTTGATAGCAGAGAGGCTTTCAGAACTACTGCAGGATCAGTGTAGTGAAATCACAAAATCTGATGCTCCCATGTTCCTTGATGTTCAAGGAGAAATGCTGATTTCATGTTTAACATCACTTCCTGCTAAAACTGCAAATGTATTGCAACGTGAGAACAGGTAATGTTTTTTATGCTGCTTATCCTTTCCTTAATTTTTATTGAAATATCATTATATTTGTCCCCTTTTCTGTATTCACTTTGAAATTTGTTGCAGTTTATAGCAAAGTTGAAGCACCTTTCAGACTGGTGTACCAGACATCATGTTTGCATATGTTTGTAACTTGGTTTGCCTTAACTTATGCAAAGTAAGAGAGAAGGCTAAATTCATTCCATATGCAATGTTAGCGCCATATTCTTGGTATCACCTGGAAGGACAAGGTGACAAACGTGAAGGTCCTCATTCAGGTAGGTCTCCCGAACATTTACTCTGCTCAAATAACATAGATTACACCAGCTTGGCCACTAACACCTTATGATGATGGCCACATACCAACAAATATACTTTATGGACAACTAGCAGATGGGAAAAGAACATGATGATCTCATCATAAAGAAGATGGGGGCTCATAAAAATCTGATTTATAGACACATGTAAATGTAACTTGAAGACTGAACATAAACCAAGCAGCTTGGGAAGAAATAGCTGCAGATCGCAATCTTTGGAAACACACCCTAAGGCTCCAACTGAGGCAAATAGCAGACAGATTCATAGCAAAAAGACAGTACATAGCAAAAGAAAAGGGAAAATAACATTTCCTAGGGCCGCTGCAAAATCCATAGTCAATTACAACTGACTGAGACTACTTGTGGTTTGCCTTTCTTTTTGATACCCTCATCCTTGGTCAAACTGTGCAAGCTTTATTTCTGTACTACAGAATTGAAACAGAATTGGTTCTTGATCAGTTCTGATTTTCTGACCATAATGTTTGCATCTAATTATGAATTCCTCATTGTTATTAGCTCATTTGTTTTTTTCTGGCAGATTGGCACATTTCGAACCACGAGCTGCAACAATTCAGCTCTTGTTATCGAAGCGAGAAACCCAAGAGCCAGCTTTGTGTGGTTTTTAATTTATTCTTGTTTCCATATTTTGTTTCAACTGAAACCTTGTAATTCTCTTATTTAACTACTTCTTTGACTTGCTGAGCAAACTGTCCAAACTAACCATGAGTTTTAGAACAATTGTTATTTTTTTAAAATGTTATTTGAAATTTAGAAAACTATATGAAAAATGGCCTGACCACATGTCGTTAAACCCATCAGTAGCAAATTTGTAAAATTATTTTATCCTTAACTGGAAACCTGTGTTAAGATGAGAATAACTAGGCTTTAGTAAAACTTGAAGTGAAGAAAATAAATATATATTTCCTTTCTCCAAGTACGACTGGAGAGATAAAAATAATTTGCTTCTCTATTCTTCAAATGGCTAAGAAGATAATCTAAGTCCATGCAGAGATAAATTACTTATTGTTAAACTTCTTGTACTTGCTTTAAGCTCAGTTCTATGTAACTGATCCAATATGTAAGATAGAAAAATATTTAACTTACTAATAATATAATACTGCATTTTTTATGATGTAACTTCACGATTTGTAAACACTTTACAGTGAAAGATTCCTGCAACAGAATTATATTCCAATATTGGCATTGTCTGTATTGAAAACCTGTGAGTGGGCACACAGTCTTGTAAGACAAGGCCAGAATGTGTCATTGGTGGCAATCAGTGCCTTGGTAGGAAAACTGTGCTTGACTGGACACGCTGGTACGTTTTATTTGGAATATCCTAAAGTTCTGTTTATTAACTTCTGCTTTATGTTCTAATAATGCTATACTTTAGACTAATTTTGGTATCAATGACCTATCTCTATGAAATATATTACCATTTAAATGTCCAGAAATCAAGTACAGTGCTATATTGTTATTAATAAATCTGATTAATTGGTATGAACACATTTTTGCTGATTAATATTTGTAGTTTTTTTATGTGCTTTTCTTGATGGTCTCCCTTATCATTGAATGTGTTTATATGTAGGTTGTATGTTACAGCCCAGTTATATAATTGATGAAGAAATACCTAGTGTTTTGTTTTAGGAGAGAAAGATGAAGAAATTAGCAAAAAATAATGGAGAAAAAGAGAGAGAGAGAGAAAAACTAGTGAAACAACATTTGTAAAATGAACACGCAAGTGACAAAGACTGATAAAAATAAACAAATCTTATAATAATAATAATTTGACATTGTTCTTGCAGTTTCCTTTAAAGGTTAGACTCCAAACAGCTCACAACAGGTTGAAGTGTAATCTTTTCAATACTCAAATGATAAGAACCTGTGATGAATGTGACTGTAGCTTGGGCAAAATGATTGGTGAACATCTTTTTCAATCAGCTCTACGTATGATGAACAGATAAGGCTCTTGTTGCCATCACCGTTATCATACTTGGAACAGGTGTATAGAGATCTCATCAACCTAGAGCTGATGAATGCACTCGTCAAGCTTATTAATATTGACTTTTAGAGGTGCATGCAGTAGCAGAAGAAGAAAAACAAACAACATAAATAGAATTCAACAAGTTATTAGCAGGACTAGTTTGGAAATAAATCTGACAGAAATGAGAAAAAGAATGGGATAAATATAATCATGACAGAGAGTAGTGAAGATGGAACAAAGACTTTATTAGTTATTTGTCTAGGAAAGTGAATGCAAATTAAAGAAAGATTTACTAGCACATCACAAAAAATATAAAAGTGTACAACTATTCAATGTTGAACTTCATTTCATGTTTCTACCATCAGAGTATGTTGATAAGCATTTCATGTTTCTACCTCAGAGTATGTTGATAAGCATTTCATGTTTCTACCATCAGAGTATGTTGATAAGCATTTCATGTTTCTACCATCAGAGTATCTTGATAAGCATTTCATGTTTCTACCATCAGAGTATGTTGATAAGCATTTCATGTTTCTACCATCAGAGTATGTTGATAAGCGGGTGTCTTATTTCAGATTTGTTGCTGGATACACTTGTGCCACATTTATGTCTCAAGGTCAGATCAGATTTCATTTGGTGTAGAATCTGTGAGCGAGTGTTTACTGGAGTGCCAGCCAGAAGCTTAGAGGCTGTTGTGGCCCCGCTGCTGAGGAAAATATCATGGTAAGTGTCTTTGGTATTGTAATGATGCCTTCATGAAGTTAGATGATGAATCTATTGTAAAAAAGGATAAAGAAAGAACCTTGTCACACCCTGTGGTGAATAGGAAATTTAGTGTCAATGCCCATATTTGTTTTACTATTTGTACGTTTTTGTTTAGCATGGCCAGCATGCCAATGCCATCTCTCTTTTTAAGAAAAATCTAGTACCCATTTTAAGACTAAGTGAACCTAGAAGCCATCAATCTGGATCAAATCTGACCTCTTGTCCTTAGTAATCCAGTTCACTAGCCATTGAGCTGTTGCAACTCTCTTGTCCTCAAGAGACCAGTTTTAATAGCTATTCTATAACAAAGATAAACATAAAATGGTATTGAGCAGCTAAACTAACAGAAATCTAAGATCCACAAATCTTGCAACCCTGGAAGATACCCATTATCTCTGCTTGTTCTTGTGCTACAGATCACATCTTAGACTACTTGGACAGTGTCTTCCAACCTATTGTCCAGGGCCTTCTTTTTTTGCTAAGGATGCTAACCATGTCCTCAATTTATTCTCCAAGTTCTCTCCTTGGCCTTGTATAACCTACTGCCTTTTTGTCTTTGATATCTGCTCTCTCTATACCTCACAAAGATAATCTTCAGGCTCTCCAGTTCTTTCAGGAACGTAGGAACCAACCCTCAGTCCCCACCTCTGCCCTTGTTTGTCTGGCTGAACTAGTCTTAACTCTCAACACATTTTAATTTGATGGTCAATTCTTCAGCCAGACTAGTTGGGTGGCTATGGGCACCACGATGGGCCCTAGCTATATCTGCATATCCATGGGTTACTTGGAACACCAAATTATTTCCATTTTCAGTGGTCACCTTCCTCTCATGTATTACTGGCACTTTGATGATGGTTTTGGGGTATCTGATCTTTCAGGACCTGATTTGACCAAGTTTTTGGATTTTGTGGGCTCACTTCACTTCTTCATTCAGATTTCATACTCTATCTCTACCTCCTCGGTTACCTTTTTAGACATCTGTCTCTTTTCACCCATCAGGTTTAAATGCGTCCATATTTTATAAAGTGACTAATGCCTCCCCAACACTCTTACCTCCTCTATTCCTCTTCACACCCTCACGCTTGTCATGATTCTATCACCGTATGTTGGAACTCTTTCGTTGCCATCTTTACTTTGAATCTGTTCTGTAATCTGCTCTCCCTATTACCTGCACCGTCCTCCCTCCTGACAGAACTTTTCTCTTTCTTAACAATCACCTTCACAATCTGGCTGCACTCCTGATCCTGGAACAACACCTGATGACCCTCCACTCTGACTTTACTACTCGCCTTCTATTCTCTGACTCACCATTGGTGGCATATAAATACAATAAGAACCTTCAGGACATTTTGATTAGGAGCTGCATCCGCAACTCTGGCCAAAACATGGATATGACCCGCTGCAACAGATCATGCAGTATGTGCCTTTTGACTTTATGTGCATTTCCAGGAATCTTATATACACCATCATCTACCAACATTGTCTCAAAATATATATTGGCCAAACAGATCGATACTTGGGAGACAGAATATGTGAACATTTATATAACATCAAACAGGATTCTGGTACTTCTGTCTTCTCCGATTTTAGATTGCCAGGATATAATAGCTCTGATGACTTCCGTGTTACTGACATCATCTCCTGTTCCTCAGAAACCCATAGTTATTTCACACTGGAAAACCATCTCATAGTCCACTGTGGTACCATCCAACCGAGAGGTTTAAACTCTTTTCTCTAATCTCTGGCCTTCTGTTCATGTCTTTCCTGTGTCCTATCCCTATTCCTCACTGTGTTATCTTTATTATCTCTCCTGCTCTTCTTCCCCCTTCCAACCACCATCCTCTCTTTCTTTTACTCTTCTTCTCGTTTTATTTGTACTCTATAGGAGACTTCCTTTAATTTTTCCAATTTTTGATTGTTTGGTTCCTTTGATCTAATTAAATCCTACCTGCCCTATTGTCCATTAATCTTTTAACCAGACTGTGCAAAAATCATGACTACTGTCTTTTCCACCAATTTATTTTAGAGCTGTGTAGTTGCTGAGCATTCTAACTGGGAACTTTGTGTTTAATGTGGATAGTTTGTTATACCTGTTGAAAGCTTTTGCCAAAATGTAGTTTGTCTTGTCTTTCTGTTACTTTAGCTGATCAGTGCCATTTTATCATGACTTATGGTCAGTATGACGGAAGGGCGACATGAACCATTGAGGATCTGTTTAAAAAGTGTTCCTTGTTGCAGTTTCCTCATATTCCAAGTCTGGCTCGCTGCTGGAGCTACTGAATTTAGTGCTCTGTGCACACAGTGAGCTGTGTTTTTCAACTGGATCATGTTTCTGTATTCTGATTGCTTATGATGAATGATGATATCATATGACGAAGAACAGTTTGGCTGCTTTCACTTTCAGTGCAGTTACACCTTATGTCTTTTGCCATGTACTGTAGCTGCTATGATGGGGACTGCAGCTGCCTTTCTTTGTTTGGATCATTCAATGCGATGAGATGTTATTTCAGATGATTCCACTGGCATGGGCAGTTGAGCATTTATGGGGATTTTAATTTGTTTGCAGTGATACCGGGGCCATTGACTAACTACAACTAACTACTACAACTACAATACCATTTTATCTTTGTTTTATGCAGCTATACACAGAGCCTTGCATAGTATTTCATATTTATTATATTTGATACCTCATTATCTGTGTTTATCTCCTATTCTAGTACAGCTCCTTTCTACTGAAGCAACTGTTGTTCAATGCAAAACTAACCTTGTTGCACTTGAAATAGTCTCAGAGGTACTCAGTCATTTTCATCAGATGATACATATGCTGATAGTTCCAGTAGCTTTGTGGTTTAATAACCTCTCTCATCTTGCTTGTCTCCATGGTGCATTAAAGACTTGCATGTCTCCACCATGGTGCATTAAAAGACTTGCTTGTCTCCACCATGGTGCATTAAAAGACTTGCATGTCTCCACCATGGTGCATTAAAAGACTTGAATGTCTCCACCATGGTGCATTAAAGACTTGCTTGTCTCCACCATGGTGCATTAAAGACTTGCATGTCTCCACCATGGTGCATTAAAGACTTGCTTGTCTCCACCATGGTGCATTAAAGACTTGCTTGTCTCCACCATGGTGCATTAAAAGACTTGCTTGTCTCCACCATGGTGCATTAAAAGACTTGCATGTCTCCACCATGGTGCATTAAAAGACTTGCTTGTCTCCACCATGGTGCATTAAAAGACTTGCATGTCTCCACCATGGTGCATTAAAAGACTTGCTTGTCTCCACCATGGTGCATTAAAAGACTTGCTTGTCTCCACCATGGTGCATTAAAAGACTTGCATGTCTCCACCATGGTGCATTAAAAGACTTGCTTGTCTCCACCATGGTGCATTAAAAGACTTGCTTGTCTCCACCATGGTGCATTAAAAGACTTGCATGTCTCCACCATGGTGCATTAAAAGACTTGCATGTCTCCACCATGGTGCATTAAAAGACTTGCTTGTCTCCACCATGGTGCATTAAAAGACTTGCTTGTCTCCACCATGGTGCATTAAAAGACTTGCATGTCTCCACCATGGTGCATTAAAAGACTTGCATGTCTCCACCATGGTGCATTAAAAGACTTGCTTGTCTCCACCATGGTGCATTAAAAGACTTGCTTGTCTCCACCATGGTGCATTAAAAGACTTGCTTGTCTCCACCATGGTGCATTAAAAGACTTGCTTGTCTCCACCATGGTGCATTAAAAGACTTGCATGTCTCCACCATTATGCATTAAAAGACTTGCATGTCTCCACCATTATGCATTAAAAGACTTGCATGTCTCCACCATGGTGCATTAAAAGACTTGCATGTCTCCACCATGGTGCATTAAAAGACTTGCATGTCTCCACCATGGTGCATTAAAAGACTTGCTTGTCTCCACCATGGTGCATTAAAAGACTTGCATGTCTCCACCATTGTGCATTAAAAGACTTGCATGTCTCCACCATGGTGCATTAAAAGACTTGCATGTCTCCACCATGGTGCATTAAAAGACTTGCATGTCTCCACCATGGTGCATTAAAAGACTTGCATGTCTCCACCATGGTGCATTAAAAGACTTGCTTGTCTCCACCATGGTGCATTAAAAGACTTGCATGTCTCCACCATGGTGCATTAAAAGACTTGCTTGTCTCCACCATGGTGCATTAAAAGACTTGCATGTCTCCACCATGGTGCATTAAAAGACTTGCTTGTCTCCACCATGGTGCATTAAAAGACTTGCATGTCTCCACCATGGTGCATTAAAAGACTTGCATGTCTCCACCATGGTGCATTAAAAGACTTGCTTGTCTCCACCATGGTGCATTAAAAGACTTGCATGTCTCCACCATGGTGCATTAAAAGACTTGCATGTCTCCACCATGGTGCATTAAAAGACTTGCTTGTCTCCACCATGGTGCATTAAAAGACTTGCTTGTCTCCACCATGGTGCATTAAAAGACTTGCATGTCTCCACCATTATGCATTAAAAGACTTGCTTGTCTCCACCATGGTGCATTAAAGACTTGCATGTCTCCACCATGGTGCATTAAAAGACTTGCATGTCTCCACCATGGTGCATTAAAAGACTTGCTTGTCTCCACCATTGTGCATTAAAAGACTTGCATGTCTCCAGACTACCAAAAGAATTGAAGAGCTTGGGCCACACTACCAAAAGAGGCACAATCATATTGAAACTGAATGCACTGGGCTGTATGACTAATCAAACCGTGTTACATTTTTTTCCACATAATTTGATGCCATTACTTGAGAGAATATAAAATAGTCTTTATCTCATTAAGTGTCACTAGGCTACAAAAGGGACCCCTTTCATGAAAGAGTTTAGCCATTACCACTGGTGGTCATATTCACCAATGATAGAGTCAGTGGGCAAGTTTTTTTCACCAAACAAAAACACAGGAATCACTGCAGTAGAATTTGGAAAGAGTCCAGAAAAAGGTCAGGATTTCTTGCTGACTGCTGAAGAGATTTTCTCCGTTAAAAGAAGAAAAATTTATTTCTTGAAAATGTCAAAATTTGTATATATTTAAAAAAAAAAACAGCTGCATTTTTGTGACAACTTTGTAATTTTTACGAAGCATATGTTGGTAAAAAATTAAATATCAAAGGAAATGATTCCAAAACTCAGGGATCACCAGTAGTAATACTTAGAAAGGTATTGAGAAAAGGGACATGTTTGTCCATGACAAACCGTTTCATTCCAAGAATGTTTATTTTGGGGTCGTAATTTTTACGGCGTTGTAATCTAGGGTTAATTTAATTGAGCTGCTAGATGAAATTTTACATGTTTATTTTACATATTCTCTGCAGCTCTACTTGTGGCCCCACATAGTATTGAATATTTGATATATTTTATATTTGTGCTTATCTCCGGTAAATTACATTGTTGAATCAGTTCATTTTGGATTATCATCATTGGGTAAATTATGTTGTTGAATCAGTTCATTTTGGATTACCATCACTGGGTAAATTATGTTGTTGAATCAGTTAATTTTGGATTATCATCATTTGGTAAATTATGTTGTTGAATCAGTTCATTTTGGATTATCATCATTGGATAAATTATGTTGTTGAATCGGTTCATTTTGGATTATCATCATTGGGTAAATTACATTGTTGAATCAGTTCATTTTGGATTATCATCATTGGGTAAATTATGTTGTTGAATCAGTTCATTTTGGATTATCATCATTGGGTAAATTATGTTGTTGAATCCATTAATTATGGTCCGTCATCAGTCCTATATGTCTCCCCGACAGACCCAAGTAATAGGTAATGCCATAAAGATAGTCTTTTTTTCAATTATTGGATAAATTCTGATGTTGAATAAATTGTTTTTGGACCACATTGAAAAAATTTACATTTCAGCAAATCAAATAATTGACCGTATTACTGTACAATTTTTTACAAATTCTCATTTCAAGTTAATGTATCCAGCTCTAAAAATCTGAAGTATTTATAATACATTTTTTACAGTTGGGAGATTTTGTAATACTTTTTTACAGGAATAATTGTGCTGTGATAATTTATTTAGCATTTTGCAGTAAATATTTGATTATTGTAATTTGTGTTTGCTCTAGGTATGGGCTTGTTGAGAAGTTTCTTGGTGACAGTGTGGTGCACATGTCAGTCATCAACACTTTGGTGTGCACCAAAATGCTACTTCATCGCCATTACACTAAACCAGTAAGCTCCAGTTGCAGTTATTATTGTACTTTTAAAATGTTCTGTAAGTCCAAAAAAGAGCATGGATGAACTTAATAGATTCTCCTTGCCGTGTGTGTGACTTTTAGAGTGCTTTTCAAGTTACAAAAGAATGTTAGAAATCTAGGGTTAATTAAATTTTTTGTGGACATTGGAAATAGAAACGTTACTTTACAAATTTTTTCTTGATATTGAAATAGAAATTTAATTTATTCATTTTTTTTTAGGAAATTTAAATAGAAATTTACTTTATACATTTTTTTTTACTTTGAAATAACAATTTATTTTAATAATTTGTTTGGACACAATAATAGAAATATTACTTTATGAAATTTTCCTGGATATGACTTAGAAGTGCTAATTTTTCTTATGTACTCCCTTTCATGCTCTATAGCAGAAAATAATGCCACCACTAGAGATCTCTACTTTTTTCCTCTTTTGAGTCAGTATTGAGTAGTGCCATCAACCTTTCACTTTATATAAGTTTAAAATCTCTTAAACTGCTCAGGGATCTACATGCTCAACTTGAACAGAGTTTATTGTTTATTATTTGACTGTGATAGGAAAATGTTAACCTCAGATGGTAGATGTCCAGCAGAGGTGAGATGCTGAATAGCTCTGCAAAAGCAGCTTTCCAAAAATGAGGAAGCTACTGTGCAATCCATTTTTGATAATAGAAACAAGAAAAAAGAGTTTTTAAATGTTATGTAGAGCCAGCCTTAACATATGGATGTGAATCATGAACAATAGGACAACAGACAAGAAAATCACTGGAGGCTGGAGGAATGTGGTTTTACAGATGAATGTTGAGAATACCATGGACAGCTAAGAAGAGCAAAGAAAATGTTCTGAGAGAGGCCAAAGCAAAAAGAGAGCTAATATCCAATATTATGAAGAAACAATCATCATATTTTGGCCATGTTATGAGAAAGGAACAGCTGGAATATATTGTAACAACTGGGAAAATTGAGGGATGAAGAGATAGAAGGAAACAAAGAGAAAAAATAACACATAGCTTGAGAGAATGGCTTGGAGAAAGTCAACAATAGAAATGATAAATGAATCTCATCTCACCAGAGATCAGAAATTTGCTTTAAAAAAATGCCAGCTACAACTCCACAGAGAATTTGAACCAAGTACTTTTGAGTGAAAAGCAAGCACTATACCTCAATGGCATAGTAACTCCTGTAATAAAAATGTTGAAAAGTATTGCCTACAGTATATTAATATAATTTTATGTTTGTGTGCATTTCAGAAATTGCTTCTACAAAATATTCTTGGTTACTTGGCATCATTCCACACCAGACGGCATCTTTTTATAGAGGTAGCATATTGTCATTTGAACTAAATTGTGTTTTTTTTAAAAAACCAATTATTTTTTTCACAAACACTGTTCCGTCTTGAAATTGATGCATGCAGACTGATCTAATTTCATAGCTACAGATTTAGGTCTGGACTTTGTTCTGACCAATGAAAAGATGTAGGATTCACATCACTGGTGGACTGTCCAAAGTTGAGTTACCTGAAAAAATGAAGCTGTATCTATCTTTACACAAAATTTTTTTTTTTACCCGTTCGCCAGCTTTCACCTCTGGCGAAGTCCTTGAGACTAGGAACTGAATTTTACGTGTTAATCCATTTTTCTCTGGCAGCTGTGTGCACAGGGGTCCCTCGCCATACAGGCAAATAACTCCATCTTCAGAGGTACTCATATCTTTTTCGTCGATGAGTAATTGACGTTCCAAGCTGGGTCTCCCTACTGAGACCAGGGTTGGTTGCCGCAGAGAGAAATTATAAATAAAAATCCCAGTGGTGCTTCTGGACACAGACTATCCAGTCTGGCCATGCTAGTAGGGATTGAGAAGGAAGATAATCCACTACTCAAAAATGTCATGCTGAAATTGGATGTGTTGGGTCAGAAGTCACAAATATCATGGTTCTACTACAAACTGTCCACTAAAAGGGCATTAAGTGGACATTGATGCGTTGTTTTGTGGTTTCTAATACAACTGTGATATCTGTGCTTTTCAGTTCAACACATTCAACTTCAGCGCAGTGTTTTTAAATACCAGGTTGCCTTCCTTCTCAACCTTACTCACTTGGCCAGATAGGATAGTCTGCTCTTAGGAGCACCACAAAGAAGTGGAGTAGGATCTGAACAGTTCTGGTTCCATTTATCCTGGTGCAAACAGTCAATTATGAGTTACTGACTGCTCTCAGCTTTCGTGTTGACAGGTACACATACCCCCTCAGATTTAATTTAAATATGAAGGAAACTAAAACTGTGATAATAAATAGAGGTAACACAAAAGCTACAAGTGAATATCAAGTTAAATGGAAAGAACATAGAGAGAGTTCAAGAATATAGTTATCTTGGACGTGTTACAAGTGATGGAAAATGTATATGGCTTTGGCGTCTTGACAGACGGTTGGTAGCAAACAATCATGTTTGTCAGTAGTTAGGTAAAGTATTAGTGCCTTATACTGGATACTGCTCTACTGAACATCTTCTCTCGTGGCTGAATTTGCCAATATTGTATATTGGACAGACAGATCCATCCGCAGATCGAGCAAGGTGTATTTGCTGTGCCTGGCCTTGTCTCTTTTCTCTTGCGCCTTTTGTCTTCTGAATTTGACATCAGCACTGCCTCAAAAGTTGCTGTGCCATTTTTTATTTTTGTTCTTCATGTGTTACTATCAGAAACCATATTTTCCCAGTTTTTTTCACTGATAAAGAATTCCCACAAGGAAGCCCTGCAAACATCCTTATATATCAGCACTGGTCTACCCTTTGATCTCTTTCCGTCCTTAAGTTCACCATACAATATTAAAATGGAGAGGGAAAATGTAAGACAGAAATAAATAAAAAGAGAGGAACGGCAAAAATAATTCTTAACATCTTTAAAGATATACTCACATCAAAACTAATAACACTAGAATTAAAACTAAAAATAATGAAGTATATCTACTCAACATTCCTGTATGGTGCAGTAACATGTACACTAAATAAGAAAATAGAGAAGAAAACTGAAGTCTTGGAATGTAGATTTATAGAAGAATGGGAACGATCAGGTGGACAGAGAATAAAACAAAAAATAAGTTTTGAAACGGCTCAAAATGAAGAAAGAATTATTTAAACTGAATTTGAACAAGACAGTTAGAATTTTTAGGACATGTAAAGAGACACAATAACCTACTCAAAGTTATCTTGGAAGGGAAAATGCGAGGTAAATGAGGCAGACACAAATTTTAATGGACTGACAACATCAAGAGATGGACAGAACTTGTACCATTGAGGTCAGATACAGGGAGAAATGGTGCTCCATGTCAGCCAACCTTTGATTGAGTCATGGCTCAAGGTGATGATATTATTTAAGTAGTCTTGCTGCCACTCTTATCCACAGTTGTTCTCAATGTTGGCAGTAAATAGTGGACATTAATTTAGAAACTTATTGACTCACAAATATTGATTTATAATTACAAGGCATTAATTTAATTCTGTCATCAAACAAGAATAATTTTTCTCTCAAACTAGAGGCCAGTAATTTCTTAGTTCAGTCATACTTGATTAAAGTCATGTTGTTTACTAGATAAACTTTACTTTTAGAGAAGTTGAAATTTGTTTGATCTGTACAATTTATTGTTCTTAACCATTAATTTCTTTAAAATCCTATTGAATGCACAAAAACAACAAATATAGAAGAAAAATTTGGCTTTTGTTTGATAAAAAAAAATAAATACATCTCATCCAGGTATGCCTGTGTCTGCTTCGAGTGTGGGGAGACAGCAGTTCCTTGAGACATACATCTACAGAACAACATATATACATATCACAAGCCCTGATGATGTGTATTGGGAACCTGAATGAAGCAGAAAAGCAGTCTTTCAAAGACAGTATGATAACGCTTCTACAGATATATATGTATTTTTATATAATTATATATATAATAATTTTTGTGTAATGTTACAGAGAATAGTTAGTTCTGTGTTGGTGGCACTGTTTGAAATTTCTCACTGATTTCCATTTACTGGCAACAGATTTAACCCCCCCTTTTTTTTGTTTGTTCTTTGTTCTTAAAATAATGGTTTGTATTTTGTGTCCTAGTTTAAGAAGGCATAAGCTGTGTTATCTGTAACTTTTGGCTCCACTATGTTTAATTATGACATGCAGTTTATATTTACATGATAAGAACAACAGCTCCATTCCAATTATCTTTTGTTGCCTTTAAAAATGTTACTTTTGAATAAAATAGACTAATTCTAATCAGAAATAAACATAGAAATATGTTCTAAATTTTTGTGCATCTCAAGAGAAATAGATGTAAACATTTTTTAGACAGAGAAACAATCATTTATTTGATAACTTTCTGTTATATAATCTCAAACTGGTGTCAATAAATATAGCGGCTGAAACTAAATAAACTACTATCTTACTTATGGCCTTTGGCATCTTGACAGACGGTTGAATCTGCCAATATTGGATAGACAGATCCGGACACAGAACTAACAAGATGTATTTGTGGGGCCTGGCCTCGTCTCCATACTCTGTGATTTTTGTCTTCGGAATTTGACATCAACATTGCCTTGAAAGTTGCAGTGCCAGTTTTTATTTTTGTTCTCCGTGTGCTACGATCTGCAGCCAGATTTTCCCAATTTCATTCGCTGATAAAGAATTCACTAAAGGAAGCCCTGCAAACATCCTTATATCTCAGCACTGGTCTGCCCTTTGGCCTATTTCAGTTCTTAAGTTCACCATACAATATTTGTTTGGGAATATGATTGTTTGCCATTCTTCTTGACCCAGCCACCTTAGTCTATGACTCCTAAGTGTTGCCATGATGGATGTGAGTTTGGCTCGTTGTAAGACATTAGAGTTGGTTCCTTGTCCTGCCATTTGATATTTATAATCTTTCAAAGGCAACACACATGAAAACTGTTTATCTTACAAATAGTAATTAACATCTATGAAAACAGCCAATTTTTCTGTGAATATATTAAGTATTTGTTTTAGCAGCTGTTCATTATTGAATTAGTATGTTTACTGATTGTCTTTTGTGCTGAAATAAATAACTGGAAGCCATATACATACACTTTTGTATGGATAGAAATTCTCCTTATCTTATCTTACCTTATCTTATCTTATCTTATCTTATCTTATCTTATCTTATCTTATCTTTACATATTACACTTTGATCATCGATACAATGTGTACCACTCACAGTCCTGTTCTGGGTCTGGTTCATTTATTAAGTTTAGCTGTGGGCCGATGGGTGTCAGCTGAATCTATGACAACAACAGCATTAAGTTCAGCTGTGGGCTAAATGTAAAGCTGAAATAAACAAAAGAATAGTAATGGCAAAAAGCAATTTTAATGTCATGAAAAATATACTAACATCAAAATAAATAACACCAGGGCTAAAACTAAGAATAACAAAATGTTATATCTTTTCAACATTCCTGTATGGTGCAGAAACATGGACATTCGACAAGAAAACAGAACAGAAAATTGAAGCCTTTGAAATGTGGAATTATAGAAGAAAAAAAATTGGATGGAAATAAAAGAGAACGAACAAATAAGTCTTAAAACAATTAAAAATTAAAAGAGAGCTACACAATTCAAATAAGAGAAATATGAGATTTTTAGGGCATGTTAAAAGGTACAGCAGCGAACTAAAAGTAATCTTGGAAGGGAAAATGCACGGTATAAGCGGCTGAGGCAGACCAGTAACATGGACTGCTTCTGTCTGCTTCTTGTTTGAGGTGAACCTTTAGAGTGTGTTTCCAGAGATTGCGGTCTGCAGTTATGTCTTCCCATGCTGTAGGGTTTATGTTCAGTCTTTATTTTGCTTTTACACACATCTACAAATTGAAGTTTTGGGCGCCTCCTAGTTCTTTTACCATCTGCCAGTTGTCCGTAGAGTATATCTTTTGGTATGTGGCCATCTTTCATACGGTGTACATGGCCAAGCCAGCGTAACCTACATTGTTTGAGCAGCGTGTAGATATTCGGGAGGCCTGTGCAAGTCATGACTTCCACGTTTGTCACTTTATCCTTCCAAGTGATACCAAGAATACGGTGTAGACAGCGCATATGGAATGCATTTAGCCTTAATTTCACTATAGGTATATTTTTAGATTAGATTCTGTTTAAAGCATCTATTTTTATTAAATACCTAATTTATTTACTTTTCCCAAATGAAATATTATTCATGCCCTTGTGAAGATTAATGTAACACTGGCTGTAAACATGGAGTACTCAGGATTTGATTAATTTTTCATTTTTGTTTTCAGAACTAATTCAGATGCTCATGCCAGGTGTGCAGGCTCATTTAGAAAGTTCAGACCCCACTACAAGATTAGTTGGCATGACAGTGGCCAAAGCTCTCACAGAAACTGTTGATCCATCGGGCCCAAAACTGGAGTTTGAGGTTTCATTACTTGTTTTTGATATTCCATTAGAGGCAAAAAATGAATCAAAATTAAATATATTTGCAAAACATTTCATTTTATATAAAAAAAAAGTTATGGATAATTAGTGAGACTTGAAAGCAAACTCTTAACAGCTTATTAGAATCACATATTTTTAATTTGTTACCTCCTCCACACACACACACACACACTTTGGAAACAGTTTGATAATGTTTAGATTTAACTACCATCATCTTGCTATAGTTTGATAAATGTTTAGATCTCACCATCAACATCTTGCTATAGTTTGATAAATGTTTAGATCTCACCATCAACATCTTGCTATAGTTTGATAATGTTTAGATTTAACTACCATCATCTTGCTATAGTTTGATAAATGTTTAGATCTCACCATCAACATCTTGCTATAGTTTGATAAATATGTATAGATTTCACCACCATCATCTTGCTATAGTTTGATAAATATTTATAGATTTCACTACCATCATCTTGCTGTGGTTTGATAAATATTTATAGATTTCACAACCAACATCTTGCTATACTTTGATAAATATTTATAGATTTCACCACCTTCATCTTGCTATAAAATTACTGTACAAGAAACTGAGTACTCTTTAAAAAATCTATCTTGGTCTCAGGCAGGCATGACATCAAATAAGGAATTCCCTCCCGCAAAGTTTGACCTGATTTTTGGTCTAGCCCGTCACTTCCAGAAAAATTACACAGGGACTATATAATTTATATTATAATCTGCTTAATTCATGGCATATAATATGTCATTGATCTGCTTAATTCATGTCAT
The DNA here is from genome assembly GCA_032433765.1 of Megaustenia siamemsis. NCBI lineage: Eukaryota > Metazoa > Mollusca > Gastropoda > Stylommatophora > Ariophantidae > Megaustenia > Megaustenia siamemsis. Next base: position 110,530,545 of record JAVIAB010000073.1, on the reverse strand, counting down.
TTAATATGTCATATTAGCATTGAACAACTGTATTTGTTTATACAATATATCACTCATTCATGGAGTGCCGTCTCCACATCATAGGTTGGCTACCATGTAGCACCATTTCGCTCTGTCTCTTGCTTTGATAGTCCAGATTGTCATAGGTTGACTTGTCAATCTTTTGATGTTACTAATCCATGTTGGTCTGCCTCTTTTACCTTGTATTTCCCCTTCCAAGATTACTTTTAGCAGGCTGCTGTGTCTTTTGACTTGCCCCCAAAATCTTATTTGTCATGTTTGAGTTTAATTTAGTAGTTCTCTTTTCATTTTTAGTTGTTTTAAGACATTCATTATTTTTTTTTCTCTCCATCCTTCCATCCAATTCTTCCTATTTTTCTATAAAACCATATTTCAAAAGTTTCAATCTGTTTTCTTGTTTCTGCACCATACAGGAATGTTGAGAAGATATAACATTTTGCTATTCTTAGTTTTAGCCCTGGTCCAATGGGAATGTATTGAGCAGACAAACATTCATGAATTGATAAAACACTATGGCTGTACTACTTTAGTTGATTAGTACTACAGCATAACAGGGTTTAAAAAAAAACAGAAAAAAGACTAGACTAGAAAACTACTTTCTAAAATGAAATTAGAATAATGAATTTAATAAAAAATGTCAGCCGTTCCCAAAACAAGTCTTAGATATAAGATTCATGTGATAAACCTTTATGGAATGACTTTGTTAAAACAAAACTTCCAGTGGAAATTTGCTGAAAGTAGCTGCTGAAACAAGTCTGAACAAAACATGTAGTAGGATTATCTTTTGAGTTGTTTTATAGTTGTCACTTATATGAATTGTGTATAATTGTGACTTATATGAATTGTGTATAATTGTGACTTATATGAATTGTGTATAATTGTGACTTATATGAATTGTGTATAATGGTGACTTATATGTTCTGTATAATAGTGACTTATATGAATTGTGTAAAATGGTGACTTATATGAATTCTGTATAATTGTGACTTATATGAGTTCTGTATAATAGTGACTTATATGAATTGTGTATAATGGTCACTTATATGAATTGTGTACAATGGTGACTTATATGAATTGTGTATACTGGTGACTTTTATGAATTGTGTATAATTGTGATTTATATGAATTGTGTATAGTTGTGACTTATATGAATTGTGTATAGTGGTGACTTATATGAATTGTGTATAGTGGTGACTTATATGAATTCTGTATAATGGTGACTTATATGGATTGTGTATAATGGTGACTTATATGAATTGAGTATAATGGTGACTTATATGATTTGTGTATAATTGTGACTTATATGAATTGTATATAATGGTGACTTATATGAATTGTGTATAATGGTGACTTATATGAATTGTGTATAATGGTGACTTATATGAATTGTGAATAATTGTGCATTTATAACTGTTATTTTTTTCCAGCTTGATTTGACAAACCAGGTAGTGAAAGATCTTATCTCTTACAGAGTTAAATTACCAGAAAATCCAGGTCTATCACAAGCAGAAGAGTAAGTAGCAGTTGTATTGTGTTTAGCTATCTACTGATATGTACATAATGTACACATCCCATATATAAAGTCATTGAGTGCCATCTCCGCATCGAAGGTTGGCTATCATGGAATGCCATTCCACTCTGTCACTTGCTTTGATGGTGTAGATTGTCATAGGCTGACCTGTCCATCTTTTGCAGTTATTCATCCATGTTAGACTTGGTCTGCCTCTGCCTCTTTTACCTTGTATTTTCCCTTCCAATATTACTTTTATTAGGCTGTTGTGTCTTTTAACATGCCCCAAAAATTTCATTTGTCTTGTTCTAATTGTGTTTAGTAGTTCTCTTTTCATTTTTAGTTGTTTTAAAACTTCATAATTTGTTTTCTTTTCTTTCCATCCAATTCTACCTATTCTACTGTAAATCCACATTTCAAAGGCTTCAATTTTCTCTTCTGTTTTCTTGTCTAATATTCATGTTTTTGCACCATACAGGAATATTGAGAAGATGTAACATTTTGCTATTCATCATTTTAGCCCCTGGTGTTATTTGTTTTGATGTTAGTATACTTTTCATGGCATTAAAATGACTTTTTGCCATACCTGTTCTTTTGTTTATTTCAGTTTTACATTTTCTATCACTAGTTATAGTATGTCCCAGGTAATTGTAGTTCTGAACTGTCTCCAGGCGTATTCCTTCAACTTTGATATTTATTTGTTGGTCTTGAGAATTTTAATTCCTTATGATCATAGTTTTAGTCTTTTTGATATTCATATCTAATCCATATTTTTATATACAGGATTTTCATAAAGTCGCTGTGCAGTGACTTATTTACAGTTATTAACAGTAAAATATACTCTCTCTGCTGCAAAGAATTGAAAATCCAGGTCCATACTACAGTATATCTCTTCAAAGTCAGAACTTGAGTTTCAAAGGGATTTAACTCTACACAAATGACAGGCACAATCCTGCAATAAGTTCTGCTTTTTTATTAAAATCTGAGAGACTGTTGGAAAGCATCTGCTTGAAGGAGTGATTTGCCTGAATGTGCCAAGATTCTAGATTCTAGGTACTGTCCAGGAATTCATGGTAAGTACCTGACATTTTGGTGAAGCCAAGATTAGAAAGTTAGCACACAAATTCTGCTCAAATTAAAGAGAAACAGTTCATGGTTTTTGTGAATATCTTCAAGAAAATCAATTCCCATATATGATATTTCCTCTAAAGAACACTTTGGACACAATTGCAGTATCTTCCAGTGAATGAGAAAGGGGTTTCTTTCAGATGAACCTTCTAGTAACTTCATCTAGGTCATCTCTGCTTGTACGAACAACCTCTGCACTGCTGTTCATCAGGATAGTGGCTCCTCCTATCACCAAATTTGTTCTTAGCGAATATGTGGATTCATAGCTACTCTACTCCAAGGTCATCATTCTGCAGTTGATACTAAAAGCATGAAGTGATCTAGAGACGATGAAGATGTAAAATCTTCACTGTGAGTTACAACACCATTTTTTTTCCCATTAAAAAAAACCAGTGTAATAATATATATAAAATTTAAGTTCAACTCTAGCAATTATGTAGAGGACTGCTCATAGGTTGTAGGTTGTTATTCTGCAACAGATACCCACAGCAAGAAGCAGTCTAGAAATGACAAGGGTACATAAGAGGATATGTTAAAAGTGTAGAAGATACAATAACACTTCAGGGTGAGTATTGGCACCTTTTTTTCCCCAGAAAAAAGATACACACACAAAATATATATATATATATATATATATATATATATATATATACCAAAGCATTTGGCAAAGTAAAGCACCAAGAAATAATTAAAAAATTTATAAAGCATAAACGTAGACAGCAAAGATCTAAGAATAATAAAGAACATGTACTTGCAACAAACAGCGGCCATACATAAGTGGATGGGAGTTTGGCTTGTTGTAAGACATTAGAGTTGGTTACTTTATCCAGCCATTCCATGGTTCATAATCTTTCGAAGGTAGTGCACATGAAAGCAGTTTACCTTCTCCTGCCTGCATATGTAGTCCAAATTTCTGATCTGTATAGAAGTGTTATAAGCTTACAACTTTGGTTAATTAGAATCTTAGTCCTGGGTGTAAGTTTGGTGATGGCCCATGCACTATCTTTAAGTTTACCAAATGTGGAAGCTGTCTTTCCTATTTGGAAATTTATTTCTCCTTCAGGGGAGATTCTCAATAGAATATACAAGAAATAAATGAATATAAGATACTAGAAATAAAAAAATAATAATAAAAGGGTGAAAACTAGGAAGACATTGTTTTAGTATGTTAAGACCATTGATTGTTCAGAATGTTCAAACAGAAAAAAATTCAGATGGAGTGATTATTCTTTGTAAAGAATTCATGATTTGTTAAAAACATTGTCCCCATATATTTAATTTCAGAACAATCCTTGCCAATGATAGGATAGTAAATGAAGATGCTGCTGTCAAGGACATTAACTCATTGAAATTAGAAAAACAAGCAGCAGAAACATCCCACTCAGATTTAGACAGGTATGAGATAATTTAGTTCACATCTTACTACTTCCAACATATTCATTGTGCTGTTTTTCTTAGATCCTTCATTGTTTTGTCTATATATTGTTGTTGCTCTGCCAGTTAACTACAAGCATAGCCAAACAAGTTCACACCTGAAACCCAGAGGGAAAGAGGAAACAGGGAAGACCTAAAAGCACTTGGAGTCAAAACATTGAGACAGATCACGAAGATAAATGATGCCTGGAGAAGACTGGAAGAGACAACAGATGACAGGGAAGATTGGAGAGATCTTCTTAATGTCCTATGTCTCATTGGAGAGATCTTGTTGATGTCCTATGTCTCATTGGAGATATCTTGTTGATGTCTTATGTCTCATTGGAGAGATTGTGTTGATGTCCTATGTCTCATTGGAGAGATTGTGTTGTTGTCCTATGTCTCATTAGAGAGATCTTGTTGATGTCCTATGTCTCATTGGAGAGATCTTGTTGATGTCCTATGTCTCATTGGAGAGATCTTGTTGATGTCCTATGTCCCTTTAGAGAGATTGTGTTGATGTTCTATGTCTCATTAGAGAGATTGTGTTGATGTCCTATGTCTCATTGAAGAGATTGTGTTGATGTCCTATGCTTCATTTGAGAGATCCTGTTTATGTCCTGTCTCAGTGAAGAGATCATGTTGATGTCCTATGTCTTATTGGAAAGTAATAAGAAGGAATAAATATAATAGCAATGTTCCCTCTAATTTTTCCCAATCACTGAACTGAAAGTCTGGTACTTTGAACAAAAATGTTTCAAATTCCAAAACTTTCATGCAGCTTATCCAGCACACATTTTCAATAAAATATGCTTTTGTGTCAAGTATTTTATGAACATTTATAGTCAGCAACAAGCCTAAGACTGCACTGTTTCAACAAATAATTTCATGAGAATAAAGAACATCTAACCAGTACTACCAGAAGTGCAAATCTGAAAATAAACTAACATAAATTGAATAATTAAATAGAATAATGGTCTGCACAACATAGACTGATGAGTTACATAATTTAAACTCATGTAAGTTAAAATGTGTATCCTACAGTCAAACTCATGGCTAAGGATTCAGAAACATGGTTATTAAATACATGAAAGCCCAATTTGTATGCATTGAGTTATTTGCAGGTCATCATCATTGCACTCCGAATATGTCCATAGGTGCTCAGATCCCCTCTTCAGCAAGTCTCGGAGTGTCCAGCGACTGACAACTCCAGTTCTGTGTTGGTTGATTAATCTTCTTATATGCTCACTAAGTTTCTCTTTTCTGGCTGTGCCCATCTTAACTCCCATCTCTTTCATCTGAAAGAGTAATGTGGACTCATGGTTGTCGAAGTCCTGTGCTCTTCCCACATCTCGGAGGGCATTGATGATGTCTGCCTGATATTTTGGTTGACCGTCCTCAACGATAGCGCAGCTAGCCAACCTATCCGCTCTTTCATTACCCCACCCCATACTCCCACATATCTTGGGACATAGACAAAGGTGAACTTTAGATATTTTTGACTTCTGCAATGACTCTACCCTTTGCATGTGTACAGAGCCCGCCTACACCTTTTTTTTATCATGCTCATCAAAAAATATATATGATTTGATGTTATGTTTAAATAATGAAAATTAGCTTTTTTTTTTTAAAGAAGAAAATCACATAAATAGTTAAATTAGGCAGATCAAGCAAATCATATGATCAGGAGATGGTAGGTCACCTCCACTCAAGATCAGAGGGAGTGACAACATAAAAGGAACAGGAAAGTTCTTTCTTTAACACTGTAAGGCAGAAGAAGAAGGAAAGATAATTTTGTTTATGACAGCTTATTTATCCAATACTTATTTTAATTCTTAATCTGATTCTTAATGAATGCCAATGTTGATGGCATAAGATATTTTGTTTCTGATATAATTCTATAGTCAGTGACAGTAAGGAAACTCCACAAGTAATAAAATAGCATTGACTGATTTTGTGCCTGCTCCAAGAATTTTGAAACACTCCACCCACAGCTTTCTTTATTTTTCTTGACCAGTTGTTATTTCTGTTGGATGAATGAGTGCATACATTGATTTAATTTAATGTTCTATTTTGTCAGTTAGAGATATAAACTTTTGTATATAAAATAATTTTTTTAATGGCCATTTATATCTTCAATGTTTCCACAAGTGTATGGCAGATGTGCTTCATTCTGGGGAACATGCTAAAGAGGGGAACTAAACTATATCAGTGCAATGTTTTTTTTTACCAAAAATAAAATATGTTTTAATGCTAAGATATTAAATTGTGTATCAAGACCACATGAAATATTATTTATAAGCTTCTTCAAATCTGAAATTTAAAAATGTTTGTTCTCAGTGATGATGACCTTGAACCTTATGATATGTCAAATGATATCAAGTTGCAGACAGCAAAAGCACCAAAATATGTGAGAGACTGCATGGAAGGTATGTCTGCTGTAGTTGGTCTTATTGAAAGAGGTTATGAGTAAATAATTTAATATTTAAATGTTCACTAAAAGTGAAAAGAGAACTACTAAACACAATTCAAACAAGACAAATGTGATTTTTGAGCCATGTTAAAAGACAACAGCCTACTAAAAGTAATCTTTCCAGGGGAAAATACAAGGTAAAAGAGGCAGAGGCATACCAAGACTAACATGGACAAGTAACATCAAAAGATGGACAAGTCAACCTTTGACAACCTGCACCATCAAAGCAAGAGACAGAGTGGAACATGGCGCTCCATAGTAGCCAACTTTCGATGCGGAGACGACACTCAATGAATGAATGTAGCTAGAAAAGGCTGGCTAATCAGCCTTAGCTCAGGCCTGCCATAAGGTCCAGACAAGTGCAATCAGAGACAATGAATTTTCCTTCTTGAAATCAAACAAGGGAGGTGTGGGTGGCCGAATGAATTTTCCTTCTTGAAATCAAACAAGGAAGGTGTGGGTGGCCGAATGAATTTTCTTTCTTGAAATCAAACAAGGGAAGTGTGGGTGGCCGAATGAATTTTCCTTCTTGAAATCAAACAAGGGAGGTGTGGGTGGCCTAATGAATTTTCCTTCTTGAAATCAAACAAGGGAGGTGTGGGTGGCCGTGCAGCTAAAATCACTGTTTCACTGGCTGAAAAGCTGGCATACAGTGTTCAAAACCTGCAGTAAATAGAAAGGATTTTTTTCTATCAGGGGTGAAATAAAAATCCTGAGTCTCAGACGCCGTGGCGACTACTTTGACCAAGTGGCCTTTATTCCTCTGGTTCTCTTATGATCCCCTTGACATACACCATCAATGGTACTATGTGTTGTAAAGATAGTTTTTAAAAATCAAACAAATTGTAATATTTTCATTTATTTTTTCTTGCATGGACCCATTATGTAAAAAATGTTGGTGCAAATTAATTGTAGTAACATACTTTGCCATTCTTGTATTTTATGTGCATTTGTCTTAATAAATATCAGATACATGGCATGATTTTCTTAAAACAGGACTGATCAGTAGTTGTGAGGACCCAGATCGGACAGAAATGTGCCTCCAACATGCTGAAAGTCTTATCAGGAAAAAGCCCTTTGGACTTAGTGAGGTATTGTTTGTGCTTCTGCATGGGTTGTGAATATTGTAAGTGGTATTAAATAGTAAGGGGAAAACTATGAAGGTATTCTATGTGGTATTCAATGGTGAGTAGAAAACTATGAGAGTATTCTATGTGGTATTATATGGTGAGGAGAAAACTATGAAAGTATTCAGTGTGTCTACATCGACAAAGTTTAAAAGTTTGTTTAAAAAAAAACTGAATTAGTTTTTGCACCATATGGTCTAATCCTTTTGTGTTTATTCTGGTTGGTGTAGTTGATCTCTATTAGAGATCTGTTATTTGCTGACGATGCTGCACTTGTCACGCAAAGTCAGGAAGAACTCCAGAGCATGGTACATCGCTTTTCACATGCCTGCCGAGACTTCGGTCTAACAATAAGTTTGCAGAAGACTAACATACTCGGTCAGGACTTCGAAGTAACACCTGCAATTTCTATCAACAACTATAAACTTGATATCGTGCAGCAGTATAACTACCTGGGGTCCATCATCAGCGACAGACTATCTTTAGATACAGAAATTGACACTCGTATTGGTAAAGCTGCTACCACCTTTGCCCATCTTTCTAGGCATGTCTGGCAAAACAGCAAACTGACAATTAAAACAAAAGCCACAGTGTACAATGCCTGCATAATTAGTATCCTCCTGTATGGCAGGGAATCTTGGACAACCTATGTAAAGCAGGAGAGAAGGCTAAATGCATTCCATATGCAATGTCTACGCTGTATTCTTGGTATCACCTGGAAGGATAAAGTGACAAACGTGGAGGCCATGACTTGCACTGGCCTCCCGAATATCTACACGCTGCTCAAACAACGTAAACGTAGGTTACGCTGGCTTGGCCATGTACACCATATGAAAGATGGCCGCATACCAAAAGATATACTCTATGGACAACTGGCAGATGGTAAAAGAACTAGGCAGTGCCCAAAACTTTGATAAAGAGAATACACTCGGAAGAAAAGAAAAGAAAAAATAACATTTCTAGGGGCGCTGAAAAATACATAGTCAATTATGACTGACGGAGGCTACTTGTAGTTGATCATGCTTTCCCCACAATCTCCTGTCTGAAGATTTATGTTTTAATTCTACTGGTAACTCTCTGTCATGGCACCATATTTTCTCCATTATCAACATTCTCTCTTTCTCAATAATTTGCACATAGTCACATATGTCTCAATTTCCCTTCTGTCATGAGATGTTCATAAAAAGTTGATTGTATATTTTTTATCTGTTGTAGTTGCTCTCTTTGAATGTTGACATTACGATTTTTTTTTTTGGTGGTATTTTTGGCTGTTGGGAAGTCTGAACGTTGTCCTGAGAAATCACTTTTCTGCTGTCTCAAGTATTGTTCTTTGTTTACTTATTGTCCATGTCTCACTTCTGTAGGTCCGGATGCTCTTTAAGCTTTGATTAACTTTGTTTCTCATTTACAATGACATCAATTTGTTGATTATTATTCTCTGGAATACTGATTTGTCCTGTGTAGTTCTGCTTTTTAATGATCTCTATAAAAAATAAATGAATCTAAAATAGAACTAACAATAAAGAAATACAACTTTTGGAGGTAAAGAACTAAAATATTAATCTTTTTTAAAATAAGTGTCATGCCAAGCTTATAGCCTTTTAGCATGACTGTGAGAAATCAATGCTGAATAAGATTAGGTTATAATTCTTTGTGTTAGAATACATTCATTAGGTTATAATTCTTTGTGTTAAAATACATTCATTAGGTTATAATTCTTTGTGTTAGAATACATTCATTAGATTATAATTCTTTGTGTTAAAATACATTCATTAGATTATAATTCTTTGTGTTAAAATACATTCATTAGGTTATAATTCTTTGTGTTAGAATACATTCATTAGGTTATAATTCTTTGTGTTAGAATACATTCATTAGATTATAATTCTTTGTGTTAAAATACATTCATTAAGTTATAATTCTTTGTGTTAGAATATATTCATTAGGTTATAATTCTTTGTGTTAGAATACATTCATTAGGTTATAATTCTTTGTGTAAAATACATTCAGCATATTTGAATTGCAGATTGCTGCTGAGTTTGCTAAAATATTGCTGCACTTGCATGATGCCAACAGTTTTGAGAACTACCTAATCAATCGCTGGAAGGCTTTGGTAGCTCTAGCTGTTTTATGTCCTCAACAGGTTAGTCTCATGCAAATTTTTCAGTGGAATTTCATGCAGTTAGTATGTACCAACATTTCAGCATTGAACATAGTCTATTTCTCAGATCATCATCATCAAGTGGCCTGCTCCAAGGAGTGTAGTCTGTAGTTGGTGTTATTGAATGAGGATGTGGTTAGAGTAAATAATTTCATGTTTAAATGTCCACTCCCATAACATTATCTCAGGCCTGCCATTCGATCCAGACATAAACAATCATAGACAATGAATTTTCTTTCTTTAAATCAAACATATGTGGGAAATAAAGAATAGTGACACTATGACCTTCCAGTCATGTTGTAAGAGGCGACTAAGGAGGTTGATTGATGGCTTGGCAAGCTGTTATTGTAAAAATTATTGCTATGGAAACAGTGCCATAGATTTTAGAAGCAGTGATCTCTGCAATATGTGCCATTTTGGCACGCAAGGTTTCTGTTTTTGAGATTGTAGTTCTGCCCTATGGTGCCGTCTTCGGCTCGAAAGGACAATAGATAGATAGATAGAGGTCAAACAAATTGTAATATTTCCATTGAGATTGATGTCTCAGTCCAATGTTAATGGTTTTCATTCAATGGCTTCTTTTGTTGCCTGCTTCAAGAGGTGTAGTCTGTAGAGAGCCTTGATGTATTTATCCAGTCTATTTCTAGTTCATTCTCTTCTCTGCTTTACATACACTATAAGTTTAAAAAAAAGAGTTCCCTCCATGCCATAGACATATAGGGAATATGATGTTACTTTTTGTGGACACATCATTTGTCGTCATACGTTGTGAGTGCTATGTCATGCTGTAATATGTGATGTTGTGATTGACAGGTTGTTTATACTCGACACTCTAAAATTAGGTGTTGTGAGACCAGATAAAGATCCTGTTGATATTCGTGATTCGTCTGCAGCCTTTGTGTGGCTGCTGGATCCTCAAGTCCAAAAGAATGTTGTTTAAATTCAAGAGAGCTGCAGTGGGTACAGGGAAGGATTTGTATTTCTCAGATAACACCTCGGTGCAACAAGCAGTCATTAATCCAAACAAGGCTTCTGTAATGCCGCTGAACAACAGAATAGTTAAAGACACTTTCACAGTCATAAACCGCAATGGTGTAACTATCATGAGGAGTCCAACTATTAAGTATTTGGGAATAGCATTTTATGGTCTTTCTTTCACTCAGTGCTTGAGCAATGTCATTTAAAAGGCAAGGAGAGGGGTGTCAGCATGAGCAAGATCATGGCCAGAGCAAACCCCCAGCAATCGCTACTGTACTCACTCATGCACCCCCAGCAATCGCTACTATTCTCACTCATGCACCCCCAGCAATAATTACTGTTCTTGCTTATGCACCCCCAGCAATTGCTACTATTCTCACACATGCACCCCCAGCAATCATTACTGTTCCTGCTTATGCACCCCCAGCAATCACTACTATTCTCACTCATGCACCCCCAGCAATCGCTACTATTCTCACTCATGCACCCCCAGCAATCGCTACTATTCTTGCTCATGCAGGCTGTTGTGCCCTCAGTACTGGATTACGGTTTGTGTATGCTTGCTTCTCATCCACTCAGATCCCAGGGTTGGAAATGATTTAGAATGAGGACCTACAGGTAGTTCTTGGATGCACCAGAGATACACCTGTCTCTTCATTGAGGTACTTAGTTGACTTACTGAGCATTAAAGTGCAGCATAGATGTACTCTGGTCAGGGCTTATTTAAACGTGGTAAGGAACATAATTATCCCTTATATTCAGAATTGGGTGCAACCAAGGGCAGGTTCCTCAGGCATGGAAAATCCTGGATGGCCGAGCCAGAAGAATCCATAGGGAGAATATGTGATTCAAATGACATTAGGGCTGGCAAGGGTTGGGTAGAAGGAGTAGATGCAGCTCTTGGATGGCTCTACAGTGAGTGCTTTAACCTGAATGTGCTGTCTAGGGCCTGCCATTGTACACCACAATGAAATAGCCAAAAAGCTCACTGGCAGCTGAGTGTGACCTTACTCTGGACAAAGGGGCTATCACAAAGTTTGTTCTTTACCCTTTAAGTGAAGAGGAGGACAAAGATGTATACATTGAGAGACTGAGGAGTTTAAAGGTGGAAAAAGGGTCTGGTCAATCCGGAGTGCTTATTGGGAAAGCAGATGTACTTTTAATCAACACCCTACAGGAACAATTAGTCTGTATACGCTTTGAGAGATACTGGGATGGGTAGTGGAGTGGATATGGGGATGTCTTGACTGCAATGAAACTGATTCCTTGAATAGAATAGAATAGAGTGTATTTTTCAGTCATTTAACACTACGGGATTTGCTGTGTCGATGATCTGAGCACTTATGGACTTGTGCAATGGAGATAATCCAACAACTGAACTAGTTCTGTACATTGTGCCAAAGTTTGCAGCAGGTCATAGCTATCTGCACCAGACATCTAATGTGTTTACCTGCTGCTTCATTAAACTCTTTACTCACCTTGTACTAAGAAGTGATACAATTAACTCAAAAAGTGATACAATCAGCTGAAGAAGTGATACAATCAGCACAAAAAGTGATGCAATCAGCACAAGAAGTGATGCAATCAGCTAATCCCTACCCAGTACCAGCATGGTGATATTGACTTCCTCAGCATGATATCAATGAAGACAGAACTATATTTGCACTAAATAACTGCTATAATTTTGCTGTTTTCTTATAGCTATTTTTTTCATTTCTTGTGTTATATGGATTAACATTAGCGCCTATGTAAAATGATATTCTGGGCACTTTGTTTACAAAACATTGACTTTATGACTCACTATTCAAACTGATAACAGTTTATCTTACATTCTCCATGCTGTTATTTGCATGTTTATTTTCTTTCATGGTGTTTATCTTTAATGTTTTGTTGTTTGTGATATACAGGTAGCAGAATATTTGACAAGCCAATTCTATGAGCGGAACTATAGTATCAGGCAGAGAATGGACATTTTGGAGGTACTAATATAATACTAATAGATATATATCATCATCATCAAGTATCGGGCCTGCTGGCATAGGTGATCATGTCTCTCCACAACTTTCGGTCTTGGCAGCTATTTATCATTTCTGTTGTTGACCTTCTGCCAAGCCATTCTCTTAAGCTGTCTGGTATTTTTTCTCTTTGCTTCCCTCTATCTCTTCATCCCTCAATTTTTCCAGTTGTTACAATATATTCCAGTCGTTCTCTTCTCATTACATGGCCAAAAAATGATGATTGTTTCTTCCTAATATTGGAAATTAGCTCTCTTTTTGCTCTGACCTCTCTCAGAACATCTTCATTACTCTTCTTAGCTGTCCATGGTACTCTCAACATTCTTCTGTAAAACCACATTTCTACAGACTCCAGTGATTTTCTTGTCTGTTGTCCTATTGTCCATGATTCGCTTCCATATGTTAATAGATATATATATATATATTATATATATGTATACATATACTAATATAACTGGATATTCAGTTAAAGTTTTTGACATTTAAGGTTTCTGATTCAAGAAACTGGTTTTTAATTTTTTTCTTTTTGCATGAGAAAGGTTGTCTTTTCTTGACCATTATAACAAATGCAGGTTTTTTTTATATTATTTCTGGTGTTCACCCAAAGTATTAATGAACAGTCATTTTCGTCATTCACTCCTTAAAGGACATTGAGTATAGATGTCTTGTGTTGTGGTTTGCATGTGATATTTTCACCTTTTTGTTACACATCTGACTTCAGCCCAACACATCTGACTTCAGCCCAACACATCTGACTTCAGCCAACACATCTGACTTCAGCCCAACACATCTGACTTCAGCCCAACATTTTTGAGTACAGGGTTGCCCTCCCTTTTTGATCTCTCCTTGCTTGGCCAGATTGGATAGTCTGTTTCTAGGAGCACCACTGGGAGGGGGAACAGGGTCTGGATCAGGTCTCTTTGCTGCTCCAGACATGCTCAGTCTGTTGTGGGTTGCCGACCACTCTCAGCTTTGTTGCTGGATGAGTGTTTTGGTCTCCAAAATGAGGTTTTGAATAACATGAGCTCAGTGGTTGTAAAAATGTTATTGTGCTTGATCTATCATGCCATCTCTCATTCTTGTATCCTTGTATTTTTCACCTTCTTCAGAGTATACATGTTAAGTTAGTTATAGCTAAGATGGGCTGGCCGTGTGGGGCTCAAGTATCTGCATCTACCAAACAAGTTGTTTATGATGAATTACACATGGCATGTATAAGAAAGGTAGAGTGACACCCTAATGATGTCACTATAGAACTATATCAGTTGTGAAGGATGAGAAGTTGTCACTGCTGATTGTTCAGTTTGGCTTAACAGAGTTTTGTGTAAGCAAAAAAATTAATTGAGGACACTGTATAGAAATGTTTGACGTGCAAACAGAGTGTCAAAACAACACCTTCATCATCAAGTGATCACCAGTAAGTACAATCATGTCCTGATTATAGCAAACGTTTCAAGGTGTGCATCCCAGGCAGAATTTTGGTGTACATGCATGTGGGCCAGGATTGTTCTCAGATATATCGGATCACCTATGGATTCATCTGGTGTGCAGTGATGATGATTCTAACAACAACACACACACAATACAACATACATCAAGGCTTGGTTTGGCTCTGTTACTGGAGAATAATGACTATGTGGTCTTCATTGATGGACAAAGCTTTATAACACCAGGCTTGTACTTTTGTTTTGGTTATCGTTACTGCCAATCCATTTCATCCACTGCTTATGGATCAATTGCAACTCATCTTTACTTGTGAATAGTTTTATTTCTAGTTAGAAACCAATTCAGAGTTGAATATTTCAGTGTTGTCATTGTTACTGAGAAATAATTTTCTCCTCTTTCAGGTCTTGGCGAGTGCAGCTCAAGAACTCTCCCAACCCGACAAATCAGATGTTTTAAATGAGTAAGTTAATGAGATTTTTTAAAAACATACTAAACTCTGCAAAACTGCGCACCTTTCAGTACCTATATGGGGGATTGGAAGGAGTGGCTAGTACAGAACAGTTATTAACCTTTACTGTCTATACACATCTTACTTGTGATTGTGTTTGTAGTGGCATATTTAATTGATTATAATAGCACCATTAGTCAGGTGGGTGTGGTCAGTGATAGATTGATGTTGGAAATTGGCTTTTATAAACTTCTTTTTTGATAATATACCTTTTTCATGATTGATTCTTAAATTATCTAAGTAGATTGGAATAAAGATATTCTGTTATATCAATTGCCAATATAAAATCATGATATAAATACAAAATAAAAATTATATGACTTATATAGTTATAAGTCATGTTAGATGACTTTCACAACATGACATTGATATAGTTATTGGAGATTTTACATTTAAAATGAACAAGTCCACAAGATTATAGTATAGGTGTATATTATCATTATCATAGTTAATTTTTTATACATAAAACAAATGTTTTAACTTGGTCATCTTTAGGAACAATTCCAGAGAACTTAGCACTCCAAGCATAGAGCCTTCATCTTGGAGGGAGGTTGTGCAAAAAAGAATTGAAAGCAACACTCGCAGATTTAAACGTGGACGATCCAAACCTGAGCCAGAACCAAAGCTCAATAAGTTTGCAGTTGTGGCTGGCCAGTTTTTCTATCCTCTGATGGCCAAAGTAGATAAAAGTGAACCATGTCTTGACCTCCTGGAGAAAGATACCACATTGCTCTGTAGGTTGTTGCACACACTGGCAGTTATTCTTTATTCTACTATTAATATTCCGGTATGTATGAATTTCTTATTTGATTAGTAGCATTTGGGTGTGGGCAGGTGGGTAAGTGTTGTTTTAGCAAAGTAAATGAAAATCATGAAAAAAAATGTTATAGTACTTTTCCCCTAAATAAATAATGATATCTTACTAGAGTTTCCTGTTTGAGATGCTCTGGGCTTAAGTAAAATCTAAAGTTGATCACTTTTGGAATAACAAACAAACATAAGTTCAAAGTCTGATCAGTACTCAACAGTCATTCTGTCAATTAGTGGCTACTGTTGTTTTCATTTGTTTCTGTTTGGTTAATTATCAGGCAAATGGTGAGCTGATCTGATAACATTGTCCTTTGAGCAGTTCCAGCAGCGCTCATTCAACCTCAGGAGAGAACAAAGGATGTTCTAACAGTTTGTTGCTCAAACACTTCATATCTACCATACACCACTTCCCACCACCCCCAAAATATCACTGATTTATAGCTTAATCAGAATTATTGCTGCTTGGTAAAAAGAGTAACATTATTATTTTTTACAAGTAAAACAAAGGCCACAGTTTACAATGCCTGCATCTTTAGTGTCCTTCTATATGGCAGTGAATCATGTACAATTTATGCAAAGCACGAAAGAAAGCTAAATACATTCCATATGTGGTGCCTGCGCTGAATTCTTGGTGTCACCTGGAAAGACAAAGTGACAAATGTGGAGGTACTCACTCGCACAGGCCTCCCAAACATCTTCACGCCACTCAAACAACCTAAGTTACATTGGCTTGCCCACTTACACAGTATAAAAGATGGTCGCATACCAGAATATATACTCTAATGGACAACTAGCAGATGGCAAAAGAACTAGCCCAAAACCTTGATTTATAGACATGTGTAAACGTGACATGAAGACTCTGCTGCCTGGGAAGAAATATCTGCGGATTGTAAACTTTGGAAATATACTTTAAAGCTCCAACTCAAGCAAGAAGCTGACAGATTCATAGAAAAAGAGAATACACAGCGAAAGAACAGAAAAAAAATAACGTTTATAGGGCGCTCCAAATTACAGTCAGCAATAACTGACAAAGGTTACTACAGTCGAACCTGGTCTTAGGACCACCTGTTTAAAGCGTTTCCCTGGTTATAGGACCGGGTCTACAATTTCCCCGAGTTTTTTACTATATGCTAACACTGATTATGGCGCTCACCGTATGACGCGACCAGAGACCAGGCTAATTAACCGCCGCCAATGTTATTTATCCCGTTTACGACACGCGGGTAACACTGATAACGATACACTGACCAGCCAGTACTTCTCCGTCTCGCTGGGAGCCATAAACGATCGACACAGGTGTCTACAGGTGTTGAAGTTTTCCCGTATTTAGTGAGTCCCAGATTACAGTGGGACGTGTTACGTTTATCAGTCAATACTGGTGTGAGAAACACGGCAGACAGAGATCTATGATTCGTGAAGTGACATCACTTCGTGGTTCCGTCTAGACCAGAGTAGACCATTGCGTGGCCCGTATAAATTACAGGAATTAACTAAAGAATTAGTCATTGCCCGCTTAGAGTGTATTCACGTACATGTACAGTATCTCAGTGAATTATTTTTGTGGATTTTAAAAGTGTTACACACAATATAGAAAATGGCCAGTGTCAAAAGTGTAAAACCAAAAGCATTAACGCTGGAAGAACGAATATCAGTGATTCGACAAAATATTTTTGTGTGTTTAACTATCGTGTTTTATGAAAAGTGTCCAACCAGTGGCTATTGTAGACCGACATGTGCACTATGTTCTACTCATGGATTACGCTGATTTGCAGGTTAGTTTTCATAGTGCTTAGGATAAAAAAATTTTTATCGCTCTATTTATTATGTGAAACCTGTGAGGCAGGACCACCTGTCCTATGGGACCAGTTTTTGAAAGTCCCGTGAATGGTCGCCTTAGACAGGTTCGACTGTATAACATTAATTTTATTTAATCTATTAAACACAGTTGCAATTTTCTGTTACCATAAGTGAACGTTTTAGTTACATTCTTTATCCACCTTCTACATTTCGTAATTGCATTCATCGAAACTTTTTAAACCCTTAGATTATGATACCTACCTGTACCCCGGGTCGTTACATTGCGTAGTGCAAATTACTACCACTTAGTTGTAACATTAGAAGCACTAAAAATAGTATTTGCTTTGAACTTTTGACACAGCTGTGTGTTTATCAAGTTGACTCATGGAGAACTTGGATTTCCTGTCTCAGGTTGATTTATGACCCAAAATTGACCACTTAGACCAGACATGTTATTTTTTCTATTTAGATGGCCGATGTAAGTTCTTCAGTGTGTTTGGCTATCTTAAAGCATTATTCGCTGTGTTCCCGAATCACAAAGGGTTGTTTGATGTCAGCTGATGACCGAGGAAATTTCCCTGGTCAGAGCAACCAAAAAAAAAAAAAAAATGATCAATTTGTTGAAATTTGACAAATAATTTTTTTTTTCATTTTATAGGACCACATCTCCCAAAATGGGGGAAAAAAAAATCCTACTTCAATAGAACTAAATCCAACACTGAGGGGTGACTGGAAGTAGTAATTACAGAATGTACACAAAGGAGGGGGAATATTTGAACATGCAAACTATCAAATTTTGATTATTTTGATGCTTTTATTTACTACGGTATCATTTCATTGTTACATGAAACTGCTTGATTACATTTCATAACTGGATTCACTAAGTTTAAAAAATAACAATTTTTATTTCAGGTAGCTGGTCATATGGGCCGTACTTTATTGGAGTTTACGTGGCCTATTCGCTTCCATCCTGACTCGTAAGTCAAGAACATTCAATAATCAGCTGAACTGAATCTTGTAACTTTTTTAGGGTGTTTAATGACAGTTTTTTTGTGTGTTGACTCTTCGAATCAGTACCTGACATTTTGTGTTGATTCTTCGAATCAGTACCTGACATTTTTGTGTTGACTCTTCGAATCAGTGCCTGATATTTTTGTGTTGACTCTTCGAATCAGTACCCGACATTTTTGTGTCGACTCTTCGAATCAGTACCCGACATTTTTGTGTTGACTCTTCGAATCAGTATCTGACATTTTTGTGTTGACTCTTCGAATCAGTACCCGACATTTTTATGTCGACTCTTCGAATCAGTACCCGACATTTTTGTGTTGACTCTTCGAATCAGTACCCGACATTTTTGTGTCGACTCTTCGAATCAGTACCCGACATTTTTGTGTTGACTCTTTGAATCAGTACCTGACATTTTTGTGTTGACTCTTCGAATCAGTACTCGATATTTTTGTGTTGACTCTTCGAATCAGTACCCGACATTTTTGTGTCGACTCTTCGAATCAGTACCCGACATTTTTGTGTCGACTCTTCGAATCAGTACCTGATATTTTTCTGTTGACTCTTCAAATCAGTGCCTGACATTTTTGTGTTGACTCTTCAAATCAGTACCTGACATTTTTATGTTGACTCTTCTAATCAGTGCCTGATATTTTTGGATTGACTTTATTTACATGTAATTTGATTATCATTTTATCCATTTGGTTGACTTTATTTACATGTGCTTTGACCATCATTTTATTCTGTTGGTTGACTTTATTTACATGTGATTTGATCGTCATTTTATCCAGTTAGTTGACTTTATTTACATGTGATTTGATCGTCATTTTATCCAGTTTTATTCAAAAATTACTATTTTAATTGCCTTATAATCTTCAGGGGTAGGTTAAGATTATATTTTATTGGACAAGTCATGCTTTCCTGATTTGCTATGTTAGGGAAGTAGCAGTGTCTAGATATTGCACTAGTGCCGTTGACTCCAAGTATGCCATATCACTTTTTAAAAGTGTCTGTTTTCTCTGCCTTGTTTTGTCTCACAGCATCAGGAAGGAAATAGGCTGTTTAGTTCAGTGCTCTGTCATGTGTCTCATGTATTGTGTTCATCCTAATGTCTACTATTTCATTAATCCATCACCTTCTAGGTCTTCCTTTTTTCCCATATATTCTAGGACAATGAAATTTTTTTTCAAGTTGAGTATTCTGTTTGATCCTATCCAGTCCTTTTTAACTCTGACTTGTGCAATTCTCATATAAATTATTTTAAATAAAATACTTTTACTTAATTATTCAGAGAGGGAGGGAGCTTGCGACCTGCAGGATTGGCTGACCATCAGCTGACCAAGACCTAGTAGTTCTACCTCCTTGTCAGTCCACCCCAGGTAACAGCCTGCGTCAAAACAGGCTTGTTAACAGAAGCTGGGATAATTGTATTTTCTGTAGTGGGGTGGCTCTTACAGATATATAGGACCTAGTATTGCCATACCTCCAGTCAGGACAAGTAGTATCCCAGCATAGTCTGGAACTAGACTAATTCTAATTTCTCCAGTAAAAGCCAGGAATGTCAAGAAAGCCATTTTGGCCTGCCACATGTGATGAGTCAAAGGACACCTTGCCCGTATTAACTCGTGGCATTTTATCAACAACAACAGCAACTTAATTCTTCTAGGATGAAAATACTTATATAGTACTGTTCTAATTTCATGTGTCGTTTGTGCATTTACTGATAGACAAAGGTAATCACGTACAATCTTTGATCTATTGACAGATGACAGTGATCTAAAAGCATTTAGTGCCATAGCTGTATGTAGCATTCTAACCCTCAGCATTTATTCTTCTTCTTCTTGAGTTTTTACCTCTTCCCAGTTATCATGTTTCCTAACTCTTTTAACTGTAGGAAAGAAAACGTTTCTTTGTTTTATTGATTTTTCAGATTAAATTAAATACATACTTTATTCCAAAATGTATTACTTGTAACTGTTTTTTTTTTTTCTCTGTGTATCTGTAAGGTCAGTACGACAGACAGTTCTCATTGCTACATCAAGTATTTTCCTCGTTGTGCCAGCTCATTATCTACTGTCAGATCTGTATGCTGATGTAACGGAGACCAAGTCCTGGCTTGAAGGTAACTTTCATGGCTCCTTATCCCCAGGACTAACTTGAGCACAATAAACGTGTCCCACTAATGATTCCTGTTAAACATAAACATAACCAGTGGGGTCTACTGATGTAAACATAACCAGTGGGGTCTACTGATGTAAAACAAAACCAGTGGGGTCTACTGATGTAAACATAACCAGTGGGGTCTACTGATGTAAACATAACCAGTGGGGTCTACTGATGTAAAACAAAACCAGTGGGGTCTACTGATGTAAACATAACCAGTGGGGTCTACTGATGTAAACATAACTAGTGGGGTCTACTGATGTAAAACATAACTAGTGGGGTCTACTGATGTAAACATAACTAGTGGGGTCTACTGATGTAAAACCTAACTAGTGGGGTCTACTGATGTAAACATAACTAGTGGGGTCTACTGATGTAAAACATAACCAGTGGGGTCTACTGATGTAAACATAACCAGTGGGGTCTACTGATGTAAACATAACTAGTGGGGTCTACTGATGTAAACATAACTAGTGGGGTCTACTGATGTAAACATAACCAGTGGGGTCTACTGATGTAAACATAACTAGTGGGGTCTACTGATGTAAAACATAACTAGTGGGGTCTACTGATGTAAAACATAACTAGTGGGGTCTACTGATGTAAACATAACTAGTGGGGTCTACTGATGTAAACAAAACTAGTGGGGTCTACTGATGTAAACAAAGCTAGTGGGGTCTACTGATGTAAACAAAACTAGTGGGGTCTACTGATGTAAACAAAACTAGTGGGGTCTACTGATGTAAACATAACTAGTGGGGTCTACTGATGTAAAACATAACTAGTGGGGTCTACTGATGTAAACATAACTAGTGGGGTCTACTGATGTAAAACATAACTAGTGGGGTCTACTGATGTAAACAAAACTAGTGGGGTCTACTGATGTAAAACATAACTAGTGGGGTCTACTGATGTAAACAAAACTAGTGGGGTCTACTGATGTAAAACAAAACTAGTGGGGTCTACTGATGTAAACATAACTAGTGGGGTCTACTGATGTAAACATAACTAGTGGGGTCTACTGATGTAAACAAAACTAATGGGGTCTACTGATGTAAACATAACTAGTGGGGCCTACTGATGTAAACAAAACTAGTGGGGTCTACTGATGTAAACAAAACTAGTGGGGTCTACTGATGTAAAACAAAACTAGTGGGGTCTACTGATGTAAACATAACTAGTGGGGTCTACTGATGTAAAACATAACTAGTGGGGTCTACTGATGTAAAACATAACTAGTGGGGTCTACTGATGTAAAACAAAACTAGTGGGGTCTACTGATGTAAACATAACTAGTGGGGTCTACTGGTGTAAAACATAACTAGTGGGGTCTACTGGTGTAAAACATAACTAGTGGGGTCTACTGATGTAAAACATAACTAATGGGGTCTACTGGTGTAAAACATAACTAGTGGGGTCTACTGGTGTAAAACATAACTAGTGGGGTCTACTGATGTAAAACATAACTAGTGGGTCTACTGATGTAAAACATAACTAGTGGGGTCTACTGGTGTAAAACATAACTAGTGGGGTCTACTGATGTAAAACATAACTAGTGGGGTCTACTGATGTAAAACATAACTAGTGGGGTCTACTGGTGTAAACATAACTAGTGGGGTCTACTGATGTAAAACATAACTAGTGGGGTCTACTGATGTAAAACATAACTAGTGGGGTCTACTGGTGTAAAACATAACTAGTGGGGTCTACTGATGTAAAACATAACTAGTGGGGTCTACTGATGTAAAACATAACCATTTAAATTACAACTCTTGAACAAAATCCACAACGTAGATATACTAATTTAAACATATTTTACAAAAGAGTTATGCTAATATAACTGTATTTAAATAGAGAATTGGAGACCAAATATTATAAACATTTTCCACAAGATGCTCACTGGTATAAATGTATTTCATAAAAGTGGTGTACTTATATAAATGTATTTTATCAGAGAGAGGCCTTCTTATATTAATATATTTTATCAGAGAGAGGCCTTCTTATATTAATATATTTTATCAGAGAGAGGCCTTCTTATATTAATATATTTTATCAGAGAGAGGCCTTCTTATATTAATATATTTTATCAGAGAGAGGCCTTCTTATATTAATATATTTTATCAGAGAGAGGCCTTCTTATATTAATATATTTTATCAGAGAGAGGCCTTCTTATATTAATATATTTTATCAGAGAGAGGCCTTCTTATATTAATATATTTTATCAGAGAGAGGCCTTCTTATATTAATATATTTTATCAGAGAGAGGCCTTCTTATATTAATATATTTTATCAGAGAGAGGCCTTCTTATATTAATATATTTTATCAGAGAGAGGCCTTTTATATTAATATATTTTATCAGAGAGAGGCCTTCTTATATTAATATATTTTATCAGAGAGAGACCTTTTATATTAATATATTTTATCAGAGAGAGGCCTTCTTATATTAATATATTTTATCAGAGAGAGGCCTTTTATATTAATATATTTTATCAGAGAGAGGCCTTCTTATATTAATATATTTTATCAGAGAGAGGCCTTCTTATATTAATATATTTTATCAGAGAGAGGCCTTCTTATATTAATATATTTTATCAGAGAGAGGCCTTCTTATATTAATATATTTTATCAGAGAGAGGCCTTCTTATATTAATATATTTTATCAGAGAGAGGCCTTTTATATTAATATATTTTATCAGAGAGAGGCCTTCTTATATTAATATATTTTATCAGAGAGAGACCTTTTATATTAATATATTTTATCAGAGAGAGGCCTTCTTATATTAATATATTTTATCAGAGAGAGGCCTTTTATATTAATATATTTTATCAGAGAGAGGCCTTCTTATATTAATATATTTTATCAGAGAGAGGCCTTCTTATATTAATATATTTTATCAGAGAGAGGCCTTCTTATATTAATATATTTTATCAGAGAGAGGCCTTTTATATTAATATATTTTATCAGAGAGAGGCCTTCTTATATTAATATATTTTATCAGAGAGAGACCTTTTATATTAATATATTTTATCAGAGAGAGGCCTTCTTATATTAATATATTTTATCAGAGAGAGGCCTTTTATATTAATATATTTTATCAGAGAGAGGCCTTCTTATATTAATATATTTTATCAGAGAGAGACCTTATATTAATATATTTTATCAGAGAGAGGCCTTCTTATATTAATATATTTTATCAGAGAGAGGCCTTCTTATATTAATATATTTTATCAGAGAGAGGCCTTCTTATATTAATATATTTTATCAGAGAGAGGCCTTCTTATATTAATATATTTTATCAGAGAGAGAGACCTTATATTAATATATTTTATCAGAGTGAGACCTTCTTATATTTATAAATTTTATCGGAGAGAGACCTTCTTATATAATTGTATATTATCAGAGAGACCTTCTTATATAACTGTATATTATCAGAGAGAGGTCTTTTTTGGGACAGGGGTTGTCTTCTCTTCTCACTCACATGGCCAGATTGGATAGCCTCCAGAACTATACAAGAGAGTGAAGTAGTGTCTTGGTTAGCTTTGGTTTGTGAACCCTGTCACACATTCAACTATTGGCCATTTACTATGATCTCTCTACTACTACAGTGTGTTGCATTCAACAAAATTAGCAAAAAACTCATTGACTGCAGAATGAATAACAAACATACAGAAATGCTAATGTAGTATAATGTCTAGTGAATCTTGTCTCGTAGAAAGTTAGTAACAACAACAGAGTAACATTCAAACAAGACCCTTACCTATAGTTAAACATCGACATAAAATGATTACGAGAGCTGTTAAAAGCTTACCATCTTGTGCCATATTGGGTACCATGAATCACTATTCTCATGTCTCTTGCCTTGATGATAGATTGTATGACTGGGTTCCCATCTTTTCTCTTGATATTGGCAGTCCATTTGAATTTTTCCCTTTGTTTCCTTTTTTTCTTGTACTTCTAACATCACTTTCTGTATGTCATTATAAATGTGTGTCCAAATTAAGTTATTTGTCCAGCTCTCATTTTTTCTTCGCTTTCAGTTGCTTTAGAATTTCATTATTTGTTTTCATCACTGCCAAAACAGCTCTTTTCATCTTATGTGATTCCACATATCTAGAGGTTCAGTCTTCTTTAGTGTTTGTCTTATTCATAGTCAATGTTTCTTATCCACAAAGCAGTGTTTACTAGCCATAATTTGTCACTGTTCTTAGTTTTAGATTTGGTGGTGTTTGTGTAAAAAGTTAAAACACATTTCATTCTGTTGAAGGCTAAATGGATAAACTGCTACCATGGTTTCCCTCCATCACTAATATCCTGAAGCAGAAATGTGTCTTCCATTTCCTACATGGGTAAACAAATGAGAAGATCCAAATGAAAGATATTTGGAAACATTTAAAGACTTGATCTTGATCTTTCCCGCACTACTAGACATCGCATAGGACTTGTAATGTTTTTCGCCACCCATCTCTATTCTTGGCACGATGTTCGATCTTATCTAATGAGTCTATGCCTGTCAGCTTTGCTTCTCTTATAAGTGTTCTTTTCAGCATCTCTCAAGATCTTCCTTCTTTTCTGTATCCTGATGTTTCCCATAGAGGAGCCTGTTTTGGAATTCTCTTGTTGTCTCTTCTCAGCACATGTCTGACATATGTCCATTTTCTCTTGCTAATTGTAGAGGAGATCATTGGTTGCATGACCATTTCTCTTATTTCAATTTTAGTCTTGGATTCATTCTATTGTACACAGAGTATTCTTCTTAGGCATTTGTTTTCAAAAGTGTTTAGTGTTCTCTCAATCTCTTTTGTTGTGTTGCAGCTTAGTAGCAGCAGTTTACGTCAATAACATCATCATGTGCCATACCAGGTGGCATGGCAATCGTGCCCTTCCACAATTCTTTGTCCACAGTGCTTCATATCAATTCTCTTGTTGATTGTTTACCATGCCATAACACCGAGCCACCTGGTATCTTCTCTCTTTGTCATCAACAACCTTTCTTTCCCTGTATTTTGCCAGTTGTAATCAACTTTTCTCTTCTCAAAATGTGTCAGAAAAATGTCAAGTGTTTCTTTCTGATGTTTTTAGGAGCTCTCTTTTGTGTTGACCTCTTTGAGAAGAACATCAAGTTAACAATTTTCTCAATCCTTGACAGATGTGATTGAAAGAGATTCAGACACAGAATGCCAGAAGTTGGCCGCACAGACACTGCTGCTTTTAGAAGATCAAGTCAAAAGGGTAAAACTTTTTTTTTTTTACAAGGTGTTGGTCAAATCAACTGAATAAAAAGGAGTGGGTATAAAAGTTATGATGGGGTACGGCTGTAAATGGAAATAAAATTAAAAACAGAAAGTAGAAGTTAAGCCTTTATTGTTTCTATAGACATCATAATAGACTATTCCCTTATTGCAGACAAAGGCAGTCAGGTCAATGGAGGTAGAACAATCAACCTACAAATACACACACAGTGCTTTCTGAATAATTCTTGTCTAGTCTTTTGAAAGTTATTTGAACACTTTGAATAATTGATCTGCACATTTATGTGTGTATGTGGAAATACGTCATTTGATCAATCATAAATGCGGGGGTCAAGGTGTGTGTCAAGGAATTTTAACTGATGGATTGCGCCAGCATCGATGAATCAGAGCTATCTAGATCCTACTCCACCTCTTTGCTGTGCCCCTAAAAACAGACTAACCAGTCTAGTCTGGCCAAGTGAGTAGAGATCGAGAGGGAAGGTAACTCAGTACTTAAAAATGGTATGTTGAAGTCAGATGTGTTTGGCCAAGAGGTGCAAATAACACAGTCCTACAGCAAACCACAACACAATGCAGACATGCCCTTTTAACATCCTTTTTAAGGGCGGATGACAAAGAGGTCTATTCCTTTAGTCATACGGTGAACACAAGCAAACAAGTCAAGATCATGTTAGTGTGTTTCCAATTTGTAAGTTTAATTTTGTTGTTGTTGAGAAAAGGTTAATTCAGCCAGATCTTTCAAAGATACAATCATGGAGATCAGATCATACAAATGTGCATACTTTTTTACTTTTTTTGCCTTGATCTTGGGAAACTAAAAAATTACAGTCGAACCTGTCTAAGGCGACCATTCACGGGACTTTCAAAAACTGGTCCCATAGGACAGGTGGTCCTGCCTCACAGGTTTCACATAATAAATAGAGCGATAAAAAAATTTTTATCCTAAGCACTATGAAAACTAACCTGCAAATCAGCGTAATCCATGAGTAGAACATAGTGCACATGTCGGTCTACAATAGCCACTGGTTGGACACTTTTCATAAAACACGATAGTTAAACACACAAAAATATTTTGTCGAATCACTGATATTCGTTCTTCCAGCGTTAATGCTTTTGGTTTTACACTTTTGACACTGGCCATTTCCTATATTGTGTGTAACACTTTTAAAATCCACAAAAATAATTCACTGAGATACTGTACATGTACGTGAATACACTCTAAGCGGGCAATGACTAATTCTTTAGTTAATTCCTGTAATTTATACGGGCCACGCAATGGTCTACTCTGGTCTAGACGGAACCGCGAAGTGATGTCACTTCACGAATCATAGATCTCTGTCTGCCGTGTTTCTCACACCAGTATTGACTGATAAACGTAACACGTCCCACTGTAATCTGGGACTCACTAAATACGGGAAAACTTCAACACCTGTGTCGATCGTTTATGGCTCCCAGCGAGACGGAGAAGTACTGGCTGGTCAGTGTATCGTTATCGCGTGTCGTAAACGGGATAAATAACATTGGCGGCGGTTAATTAGCCTGGTCTCTGGTCGCGTCATACGGTGAGCGCCGTAATCAGTGTTAGCATATAGTAAAAAACTCGGGGAAATTGTAGACCCGGTCCTATAACCAGGGAAACGCTTTAAACAGGTGGTCCTAAGACCAGGTTCGACTGTATTATAATTAATGCAAATATTTTCCTTTAATTTGAAGTCATTATGAATTAGGATGTTTGTTCTAGCTTATAAAGTTAATAGTATACTATAAGTCATAAGTGTATTACTGTTGATGTCATTTGTATTTAGAAAAACTAACTTTCAGCCTTCAGGTGATTTATTACAAATATGAAAGTAGTTCTATAGTAGAGTTTTCCATTTTCTTGCAGGAAATTCAAGGCACCAAAACATAGCTAGACCCTCCTACATGAAAAGTAACTATCTGAGATATGTGTGAGTCAAGGACAATGAGAACAGTTGTGCTGGCTTCAGAGGATATTCTTTATAAACATTACTGAGATCATCATATGTTTGTCTCACTACAGTTGATGCAGTTTAAAGACTGAGAGAATTTGATTTTAGTATGGCTCAACTGGTTGGACGAGAGGAATGGTTGGATGTGGGGTTTGGCTGGATGGAGAGTTTGGTTGGATGAGGGGAATGGCAGGAAGAGGGGAATGGTTGGATGATGGGAATGGTTGGGTGAGGGAATGGTAACTAACATATTGCTTCTTCTCTCACTTCAGTATTCACCTCTCTTCATTGTCCAGCATTAGAAGGATGTTAAGTGGACATTGATGAGTTGTGTTGCTAGTTTTCAGCAAGTCGCAACATCTTCATCTTTCCGCCCTTCACATCCATTATTACCATGAACCAGTATGTTACTTGAGCCTGTATATAGATAAATAATACAGCAACATAGCCATTTTAAAAGCTCTCAGGAAAGTCATGAAGATAATACCGGTACCCTTATGGTAAGAAAGATAATACCAGTACCCTTATGGTAAGAAAGATAATACTGGTACCCTTATGGTAAGAAAGATAATACTGGTACCCTTATGGTAAGAAAGATAGTACCAGTACCCTTATGGTAAGAAAGATAATACCGGTACCCTTATGGTAAGGAAGATAGTACCAGTACCCTTATGGTAAGAAAGATAGTACCAGTACCCTTATGGTAAGAAAGATAGTACCAGTACCCTTATGGTAAGAAAGATAATACTGGTACCCTTATGGTAAGAAAGATAATACCAGTACCCTTATGGTAAGAAAGATAATACCAGTACCCTTATGGTAAGAAAGATAATACTGGTACCCTTATGGTAAGAAAGATAATACTGGTACCCTTATGGCACACAGGACCTTGCCACTAGAAGAAGAATGTTTTTTAAACTCAGCTGATTCTTCATCCCAGAAAAGATCATTTTCTTACCAGGTCATTCATACAAGTTTACATAATGTAATGATACTTTTTTGTGTGCATTCACCAGCTTTCACCTCTGGTGAAGTCCTTAGAGATTAGAAATTGAATTTTGCGTGTTAATCCATTTTTTAAAAGTCCGGGCAGCAGTGTGCACAGGGGTCCCTTGCCACACAGGCAGATGACTCTGTCTTCGGAGGTACTCATATTTTTCCAACAAAGGGTGATGGATGTTTCAATCCGGGCCTCGCTGCTGAGACCAGGAGTGGTTGACACAGTGAGAAATCACAAATAAAAATCCCAACTGGTTCAGCCATGATTTGAACCCACAAAGCTGGGTGTACTAATGAACACTTCTTTCAACTCATTATAATCTCTACTACTTTGAGTTTTTTTCAGTCCTTTCATTAGGGGGACTGGTTGGTCTCACGGCAAGATGCCGGCCTCGAGACAGAGAGGTTGTGGGTTCAAACTCTGGCTGCACCGGTTGGGACTTTTATTTATGATTTTTCTCTGCGACAACCACCCCTGGTCTCAGCAGCAAGGCCCGGCTTGAAACGTCAATTACTCATCGACTGAAAAAATATGAGTACCTCCGAAGTCGGAGTTATCTGCCTGTGTGGTGAGGGACCACACGGCTGCCAGGGAAAAATGGATTAACATGCAAAATTCAGTTCCTAGTCTCTAGGGACTTCGTCAAAGGTAAAAGCTTGTGAAGGAAAAAAAAAGTTCTTTCATTAAATATATGCATTAAATAATGTTATAAAAATAAATTATTAACCCTTAATAGAAACTATTACATTAAGTTTATTATTAACCCTTATTAGAAGTGCCATTTCATATAGAAGTAATTTGTTCACGGTTTGTACAACCCCATAGTCTGGCACAAGCTTTGAAATAGTTACAGTCTGGTTTTAATCAAAATCACCTTTTATAAACCATAGAAGATCATTTCCTTAGCTTTTTTAATCCCTTGATGCTGAAATTTATTTGCTATGACATTTCATTTACTCAGGCAAATATAGTTTCCACTACAACCACCTGATGGTGCGACCAGTTCTTCCATTACTATAAATGGTAAGTATCAAATACACATTAACTGGCATTCTTCTTCTTTCCTTCCTCATTTGCATTTCAGCATCGAGGGAGATATAATTAGCTGCCTTTTACTCATCTGCTGACCTCTCCTGCTGTTATGTTTCTGTATTTCTAATATTCCATCAATCCATCCTTTTCATGGTCTGTCCTTGGCTCTGGTGTTCTCACAACATTTATTGAAGTCTTGTGTAATATTTCAGTTGGTGCCATGCTTCATTGAATATTCTGTGCATCCATGAAACTCCTCTTTATCCTGCTGTTGCTATTATTTCTACCGTATGTTGTCTATCACTGCTGCTTTTTTTCTAGGTGCATATTTGATTACTTCTTTAATTTCTTTTTCCCAAACTGGCATTGGCAGGGTATATTCACCATATCGCTTGCATTTAGCCCAAAAGTGGTTTGAGGTTTGTTCTCGGCACACTTCATTAAGGGGTTCTAATTTACTACGTGGGATAGATAGTGAAAGAGGAATATTTTTTTTTAGAGAAAAGTTGCAGAATTATCTCCATCTTTCATAACTTCACAAGCACACATTTGATAAAAGCCTGTAATTTCCAGAATACAATTTTTTTGCTTTCCATATTTCTGAGTAATATAACACTTGTGCATTGGTATTTGATTTCTTGTCTTTTAACAATAACTCATTGTTATAGGTTTTTTTTTTTTTTTTTTTTTTTTTTTTATTACGGGTAAAAATACAAATTATTTGAGTCTTGCTTCATGATGCACCTTTAATGGGTCCTCATGGTCAACTTGCATCTACACTAATAAAGTATAGACTTCTATGCACACAGAATTTTGAGCATTTCCTTATTTTTTTTTTTCTCACTTACTTTGATAAATTCTTGGTTGTCTACCCTTGACCATGCTAGATATAAATTTGAGTTCCATAAAAGGATGCACTGTACGTAGAAGATTGTGGAAGAACATGGTCGCCTATGCCAACCGGTGTGGCACATGATGATGATGATAAAAGTGAGCTTAGCATAGATTTCTAGCAGCTAGTGGTGTTTTTTATACTATATACAGACTTTGTGAATGAATCCTAAAAAATGTGTACAGACATTGTGAATGAATCTTACAAAATGTGTACAGACATTGTGAATGAAACCTACAAAATGTGTACAGACATTGTGAATGGATCCTACAAAATGTGTACAGACTTTGTGAATGAATCCTACAAAATGTGTACAGACATTGTGAATGGATCCTACAAAATGTGTAGAGACTTTGTGAATGGATCCTACAAAATGTGTACAGACATTGTGAATGGATCCTACAAAATGTGTACAGACATTGTGAATGAAACCTACAAAATGTGTACAGACATTGTGAATGGATCCTACAAAATGTGTACAGACATTGTGAATGGATCCTACAAAATGTGTACAGACTTTGTGAATGGATCCTACAAAATGTGTACAGACTTTGTGAATGGATCCTACAAAATATTTAC
This sequence comes from Megaustenia siamemsis, assembly GCA_032433765.1. Lineage (NCBI taxonomy): Eukaryota > Metazoa > Mollusca > Gastropoda > Stylommatophora > Ariophantidae > Megaustenia > Megaustenia siamemsis. The sequence goes on along the minus strand of JAVIAB010000073.1, from coordinate 110,499,262 downwards.
AGTCTTTGTGAATGGATCCTACAAAATGTGTACAGACATTGTGAATGGATCCTACAAAATGTGTACAGACTTTGTGAATGGATCCTACAAAATGTGTACAGTCTTTGTGAATGGATCCTATAAAATGTGTACAGATTTTGTGAATGGATCCTACAAAATATATACAAGTTTTGTGAATGGATCCTACAAAATGTACACAAGTTTTGTGAATGGATCCTACAAAATGTACACAAGTTTTGTGAATGGATCCAACAAAATGTACACAAGTTTTGTGAATGGATCCTACAAAATGTACACAAGTTTTGTGAATGGATCCTACAAAATGTACACAAGTTTTGTGAATGGATCCTGCAAAATGTACACAGACTTTGTGAATGGATCCTGCAAAATGTACACAGACTTTGTGAATGAATCTTAGGACACAAGCACTATGAACTAATCCATAATTGAAGACAAACATCCTCCATGAATTCATACACGGACATACAATGGTCAATAACAAGTTAAGGTGAACCTGCTATCTCTTCTGGCATGCACTGTTAGTGTCGATAGTTTACCAAGACCATCGACACATTTCTTTACCTGATGTCAAAGAGAAAAATCTCTGGTGGTGCCTATTTCAGAATCTAGATCAGTTCTGAGTCATGTGAGTGAATCTAGGTGAATGCTGAGTGACTTGAGTGAATCTATGTGAGTGCTGAGTTATGTGAGTGAATCTAGGTGAATGCTAAGTCATGTAGTGAGTCTAGGTGAATGTTGAGTGGTGTGAGTGAATCTAGGTGAATGCTGAGTTATGTGAGTGAATCTAGGTGAATGCTAAGTCATGTAGTGAGTCTAAGTGAATGCTGAGTCACGTGAGTGAATCTAGGTGAATGCTGAGTCACGTGAGTGGATATAGATGAATGCTGGGTCATATGCGTGAATATAGGTGAATGATGAGTCACGTGAGTGAATCTAGGTGAATGCTGAGTCATGTGGAGTGAGGGGGATTTACTGCATTTGGGAATTGAGCTCCTCTACCTTTATTAAATGTTCTTTATTGAAACAGTGGTTAATGGAAAGCTAATCAATAACCTAATATATGCTGATGATACTGTACTACTAGCAGAAAATCATAAAGACCTACAACAATTACTTAATGAAATAAACATGACTAGCAAAATATGTGGACTAGATATGAATATCAAAAAGACTAAAACTATGATCATAAACAAAGAAAATTTTCAAGACCTACAAATAAATATCAAAGTTGAAGGAATACATCTGGAGACAGTCCAGAGCTACAACTACCTTGGACATACTATGCATCACCAATGATGAAAAATGTATAACTGAAATAAACTAAAGAATAGTAAAAAAAGTAAAGTACCCCTGCCAAGTGGTGTATAGGGAATATGGTGTTAGTGACCATAAATTTTACAGATCTTCGGCACATGATTTTGGGGTAATGTGGTCGGTATTACGCCCGTGCCTCTTCACTTTCCCAGAAAAAAATCCGGTACCCATTAAAGGCTGGGTGAACTCGGTAGCCGTCTGTTGGGATCGGACCCTACCCCTTGTCCTTTGCAGTCCAGTTCACTAACCACTGAGCTCTCGCGGCTCCCTAACAAAAGAATAGGTGTGGCAAAAATTAATTTTAATGCCATGAAAAATATACTAACATCAAAACAAATAACACCAGGGCTAAAACTAAGAATAGCAAAATGTTACATCTTCTCAATATTCCTGTATGGTGCAGAAATATGGACATTAGACAAGAAAACATAAGAGAAAATTGAAGCCTTTGAAATGTGGACTTATAGAAGAATATGTAGAATTTAATGGAAAGAAAAGAAAACAAATGAAGTTTTAAAACAACTAAAATTGAAAAGAGAACTACTAAACACAATTCAAACAAGACAAATGAAATTTTTGCAGCATGTTAAAAGATACAACAGCCTAATAAAAGTAATACTGGAAGGGAAAATACAAGGTAAAAGAGGCAGACCAAGACTAACATGGACGAGTAACATCAAAGATGGATAAGTCAACCTATGACAACCTGCACCATCAAAGCAAGAGATAGAGGGGAATGGCGCTCCATGGTAGCCAACGTTTGATGCGGAGACGGCACACGATGATGATGATTGAAACAGACTAGGTTTGTAGGTAGTGTCTGGAGTTCTTGGAGATAATGAATGTGTAGCTGACCACGACCACAAAAAGATGGATCGATGTAATATTAGAAGCACTAGGAAACATAACAGCAGCAGAAGAGCAAAAGATGGATCGATGTAACATTAGAAGCACTAGGAAACATAACAGCAGCAGAAGAGCAAAAGATGGATCGATGTAACATTAGAAGCACTAGGAAACATAACAGCAGCAGAAGAGCAAAAGATGGATCGATGTAACATTAGAAGCACTAGGAAACATAACAGCAGCAGAAGAGTAAAAGATGGATCGATGTAACATTAGAAGCACTAGGAAACATAACAGCAGCAGAAGAGCAAAAGATGGATCGATGTAACATTAGAAGCACTAGGAAACATAACAGCAGCAGAAGAGCAAAAGACCGCAAATTATATCTACCTTCGACGCTGAAAGGCAAATGGAAGGAAGAAAGAAGAAAAATTGTGTTTAGTAGTTCTCTTTTAATTTTTAGTTGTTTTAAGACTTCATCTTTTTTTTCTTTTCTTTCCATCCAATTCTTAGTATTCTTCTATAAATAGAATTGTTGTTGAACACATTTCACATCTCATTAACAGCTAAGAGACAAATGGTGAATATAATTGTTATACCAAGTTAATATTATCAATGTCAAACATGGCCATTAAACTAACCCCATACACAGAATATCACAACCAGTATAACGAGATGCTTGAGAATGATTAACACACAACACATAAAGATAGATCGAATATCCAATATGAAAATCAGAGAACTGATCGATATTAAACCGTGCCTGGAAAACATATATAAACAACAAATGAAATGGTTCAGACACTTGGTAACAATTAAACCAGACCAATAAACATCAAAAGCTTTCTGCCTCAAAACATAAGGACAGAGAGGCAAAGGGGAGATCAAATAAGATATGGGTTGACTGAATAAAAGCCGTTCGCAAGAACATAAATATTTATATTCTAACAGCTACACTATAGATGCTATCAGATGCGTCCAGACAATAACAGAAACGGCACTGCGTCTAAAATGGAAGTCTCTGAAGTAACAAGGTATACATCTAGGGATACTCATCATCAGATTACATGTCCTTTGCAGAACGTTGCATTCACCACAACCGTATGAAATAATCTCTTGTCTCTAGCCAGATCTCTCACATAACGTTGCATTCACTACAGCCGTATGAAATAATTTCTGTCTCTAGCCAGATCTCCCACAGAACGTTGCATTCACCATAGCCCGTATGAAATAATCTCTTGTCTCTAGCCAGATCTCCCACAGAACGTTGCGTTCACTACAGCCCGTATGAAAGAATCTCTGTCTCTAGCCAGATCTCTCACAGAACGTTGCATTCACCACAGTTCGTATGAAAGAATCTGTCTCTAGCCAGATCTCTCACAGAACGTTGCATTCACCACAGTTCGTATGAAAGAATCTGTCTCTAGCCAGATCTCTCACAGAACGTTGCATTCACCACAGCCCGTATGAAAGAATCTCTGTCTCTAGCCAGATCTCTCACAGAACGTTGCATTCACCACAGTCCGTTGAAAGAATCTCTGTCTCTAGCCAGATCTCTCACAGAACGTTGCATTCACCACAGTTCGTATGAAAGAATCTGTCTCTAGCCAGATCTCTCACAGAACGTTGCATTCACCACAGTCCGTTGAAAGAATCTCTGTCTCTAGCCAGATCTCTCACAGAACGTTGCATTCACCACAGCCCGTATGAAAGAATCTCTGTCTCTAGCCTGATCTCTCACAGAACGTTGCATTCACCACAGCCCGTATGAAAGAATCTCTGTCTCTAGCCAGATCTCTCACAGAACGTTGCATTCACCACAGTCCGTTGAAAGAATCTGTCTCTAGTCAGATCTCTCACAGAACGTTGCATTCACCACAGCCCACCTGAAAAATATATTTCTCTAGCCAGAAATAATCTGTCCCATTTCTTTTGTTGTCATGTTCAAGGTTTCTTTGATGTCTTGAAACCACCTTATCTTGGTCTGCCTCAGACGAGTTACCCAGGAACCATACCCTCCATTGTTATTCTTTCTAGCCCGCTGTCTCTTTTGACGTGGTCATGTATTATACATTTCCTCTGTAGAATGGTGTTTATAAGCCAGTTCTATTTAATGTTCAAGTCTTTTGATATGTCGTTATTGCTCTTTTTCATTTTCCAAGGTATCTTAAATATTTTTCTCTAGCATTTTGTTTCGAATGAATCGATTTTTTTTCCTTGCTGTTTGCGAGATTGGCCCTGATTAACGGCCATATGAGGCTATCAAGAAGTTTCATGTCCTCAGTAATGTTACTTTGACTGCTTTGCTGGTACTTTGCCGCATGTTATTCATGATGTTTAATTGTTATGTTGCTTATGCTAATATTCTTTTGATCTCCTTCTATCAGTCCTTATTGTTAGTTACTATATAACCGTGATATTCATAGTTTGTTACAATTTCAGGTTCTTTAGTATTAATGATGATTTTAGTTTGACTTTTTGTTTTGTCAATGGACAATATATTGGGTTTCTGTATGTTTTGGCAGAGATTTTGCTCTTCATTGTGTTTATTTTAACAAAATTATCTCTTTTCATTCTTTTGAGATGGAGGACTGTGTTATCAGCACTGAGTTATGGATGTATGTTGCCATTTACTACGAAAGGGTCAAACTTCACAGATCTGTCATCGTTTCTCACATTTCTCAATATGTTCTCAGCTGAGATGTTGAACAGGTATGGAGAGAGGATGCATCCCAGCCTCATCCCTTTTTGTACTTCAAACCAATTTGATGTTTCAGCCGTTATTCTGATATCTGCTTGCTGTTCGTGATATCATCATTGAGTGCCGTCTCCGCATCGAAGGTTAGCTACCATGGAGCGCCATTCCACTCTGTCGCTTGCCTTGATGGTGCAGATTGTCATAGGTTGACTTGTCCATCTTTTGATGTTACTCGTCCATGTTAGTCTTGGTCTGCCTCTGCCTCTTTTACCTTGTATTTTCCCTTCCAATATGACTTTTATTTGGCTGTTGTGTCTTTTAACATGCTCCCAAAATTTCATTTGTCTTGTTCTAATTGTATTTAGTAGTTCTCTTTTCATTGGTAGCTGTTTTAAAACTGTAAGTTCTTCCTAAAACAACAGTTAGGAGCCGTGATAGCCCAGTGGTTAGTGAACTGGACTACAAAGGACAAGAGGTAGGGTTCGATCCCAACCGACGGCTCCGGGTTCACCCAGTCTTTAATGGGTACCGGATTTTTTTCTAGGAAAGTAGAGCGGAACGGGCGTAATACCGACCACATTACCCCAAAAAATCATGTGCCGAAGGTCTATAAAATTTATGGTCACTAACACCATATTGCCTATACGTCACTTGGCGTGACGGGGTACTTTTACTTTTTATTTTTTTTAAACAATAGTTAGAATTTCGTTCACGATATAGTGATTCCATAAGTTAAATAAAGAATCAACCCTCTTTCTCGGGGATAGTTATTGTTTTCTGTTTTGTGCGTTTTTCCTAGTGCTGGAAATAAAAGTGTTTGTAATTTATTTTAGAATTTGTTCTGACGAAGGGTAGACATCGTGCTTGTTAAGAGTCTTCTAGCTATAGCAATGGCAATTTGTGAATGCGATCTCTCCATCATACTCGAGACTTCAACCACTTTTATATAGACAAAAACTAATACAAAAAGTGGCGAATGTAAACAGCAGGAGTTTTATAAAAATCCAAGTATATTCGATTTTTAAAAATTATGAGTAAATTAGTTTTGATGATCATAATCACTACAATTATAATGACAGCAAGGGGGCATAACTGAAGCAGGAACCAGACAACTAAACCACAAGCAGTTATTAGGAAAGCTCCCCTTAATACACAACCGTCGTGATCGACATTTGCCATCTTGCAAGCGCAGGTCTGTAATTTGAGTGGCGTGTGTCGAGCGACGATATTAGCCGATTGGCTTGATTCATTCGTTGGAAACATTTTCATTAATTCTGCTCGTGTCGTCTGCCATAATTGTGTTAAAGAACGAGAAGGGTGGCGATATCTCCGTATAATGAACTGTGCTAAGTGTCTCAACAAAGCGCAGTGCTCTAGTTTCTATACTAAACCTATAGAGAGACAATTCGTTGTTCTGTATCTTACGACGGCCTTGACAGAAACATCGTAGTTTGTCGTGTCTCTCTGCAGGTTTAGCTGCCTGATACCATTTTATATTTGTTTTTCACGTTCTCTACAGCTTTACTTGGGGCCAAGGCAAAGAAATGCATAAAAATGCGAAGCTGCAGTAAAGCTCATTATAAGAAGAAATGAAACAAAATATATTTTAAAAAACGGTAAGCTGTTTTACCGTTTGTTTTTACTAGTTTTTTTTTTTCTACATATTTATTCATTTCTCCTCACAATTAGCTTTATTGCATTCTCACATTTGTATATATTTATATGCATTTCTTTGCATTGACCCCACCGTTTTTATATTTATTTTTAATTCTATATTTTTTTTTCATTTCTTTGCTAGGGGCCCCGTGTGAAATTCGATCTTAAATATATATTCTTATCTTGTTTCAATACTATCCATAAAAAATGATTGCGTATATAGTCAGTCTCAATTTAAACGTACACAGTTGTGTGCCGACGCTGTTCATTTCAATCAAAAAAATGATAATTTAAGTTTATCTTTTGAAATATAATCTCTGCCGCAGATTAAGAAGTCTTCAAGATGCTATTGGGCCTAGCCAATTCTCTTGACTTTTATATTTTTTTTTAACCAGTGGTTATAATTCTTTTTGCCACCAAAAAGATAGATAACATATATGAATACTTTAAATAGCCGTTCTATTTGTTATTCATAATTTTAATTCATGTGTATAAAAAGTAGCGGGGGAAAACAATCACGGTATCCTTTAATGTTCACATTTTGGTGCATGTGCAATATTTCCATTATTGAATATGTCTGCTAAATGTACATTTATCATTAGTTTGCCCAATCGATCTTCCAATTCTTTAGGTCGTTTGGGCAACATGGAGGGTTGATTAGACTTATTTCCCCTTTCCTCTCTGCTGCGACTTGCCTTAAGTTGACGAATTCAAGACCTGTTTAGATCTATCAAACCTGAAGGCAGAATTAGGCAATGGTATAGAGGTTGTTGGGAATGTTTCAACAAATAAAATAGGGTGTTAGACAAGGTTGTGTGCTGTCACCAGATTTGTTTAATATTTATAGTGAGATTATTTTAAGATCCATAAGGGGCATGCCTGGAATAACAATCGGAGGTCATAATATAAGTAATCTTAGGTATGCTGATGACAGTCTTAATCGCTAAGAGTGAAAATGAGTTGCAAGAAATGTTGGACATTATAGTGAAAGAAAGCAAAAATAAAGGACTCAGCCTTAATAGCAAAAAGACAGAGGTAATGGTAACAACAAAGAAAAAGACACGTGGAACAATATTAAAACAGGTAAATGAATTTAAATATTTGGGAAGACGGAAGATGTACAAAAGAGGTGAGATGTAGAATGGCTCAGGCAAAAGCAGCTTTCCAAACAATGAAGAAGATACTATGCAATCCATTTTTGACAATCATCATCATCATCATCATCATGTACCCTCCCGGTTGGCGTAGGCGATCATGTCCCTCCACAATCTTCTATCCACAGTGCATCGTATCAGTTCTGTTGTTGACTGTTTTCCATGCCATGACACCAAGCTATCCAGTATTTTCTCTCTTTGTCGTCCGCGATCTCTCTTTCCTTTTATTTTGCCAGTTGTAACCAAGTATTCCAACTTTCCTCTTCTCATGATGTGCCCAAAAAATGTTGATTGCTTCTTTCTGATGTTTTTTAAGAGCTCCCTTTTTGTGTTGGCCTCTTTGAGAACTTCCTCATTGGTCTTTTTATCTGTCCAGGGAACTTTCAACATTCTTCTGAGAAATCCCATCTCTGTGGCCTCTAACCATCTTTTCATTTGTTTGTCTACTGTCCATGATTCGCTTCCATAGGTCAGAATTGGTTCTATATAGCACTGATGAACTCTCTTTCTCATTTTTATAGACATAGATTTGTTGCATAAGATTTTTGACAATAGAAACAAGAAAAAGAGTTCTTAAATGTTACGTTGAGCCAGTCTTAACATATGGATGCGAATCATGGACAATAGGACAACAGACAAGAAAATCACTGGAGTCTGTAGAAATGTGGTTTTACAGAAGAATGTTGAGAGTACCATGGACAGCTAAGAAGAGTAATGAAGATGTTCTGAGAGAGGTAAAAGCAAAAAGAGAGATAATTTCCAATATTAGGAAGAAACAATCATAATTTTTTGGCCATCTAATGAGAAGAGAACAACTGGAATATATTGTAACAACTGGAAAAATTGAGGGACGAAGAGATAGAGGGAAGCAAAGAGAAAAAAATAACAGACAGCTTAAGAGAAAGGCTTGGTAGAAGGTCAACAACAGAAATGATAAATAGCGGCCGAGATCGGAAGTTGTGGAGAGACATGATCACCAACGCCAGCAGGCCCGGTACTTGATGATGATGACGATGATAGAGGTTGTGTATCTTACGTGAGCAACAGCATATGAAGGCTGAAACTTTCACGTTAACCAGCGTTAGCAATTGTATCTATTTATGCTGAAAGAATGAACGTAATGGTTCGTCTATCGTGATGAAAGATCTCGCAATAGCTTGAATAAGAATTATAGTGCAGGCCATGGTAGAACTGGGTGAACCATCGGGATGTACATTTTGGTGGTTGGTAGAACGGGGGCTGAGTGGATCTAGGGGGGCCCCGTCTGCAGTGAAGCTGTTCCGTTCTAAAGTCAAAGTAAATGTAGAAGAGATCATATAAAATCCAGAGTCGGATTAATTTTGTTTGAAATCATACGTGCCTTTCTGTGTGAATTGTTTTTTCAATAGATCTACCCAGCAAAAACAGAAGAAAGAATTGAAGCCTTTGAAATGTGCATTTATAGAACAATAGGTAGAATTGGATGGAAAGAACAGACAACAAACGATGCAGTTTTAAAACAACTGAAAATGACAAGATAACTACTAAACACAATTAGAACAAGACAAATGACATTTTTGGGGCATGTTAAAAGACACAACAACATAATAAAAGTAATATTGGAAGAGAAAATACAAGGTAAAAGAGGCAGAGGCAGACCAAGACTAATCGTGGACGAGTAACATCAAAAGAAGAACTAGTCAACCTATGACAAACTGCACCATTAAAGCAAGAGACAGAGTGGAATGGCGCTTCATGGTAGCCAACCTTCGATGAGGTGACGGCACTCAATGACGACCCAGCAAAGGCGTCTCAACGCAGAGACCTACACATTCCTTTAGAGATATTCTGTCTCTTGACTTTTGTCTACCGACCAAACCCAGGTCATACCTTGTGGGGTCAACACTCGCTTCTACAAGCGTCTGTTTCTAAGAATTTCATCACTTCACATCGCAAAAACAAAAACAAACAAAAAATTCACATCGCAATTTGTAAATCAGATTTCCATTGTGGCCTTTTCACTTTGCCTTTCTCTAATTTTATTACGCCAATTTTTTTTTCTGCCAGTGAAAATTTGTTACTCACATGTCCGTCCAATTAAAGTGCATCTGTTATCTATTATGACTGACTTTTGTTTCATTTGTCTTCCTCTAATGAGGCTTTTAGACGCAACTCGTGAATTATCTATTGTGTTTTTTTTAAACTGTAAAGCTTTACAAATAACTTTGTTTTTCTTGTTAATTCCTTTATTATTATAATCAATCAACTATAGCCTTGTGTTTTTTTTTAAAAATAAATGTTCCTTACTCAAAGGAACATCAAATTATAGTGTGTGCAAAATATCCTTCCGACTGATGTCTATAATTGACACACATGAAGTAATATTGTTTCTATCTTTGCAGAAATGTGTTTTTTAAATCCAGACACGGGTTTATAATGATATAAGCAGGTTCTTTTTTCTTTTGCGTTTGTCTAACGACGACTTCTCCGTTCACCCCCCAACTTCCTCCATAAGAAGGATACAACTAGGCGTAGAACGACGACTTGTCGTTTACACTAAGCTTCGATATTTTGTACCATTTGATTCAACACATTCGATTTCAACAAGGCATATTGGGTTGATAGAAAGAAATAAGCGTGCATATAATGGTTAATAATATACATGTACAGGGTCGAGGTATAACTGCGTTCGCAGCTTTCACCTCTGGCGAGGTCCCTAGAGACTAGGATTTCCATTTTGCCTGTTAAATAGTTTTTTTTTCTCTGGTAGCCGTGTGCACAGGAGTCCCTCACCGCACAGGCAGATAACTCCATCTCCAGAGATACTCATATTTTTTTCCGCCGATGAGTAATTGATTTTTAAGCCGGACCTCACTGCTGAGACCAGGGATGGTTGCAGCAAAGAGAAATCACAAATGAAAATCCCAATTGGTGCAGCCGATATTTGAACTCACAACCTCTCTGTCTCGAGACCGTTGGCTGGATGGGTGTTGATCAAGGAGCACATTTTGCATTTGTTTGCATTTTAACGAGGGGCGCGATGTCGTGAAGTGAAATCCACTGTTTCCCTGGCTGAAACGCCGGCGTACGGTGTTCGAAACCCGTGGTAAACAGAAAAGATTTTTCCTATCGGGGGTAAAATAAAAGTCCTGCCTCACACGTCGTGGTGACTGCTTTGGCCAAGTGGCTTTTATCCCTCTGGTCCTGTCGTGAGGACACCGACTGCAGCAATGTAATAATACCAGGTGAAGATAGTTGTATTTTGAAACTAAATATCACATAGTTGTACACAACTGTTTGTCACGGATACTTTAGTTGATTTATTTGTTTGTGCCTTTCAACGATGATAAGATACACTTGATTCTTTTACCATACACTCAAAGTGAATAGAATAAATTGTATTCTATAATTAACAAACTGTTGTTAAAAATGAAATACGGTTAAGGTTATGGTTAGCCGAAGGACCCGATATCACTGCAAACGAATTAAAACCCATAATTGCTCAACCGCCCGTGCCAGTGGAATCATCCGAATAAAGACTCATCTCATTGAAAGAATGATCCAAACAAAGATAGCTGCAGTCCCCATCATAGCAGCTACAGCACACGCCAAAAGGCATAAGGTCAAACGGCACCGAAAGTGAACGCAACTGAACTGTCCTTCGTCATACGATATCATCATTCATCGTAAGCAATCGGAATATCGAAACACGATCCAGATGAAAAACACAGCTCACGGTGTGCACAGAGCACTAAACACAGTAGCTCCGGCAGCAAGCTGGACTTGGAATATGAGGAAACTGCAATAAGGGACATTTTCAGACTGAGTCGCAATGGTTCCTGCCGCCTATCCGCCATATTGACCGGAAGTCCATCAAAATTAAATACTTCATCCCGAAAACTATGAAATTTGCCAATCTGTGATCTTTAGTTGTGAGAAAAGTTATGCAAAAAATATCATTCATAAACGTTTCCTTGAGGTAAAATATTTTACGCTCTGTGTATGTGGAGTCACAAATTGAAACAATTCCCATAAAATACTAATTTTAATAATGAGGGGAATGTGTAAAAAAATAAACATAAAATGGTATTGAGCAGCTGAGCTAACAGAAAGACAAGACAAACTACAGAGTTTCGGCAAAAGTCTTCATCAGGTATAACAAACTGTGCACGTTAAACACACAATTCCGAGTCAGAATACACAACAACTACACAGCTTTAAAAAAAAATGGCGGGAAAGAATGGCTAGGTTTTTTATAGAGTCTGATTAAAATATAATTAAACAATAGGGCAGGAAGGATTTAATTAGACCAAAGGAATCAAACAATGAACAATTGGAAAAACGGAAGGAAGTGTCCCATAGGGTACAAAGAAAACTGAAAGAAGAGAACAAGAAAGAGAGGATATGGGTTAGGAGAGGTAAGGGGGATAGGGGTATGAGAGGTAATAAAAATAACGTAGGGAGGAATAGGGATAGGATACAGGAAAGACATAGAGAGGAGACCAGAGATTAAATAAAAAAGGGAGAAGAGGTTATTGTACTAATTGCATGACATCGTTTACCACAAATGCTGTAAAATGAATTTCCAAGATCATTACTAAAATACCACTTTTAGATGGAAATAAACAGCCGTGACTGACATTTTGTTACAAGCCATGATTATGTTTAAGAGCTGTCATGAGGTCTAAATGAAAGGTTGTAGGGACACAGTCATGTTCTCGTGGATTTAGAGCGCTGGAGTCGAGGCAGTGGAGGGGTCGTCTTAAAGTCGGTGTCATGAAAGAGGGATCGTGAAGTCGGTGTCATGAAAGAGGGATCGTGAAGTCGGTGTCATGAAAGAGTCGTGAAGTCGGTGTCATGAAAGAGGGATCGTGAAGTCGGTGTCATGAAAGAGGGATCGTGAAGTCGATGTCATGAAAGAGGGATCGTGAAGTCGGTGTCATGAAAGAGGGATCGTGAAGTCGGTGTCATGAAAGAGGGATCGTGAAGTCGGTGTCATGAAAGAGGATCGTGAAGTCGGTGTCATGAAAGAGGGATCGTGAAGTCGATGCCATGAAAGAGGGATCGTGAAGTCGGTGTCATGAAAGAGGGATCGTGAAGTCGATGTCATTAAAGAGGGATCGTGAAGTCGGTGTCATGAAAGAGGGATCGTGAAGTCGGTGTCATGAAAGAGGGATCGTGAAGTCGATGTCATGAAAGAGGGATCGTGAAGTCGGTGTCATGAAAGAGGGATCGTGAAGTCGGTGTCATGAAAGAGTGATCGTGAAGTCGATGTCATGAAAGAGGGATCGTGAAGTCGGTGTCATGAAAGAGGGATCGTGAAGTCGATGTCATGAAAGAGGGATCGTGAAGTCGGTGTCATGAAAGAGGGATCGTGAAGTCGGTGTCATGAAAGAGGGATCGTGAAGTCGATGCCATGAAAGAGGGATCGTGAAGTCGGTGTCATGAAAGAGGGATCGTGAAGTCGGTGTCATGAAAGAGGGATCGTGAAGTCGGTGTCATGAAAGAGGGATCGTGAAGTCGGTGTCATGAAAGAGGGATCGTGAAGTCGATGCCATGAAAGAGGGATCGTGAAGTCGGTGTCATGAAAGAGGGATCGTGAAGTCGATGTCATTAAAGAGGGATCGTGAAGTCGGTGTCATGAAAGAGGGATCGTGAAGTCGGTGTCATGAAAGAGGGATCGTGAAGTCGATGTCATTAAAGAGGGATCGTGAAGTCGGTGTCATGAAAGAGGGATCGTGAAGTCGGTGTCATGAAAGAGGGATCGTGAAGTCGATGTCATGAAAGAGGGATCGTGAAGTCGGTGTCATGAAAGAGGGATCGTGAAGTCGGTGTCATGAAAGAGGGATCGTGAAGTCGGTGTCATGAAAGAGGGATCGTGATCGCTGTTTTGAGTCGAATCCACGCAATCACAGAGTCGTGTAGTCCAGTTGTTGGATCAGAATGGTGGAGTCGAAGTTGTAAATTCAGTGTTGTGGAGTCAGTGTTGTGGATGTTGTAGTATCAGTGTTGTGGAGTCAGCTTTGTGGAGTCAATGTTGTGGATGTTGTTGTATCAGTGTTGTGGAGTCAATGTTGTGGATGTTGTAGTATCAGTATTGTGGAGTCAGCTTTGTGGAGTCAGTTTTGTGGTTGTTATAGTATCAGTGTTGTGGAGTCAGCTTTGTGGAGTCAATGTTTTGGATGTTGTAGTATCAGTGTTGTGGAGTCAGCTTTGTGGAGTCAATGTTGTGGATGTTGTTGTATCAGTGTTGTGGAGTCAATGTTGTGGATGTTGTAGCATCAGTATTGTGGAGTTAGCTTTGTGGAGTCAATGTTGTGGATGTTGTAGTATCAGTATTGTGGAGTTAGCTTTGTGGAGTCAATGTTGTGAATGTTGTAGTATCAGTATTGTGGAGTTAGCTTTGTGGAGTCAATGTTGTGAATGTTGTAGTATCAGTATTGTGGAGTTAGCTTTGTGGAGTCAATGTTGTGAACGTTGTAGTATCAGTATTGTGGAGTTAGCTTTGTGGAGTCAATGTTGTGAATGTTGTAGTATCAGTATTGTGGAGTCATTTTTGTGGAGTCGGTGTTGTGAAGTCAGTGTTGTAAAGTCAGCTTTGTAGAGTCAGTGTTGTGGAGTCAGTGTTGTGGAGTCAGTGTTGTGGAGTCAGTGTTGTGGAGTCAGTGTTGTGGAGTAAGTGTTGTGGAGTCAGCTTTGTGGAGTCAGTGTTGTGGGGTCATCTTTGTAAAGTCAGTTTTGTGGAGCGAGTGTTGTGGAATCAGTGTTGTAGAGTCAGCTTTATGGGGTTAGCTTTGTGGAGTCAGCTTTGTTGTGGACTCTCAGTGATATCCAGTCTAGATCATGAACTCGGAGTCATGGAGTTCGGAGTCGTAAAGTTGGAGTGGAAAGTTCAGCTTACACCTAATGACTCTATGTCCTGGATTTAAACGTGGCCTTACCGGGATGTCGTCCTACTTGATACACTCCCTGTCAATCAAAACAAATGAATGCATTACAAAATTGTCCACGCGCATGCGCCAGATCTCCCCAACCAATCAAGCAAACACTGCAGCAGATGGTTCTGGTTATATTTCTATCCAAAAGCGCGTCCACGGACAGGGGCGACCATGAATGGAGCAGCGGTTGGGCTGGCGGCCGGACAGAAAGAGAACATTTTAATAATTTGCTACCTGCAGCATGAACAAATGCACATATGACATCACCGAAAGCTAATCAATTTAACATCCAGTAGGAATTGCTGCCAGCTAATTGTCGTAATCCGGCGGATATTTTTACGGGAATATCCGCCATTTCCGGCCACTCCCACCTATTATACCCCTTCCAGTGAATCAGCAATATTGCTGAAATTGTTCAGCGTTTGCAGGAAATAGCCAGAAAGAAAGAAAGAAAGAAAGAAAGAAAAGGAAAGAAAGAAAGAAAACAAAACAAAAGAAAGAAAGGAAGGTAGGAAGAAAGAAAGAAAGAAAGAAAGGAAGGAAGGAAGGAAGGAAGGAAGGAAGGAAGGAAGGAAGGAAGGAAGGAAGGAAGGAAGGAAGGAAGGAAGGAAGGAAGGAAGGAAGGAAGGAAGGAAGGAAGGAAGCAAAACAAAACAAAAGAAAGGAAGGAAGGAAGGAAGGAAGGAAGAAAGAAAGAAAGAAAGAAAGAAAGAAAGAAGAAAGAAAGAAAGAAAGAAAGAAAGAAAGAAAGAAAGAAAGAAAGAAAGAAAGAAAGAAAGAAAGAAAGAAAGAAAGAAAAGAAAGAAAAGAAAGGTGAAGAAAAGACACACGCAAGAAATTTGTTTTCAATAAAATGACATGAATAAGAGAACTGAGAAATATATACAAATATATTATTTTTTTTTTTTTAAATTGTTAAAGTGAAATCTTGATTGTTTATTTTAGAAGTTAGAATGTACTTTGTAGTCGATTAAATTGGTCGTTAACCAGTCACGAAACGTTGGTAAACCGTTTAGTTCAAAGTATATGTCATTCTTAAATATTGAGGTTGTGGGGGGTGGGGGGGAGAGAAGAACTCAAGTAATCTGTACAATACGGATAGATTGTGTTGGCATATGGATCTTGGTCCCAACCATTAGTAAGGTATATCTCCCATCATCCCAGCGGCTTCTGTAGAAATACAATAACGTCGATATATACAGTACATTTTTTAGATGTAAATAAAATGAGTGATGTGTCGAATATATCGAATACATAAAGAAACAACAGATAAATTGGTTCGGCCACATAACAAGACAAAAAGAACTAACAATGACTCAAAGAGCCTTAAATAAACGCTACGAAAACGCCAGATTAAGAGGAAGACCGAGAAAGAGATGGATAAAAGGAATACTAGAGTCACTAGGAGGAATAACATCGGAAGAGGCCAACAGAAGAGCAAAGAATCGCAGATTGTTTCTCCCCTCGACGCCAACGGCAGCAGAGGAAGGATAGAAGAAGTGATGTGTTTTTTTGTTGTTATTCAACAGATGAACAAGTTTAAACTGACCTTAGTATTACACCTGTGCAGTTGCAAAGGTGCGTAATAAAATAATAAAATTGACCTGTCCCATTCATCCTAGATGTAGTAAGAGTTTACTTTATATCGTTGTTCGTTTGTTGATGATGTCGTTTTGTGTAGAAGGCAACACGTCAGTATTTTGTTGTGTCCCTTTTTTTTGTAAAGCTGTCATCATGCATTGTAGGAGTGTACGTTACACCCCACTACTGGCTCCTGCTACCAGCTTTACCGCTGTACTGTAATTGTATGCCTGTTCCCTCCCTAAGTAATAAAAGTGCGTAATAAAAGTGCGTAATAAAAGTGCGTAATAAAAGTACGTAAAAAAAGTACGTAATAAAAGTACGTAAAAAAAGTACGTAATAAAAGTGCATAATAAAAGTGCATAATAAAGTACGTAATAAAAGTACGTAATAAAAGTGCGTAATAAAAGTACGTAATAAAAGTACGTAATAAAAGTACGTAATAAAAGTGCGTAATAAAAGTGCGTAATAAAAGTACGTAATAACAAGTACGTAATAAAAGTGCATAATAAAGTACGTAATAAAAGTACGTAATAAAAGTGCGTAATAAAAGTACGTAATAAAAGTGCATAATAAAAGTTTGTAATAAAAGTACGTAATAAAAGTGCATAATAAAAGTGCGTAATAAAAGTACGTAATAAAAGTGCGTAATAAAATGCGTAATAAGAGTACGTAATAAAAGTACGTAATAAAAGTGCGTAATAAAAGTTCGTAATAAAAGTGCGTAATAAAAGTGCGTAATAAAAGTACGTAATAAAAGTCGTAATAAAAGTGCTTAATAAAAGTGCATAATAAAAGTACGTAATAAATGTACGTAATAAAAGTGCGTAATAAAAGTACGTAATAAAAGTACGTAATAAAATTGCATAATAAAAGTACATAATAAAAGTGCGTAATAAAAGTACTTAATAAAAGTACGTAATAAAAGTGCATAATAAAAGTACATAATAAAAGTAGGTAATAAAAGTGCGTAATAAAAGTGCGTAATAAAAGTGCGTAATAAAAGTACGTAATAAAAGTGCGTAATAAAAGTGCGTAATAAAAGTGCGTAATAGAAGTACGTAATAAAAGTGCGTAATAAAAGTTCGTAATAAAAGTGCGTAATAAAAGTGCGTAATAAAAGTACGTAATAAAAGTACGTAATAAAAGTGCATAATAAAAGTACGTAATAAAAGTGCATAATAAAAGTACGTAATAAAAGTGCGTAATAAAAGTACACAATGAAAGTGCGTAGATATCGAAAAAAATGCATTACTCACAGATCATTGTGGCTGATATTTTAATTGTTCAGTTCTCTTGTTTATTTTCAGAAGTATAAAACGTATATGCTTATTATACAATGAGTTAAATTTTATTATAAACAAGTTTTACATTCTTCATCTTCTTCTTTCTTTCCTCATTTGCCTTTCAACGTCGAGGGGAGATATAATTTGCGGTCTTTTGCTCTTCTATTGACCTCTGCTGCTGTTATGTTTCCTAGTGTTTCTAATATTCCATTTATTCATCTTTTTTGTGGTGGACCATCATTTCCCGCAATGTTTGTTAACGTCTCTTTGTGTTGTGTTTTGGCATATCTGTCTTATCATATGCCCCATCCATTATTGTATCTTTTGTTTCCTTATGTACTCTATAGCAGAAATTATTCCTAGCTTTTTTCTCATTTATTCATTTCTGATCCTATAGCCATGCTGTTTCATGTCATTCGTCTAACATATTTCATGTCTGTAGTCGTTATTTTTTCATATTGTTTTTGCATTTAGGGTCCAGGTCTGGTATTGGTATCACAACGTTGAGATGAAGATTCTATTGCAGTAGCTCGTTTTGCCT
Organism: Megaustenia siamemsis; assembly: GCA_032433765.1. NCBI lineage: Eukaryota > Metazoa > Mollusca > Gastropoda > Stylommatophora > Ariophantidae > Megaustenia > Megaustenia siamemsis. The sequence goes on along the minus strand of JAVIAB010000073.1, from coordinate 110,481,248 downwards.
CTTGAGTTATTTTCTAGTTGGACAATGGTGAATTTACCTCGGATAAAAAAAAAAAAATTGTAGTTAAAAAATAAAAATATTACGTACCAGAAAGTCTCAAATTTGTCAATCTTTGAATAACAAAATTTTTTTATTGTATTAATAATATTATTTATATTTTATATTAATATTATATACAGTTACATTATTGTACCAAAATATCATTTAATAAAAAATACTCATATATATATATATATATATATATATATATATATATATATATATATATATATATATATATTTCACATACTGTAGCGTCTTAAAATCAAAACGCGTCATAAAATATTAATGCTAAGAATGAGAGGAGGAGTGTGCTAGATTCATGCATAAATAAGTAAAGTACCCCCGTCACGCCAAGTGGCGTATGGGGAAATATGGTATTCGTGACCCTATATTTTACAGACCTTCAGCACATGATTTTTGGGGTAATGTGGTCGGTATTACGCACGTGCTGCTTTACTTTCCCAGAAAAAATCCGGTACCCATTTAAGGCTGAGTGAATCCGGAAGCCGTCGGTTGGGATCGAACCCTACCCCTTGTCCTTTGTAGTCCAGTTCACTAACCACTGAGCTATCGCGGCTCCTATATTCATGCATCCTCACTAATAAATTATACAGTTTTCAAGATTAGAACTAAAATGGCACTTTGAAAGTAACGTAAGCTGCTGTGGCTGGTAGCTGTGGCTTCAGTAGTTCTGCGATGTCACTTTCATTAGATTGTATCTTGAGACTATAGGTAGCTTGTACACAGTGAAAACCAACTCAGAGTGTTGGAACACAGACCTTTAACTCGGGCCCCGGCCACGGTCACCTGACATTCATGTCGTAAGAGACGATTGAGGATGTTTGGGACCAGATCTTTGCAAGTGCTACGGAGTTCGTACATTTGAACAAGATGAAGTTGTCTTCAATGATTTTGACAGTGTGTGGTGGGCGTGTTTCACACGGGGGAACGTGCTGAGGAGCGGGTCTGAGCACCATGAAATTATCCGCTGTGCAATGAAGAAGATCTGTCAACTAAACTAAACTAGACCTTTTGTGGAATCCCCAGAGGAAGAAAGAAAGGAGACAGGACAAAGTATACTTGGAGAAAAAAAATAGATGTTAGCAGAGATGACGAAGGTGAGGAAGAATGGAGCGATCTTAAGAGAATGACACAAAACAAGGCAGCTTGGAAAGTAGTTGCTGAAAGACCTATGTCGCACAGAGAGTTGAAAGTAGTTGCTGAAAGACCTATGTCGTACAGAGAGTTGAAAGTAGTTGCTGAAAGACCTATGTCGTACAGAGAGTTGAAAGTAGTTGCTGAAAGACCTATGTCGTACAGAGAGTTGAAAGTAGTTGCTGAAAGACCTATGTCGTACAGAGAGTTGAAAGTAGTTGCTGAAAGACCTATGTCGTACAGAGAGTTGAAAGTAGTTGCTGAAAGACCTATGTCGTACAGAGAGTTGAAAGTAGTTGCTGAAAGACCTATGTCGTACAGAGAGTTGAAAGTAGTTGCTGAAAGACATAGTCACACGTCTGAAAGACATACGTACAGAGAGTTGAAAGTAGTTGCTGAAAGACATATGTCGTACAGAGAGTTGAAAATAGTTGCTGAAAGACATATGTCGTACAGAGAGTTGAAAATAGTTGCTGAAAGACATATGTCGTACAGAGAGTTGAAAGTAGTTGCTGAAAGACATATGTCGTACAGAGAGTTGAAAATAGTTGCTGAAAGACATATGTCGTACAGAGAGTTGAAAATAGTTGCTGAAAGACATATGTCGTACAGAGAGTTGAAAATAGTTGCTGAAAGACATATGTCGTACAGAGAGTTGAAAATAGTTGCTGAAAGACATATGTCGTACAGAGAGTTGAAAGTAGTTGCTGAAAGACATATGTCGTACAGAGAGTTGAAAGTAGTTGCTGAAAGACATATGTCGCAAAGAGAGTTGAAAGTAGTTGCTGAAAGACATATGTCGCAAAGAGAGTTGAAAGTAGCTGCTGAAAGACATATGCCCCACAGAGAGTTGAAAGTAGTTGCTGAAAGACATATGCCCCACAGAGAGTTGAAAGTATTTGTTGAAAGACCTATGTCCCACAAAGAGTTGAAAGTAGCTGCTGAAAGACATATGCCCCACAGAGAGTTGAAAGTAGTTGCTGAAAGACCTATACCCCACAGAGAGTTGAAAGTAGTTGCTGAAAGACCTATACCCCACAGAGAGTTGAAAGTATTTGTTGAAAGGCCTATGCCCCACAGAGAGTTGAAAGTAGTTGCTGAAAGACCTATACCCCACAGAGAGTTGAAAGTATTTGTTGAAAGACCTAAGTCCCACAGAGAGTTGAAAGTATTTGTTGAAAGACCTAAGCCCCACAGAGAGTTGAAAGTAGTTGCTGAAAGACCGATACCCCACAGAGAGTTGGAAGTATTTGTTGAAAGACCTATGCCCCACAGAGAGTTGAAAGTAGTTGCTGAAAGACCGATACCCCACAGAGAGTTGGAAGTATTTGTTGAAAGACCTAAGTCCCACAGAGAGTTGAAAGTATTTGTTGAAAGACCTAAGTCCCACAGAGAGTTGAAAGTATTTGTTGAAAGACCTAAGTCCCACAGAGAGTTGAAAGTATTTGTTGAAAGACCTATGTCCCACAGAGAGTTGAAAGTATTTGTTGAAAGACCTAAGTCCCACAGAGAGTTGAAAGTATTTGTTGAAAGACCTATGCCCCACAGAGAGTTGAAAGTAGTTGCTGAAAGACCGATACCCCACAGAGAGTTGAAAATAATTGTTGAAAGACCTATGCCCCACAGAGAGTTGAAAATAATTGTTGAAAGACCTATGCCCCACAGAGAGTTGAAAATAATTGTTGAAAGACCTATGTCCCACAGAGAGTTGAAAATATTTGTTGAAAGACTTATGCTCCACAGAGAGTTGAAAGCATTTGTTGAAAGCCCTATGTCCCACAGAGTTGAAAATAATTGTCGAAAGACCTATGTCCCACAGAGAGTTGAACATAATTGTTGAAAGACCTATGTCGTACAAAGAATTGAAAGTATTTGTTGAAAGACCTATGTGCCAAAGAGAGTTGAAAGTATTTGTTGAAAGACCTATGTCCCAAAGAGAGTTGAAAGTATTTGTTGAAAGACCTATGTCCCAAAGAGAGTTGAAAGTATTTGTTGAAAGCCCTATGTCCCACACAGAGGGATTGGGTCTTTACCTTGGTCTTAGTAGCATCATCATTCTGAAAATGTCCGTTAACTCTCCGATTTTTTTCCGGACAACATAGAAGGAACTCACACGTTGCACGACGATTGAAGCGTCTGAGACGACCTCTCTCATAAGATAATTTTAAAGAACATTTTAATTAGTTTAAGGTGTGCATTTTACAAATGCCAGACAGCGGGATAAAGCCTATTCGTTCCCGTTGCGAATTGACAATTGTTCGTTAACGTGTTCTGTCTGAGCATAAGGTCTTCTATTTATCCGTCTCAAAATGGCGTTACATAATACTACCACTTCTAGTGATAAGTCAGCGGGAGGGACACTAATATGTCAGGACCCCTTCCTGACCATGATCGACAGTTATGAAACCGTTCTAGATGTGTATGAATAAGTTATCACACACATCTACTCCTATTTATTACTTATATTTATCTCTGAAAGCTTGACCCGCGTGACATCTTTTAATATCGTCCAATGAAACACAAGATAATAATCTGGAAATCCCAGCCTAAAATAATGTCGGAGCCACAGCCAGGCATGATATTAGATATTATCCAATCCACCATTTTATTGCTTGCAATACGGGTCGCTATGGTTTCATGGATGACGAGTTGTGTACATTAGAATAAAAATAAATACAGGTAGAAATGAACGTAACACTAACACTTAGTAGCAGGCAACACCTGTGGAATAGTTAGTGAAGTTTATTGTCTTTCTGTCTGTTTTTGTGAGAATCAGTAGCGTCATCGTACACACTGTCAGCTGGTGACGACATAATAACAAATGTTTCCTCCTTCGCGGAATGGGAATTCACGCCACAGCTCAGTGAGTTTATTATCAAAAATTAGGGGAAAACTCTTCTGACAATTTGAGTGCTGTTACTGTTATCGTAAATTGACAGGTTGAATACCTACGCCATTGATGTACCAGTGACGATTTTAATTGTAGCTACCTGAACAAGCTTAAGCAGCTCATCACTATCATGTGCAACGCGTATAGACATATACAATCATACTTCATTTATTTGTGTTGCTTATGTTCCTTATCGATTCAACAATTTTTCTCGCTGTCACATTTGCAAGCTTTTCTCTTCTCTTGGTCTGACCAAAGAAGGCAGATTTATTATTATTATTATTTTTAAGTATTGAGTGTTGTCAGAAATTTCTGTTTGTGCGCCATCATTTGTGAACACTGCCACAAGATGTACTTAAGGGAGAAGTAGGTTGACGCTTAGCGATCGTTTTCTTGAGCATCGCTACATTGTTTGTCGAGACTCTTGTATCCCAGTCTCCACCCACTTTAACTGTGTTTCACTGTGTTTAATCTGATCAATTTTATGTATCACTTTTCTTAAACTATATATGTAAAAAAAGTTCATGTCCCCTCCACACATTGCAAGGGGTATGGGGATTATGGTGTTAGTGATCATATTTTTCTATGATCACGGCACATTTTTGGGTGATGTGGTCGGCATCACGTTAAAATATAAACCAGTATAAATTTATGAAATCACTGGAGTCTGTAGAAATGTGTTTTACAGAAGAATGTTGAGAATACCATGGACAACTAAGAAGAGTAATGAAGAGGTTCTGAGAAAGGTCAAAGCAAAAAGAGAGCTAATTTCCAATGTTAGGAAGAGACAATCATCATTTTGTGGCCATGTAATGAGAAGAGAAAAACTTGAATATATTGTAACAACTGGAAAAATTGGGGGACGAAGAGATAGAGGGAAGCAAAGAGAAAAAATAACAGACAGCTTAAGAGAATGGTTCGGCAGAAGGTCAACAACAGAAATGATAAATAGCTGCCGAGATCGAGTGTTGTGGAGAGACATGATCACCTACGCCACTAGGCCCGGTACTTGATGATGATGATAAATTTATGATATAATTATAAACCAAATAGGATATATCACTGCACCGGTATTAGTAATAGATTTTATTTTGTTGTTGCTGTTTTCGCCAGCTTTTACCTCTGACGAAGTCTCTATAGACTAGGTACTGAATTTTGCGTGTTAATCAGTTTTTCCCTGGCAGCCGTGTGCATAGGGGTCCCTCGCTGCACAGGCAGATAACTCCGTCTTCGGAGGTACTCATATTTTTTCCGTCCGTAATTGACGTTTCAAACCGGGTTTCGCAGCTGCGACCAGGGGTGGTTGCCGGAGAGAGAAATCATAAATAAAACTTCCAACTGGTGCAGCCGGGATTCGAACCCACAACCTATCTACCTCGAGGTCGGCGTCTTGTCTCAAGATCAACCAGCCCCCCCCCCTCTTTAGCAATAGATGAGACAAATGCAAAAAGCAGAAATGTGAATTTGAAAAAAAGTACTTAACCGGAATGTACAGTTATTAATGGACGTGCCAAACAACACCACACTTATCGAGTTGGTGCCACGAGAAATAAAAAAACTAATTTCACGCTTAGATCACGTGATATGTGTGACTTGAATCGGCGTCTTAGCCCGCGAGTTTTCGCCCATATGTGCTCTGTCGCCTATCCAGAAGTGTTCGGAAACTTCTGGATAGTGTCGCTTCAAGCATCGCAACTCACCATGCGAGACAGAATTTCTCACCTTCCCAGAGTACTAATCTGATGCCAATTTCCTCCAGCGGCTGGGTCAACCGCGGGGGTTATTTTTTTTCCAACCACGAGTACAATTCACACCGCTTCCAGCGGGAATCGAACACAGATCGTCCGAACGTCGGTAGTCCAGTCGGGTGGTTTTTCCAAGTAAGCTACCGAGGCTCCCAAAACGACAAAGTATTTTTGTTAAATATCAAAGCTTAATGTAGACACGTACTGTTTTTACACTATCACACACACGTGTATATATATGTATATATATATATATATATATATATACATACATATATATTTATATCTATCTATCTATCTACCTATCTATCTACCTATCTATCTATCCATCCATCCATCCATCCATCCATCCATCCATCCATCCATCCATCCATCCATCTATCCATCTATCCATCTATCCATCTATCCATCTATCTATCTATCTATCTAATCTATCTATCTATCTATCTATCTATCTATCTATCTATCTATCTATCTATCTATCTATCTATCTATCTATCTATCTATCTATCTATCTATCTATCTATCTATCTATCTATCTATCTATCTATCTATCTATCTATCTATCTATCTATCGTTCGCCTGAAGCTACATTTAACCATGATTGACTATGACTGACACATGATATTTTCACTATAGTAAAGTAAGTAAAGTAAAGAAGCCCGTCACGATACGTGGTGTAAGAGAATATGATGTTACATATTTTTAAAATGGGCTTCGGTAAATGATTTGTGGGTTCTTACGGTCTATATTACGTCCGTGTCGCTTTACTTTCCAAGAAAAAAAAAAATCCGATGTCTATTTAAAGCTAGGTGAACCTGGAAAACGTTAATCAGAATCGTAATCGATCTCTTGTCCTTAGTAGTCGAGTTAACTAACCATTGAGCTATCGTGGCTCCCATTTTCCCAGTAGCTCTTGACAAATGGGAGCCGCAACAGCTCAGTGGTTAGTGAACTGGACTACAAAGGACAAGAGGTAGAGTTCGATCCCAACAGACGGCTTGTAGTTCACCCAGCCTTTAATAGGTACCGGATTTTTTTTATGGGAAAGTAAAGCGGCACGGGCGTAATAACAACCGCATTACCCCAAAAATCATGTACCGAAGGTCTGTAAAATGTATGGTCACTAACACCATATTCCCTATACGCCACCTGGCGTGACGGGGGTACTTTACTTTTTTTTTTTTTCTTGACAAATGTTGAAGAAAATAAACACAAAATAGAAATGAGCAGCTAAACTAATCGAATGACAATACACACTGTAACGTTTCGACAAAAGCCGTCATCAGGTAAAACAAACAATCTATACACATTAAACAGATAATTCTGATTCAGGTTGCACAAGAGCACGGATTTAAATAAAAGGCGGAAAGGACAGCGGCCAAGATTTTCGTACATTCTGATTAAAATATTAATAGACAATAGGGCAAGTAGGATTTAATTAGACCAAAATAATCAAACAATGAACAATTGGGAAAAAATGAAAAGAGGTGTCCCATAGGGAACAAAGAAAGAGGGGAGAAAAGTTAAAGAAAAATGGAATAATGGTGGCTAGGGAGAAGAAACGCAAGAAAGATAACGCAGGGAGGAATATGATCTCTTCCATTCATTTCACTCCTTTCTTTAATCTCTGGTCTCTTCCCTATTTCTTTCCTGTGCCCTATCCCTATTCCTCGTTGCGTTATCTTTATTACCTCTCTTTCACTTTTTCCCTTATTACCACCCCTATCTTTTCATTATTTTACTCTTTTTCCCCTTTTCTTCGTACCCTATGGGTTATTCCTTTTTTTCCCCAATTTTTAATTGCTTAGTTCCATTTGATCTAATTAAATCCTACCTACTCTATTGCCTATTAAACTTTTAACCAGACTCCACAAAAATCCTGACCACCGTCTTTTCCTATTTTTTGTTTTGATCTGTATAGTTGTTGTCCATTCTGACTCAGAATTCTGTGTTTAATGTGTATATTTTGTTTGTTACATCTGATGAAGGCTTTTGCCGAACCGTTGTAATTTTTCTTTCTGTTATTTTAGCTGCTCAATACCATTTAATATTTATTTTCTTCGTTTTCTGCTTCTGTACACGCGGCTTCGCATAGTACTTAATATTTGTTACATTAGATATAAGTGCTTATCTTTTACCAAATATTTACTTGAGATGGCTATCGTTCATCAACTGACTTATCGTTAACTGTCTTTTTCTTTCCTTACTCATTTGACTTTCAGCGTTGATATAGTTTATCGTCATTTGCTCCTTTGTTGGTTTCTGCTCTTGTTTCCCAGTTGTTCTAATAACCTTCCAATTTCGTGGCTGACCATTGAGTCTCGTGTTCTCATAACGTTTACCAAAACTCATTGAGCTGTGATTTGATTTTTCTATTCTATCACGTGGCGCAGCCATTTTTTTGACTGTCTATGTTTGTTAGCAATCAACATTTTTCGGGCACATCATGAGAAGAGGAAAGTTGGAATACTTGGTTACAACTGGCAAAATAAAAGGAAAGAGAGATCGCGGGCGACACAGAGAGAAAATACTGGATAGCTTGGTGTCATGGCATGGAAAACAGTCAGCAACAGATCTGATACGATGCACTGTAGATAGAAGATTGTGGAGGGACATGATCACCTACGCCAACCGGTAAGGCACATGATGATGATGATGTTTATTAAAACCTATCTTTACCGCATTTTACCATTGATAGGGAAACATATGACCGGAGAATAAAGGCCGCTTGTCCAGTGCGGTTGTCCCTGGGTGCGCGCGTCTAAGTTTCTATTTCAACCCAGATAGAGAAAGCTTTCATCTCTTTCGGGATTCGAACCCCGTGTTCTCTTGGTTTGGACCCCGAGAAGTTATCAACTAGACCACCCTATCTCCTATTTAATTCTCTGATAGGAATTATTTCTAGCTCTTTTTCGTAGTTCCTCATCTCTGATCTTGTCTCTCGTGCTATTTCCTGTCTTTCGTCTAACACATTTCATCTCGACAATGGTTATTTTTCTTTTTGTTCTTGGGTCTAGCGTCCAGATCTGGCATCAATAACAGTAACAATTAATACATTAATGGGAATTGGTTGACACATTAGTTTCTGGAGATTATAACAGTCGTAAACATCAAAGTAAAGAGAATGGACGAGAGAGGATGGAGGCTGTAGATGTAATTAGATGTAATCATGTGAGGAATACAGCAATGAACATACAAAGTGCTCAAAAGAAAAAAAAAGAAGAAAGAAAGAAAGAGAGAAAAACCTAGCCTAAATCTAATCTAAAAAGTCTAGTGTATCTGGTAAGCATGTTGGGCATCCATTTTAGACTACTCATATTGCTGTGGTTTTCACTTTCATTTTTGGGTGGCAATTGCATTCTAATATAACCTGAAAGATTAGTCTGAGGTTGAACGGATCGTGTCTTACCAAGAAGTAGGCAAAACCTGCAAGACAACAACATTTTCCCAATATTGGATGATAATATTACAGCGAGGAGAGTGAATGATAATGGATGGGAGGAATGCAAACTACACGATAATTTCAATTTAGAAGGGTTTGATCCTGAAACTGGAGTCATTATTAAACATAAAAGTCACTCAATGGACCAAGCATACATGCTCACGGGAGTCACGTAATTAACAACAGATTGAGGGCGAGAGTAATATAATTAAGGTTAATTGGTTCTGAGTGTGTCAGCAGCGTAGTGGTAGCACATTGGCTTTGCGATAAAGTGGACGAGGGTTCAGTTTAACACTCTCAAGTCAACTGAGCTGAAATAAATAAGTACCTGGCTCAATCATTTGGATAAGATAAATAACAGAGTGACAAAGATCTTTAGTCCATTACAGATAAATAACAGCGACGAAGATCATTGGTCCCTCACAAATACATAACAGCGGCGATGATCATTGGTCCCTCACAGATAAATAACAGCGACGAAGATCATTGGTCCCTCACAGATAAATAACAGAGCGGCGAAGATCTTTGGTCCCTCGCAGATGAATAACAGAGCCACAAAGATCTTTGGTCCATTACAGATAAATAACAGCGACGAAGATCATTGGTCCCTCACAGATAAATAACAGAGCGGCGAAGAGCATTGGTACCTCACAGATAAATGACAGCGACGAAGATCTTTGGTCCCTCACAGATAAATAACAGCGACGAAGATCATTGGTCCCTCACAGATAAATAACAGAGCGGCGAAGATCTTTGGTCCCTCGCAGATGAATAACAGAGCCACAAAGATCTTTGGTCCATTACAGATAAATAACAGCGACGAAGATCATTGGTTCCTCACAGATAAATAACAGAGCGGCGGAGAGCATTGGTACCTCACAGATAAATGACAGCGACGAAGATCTTTGGTCCCTCACAGATAAATAACAGCGACGAAGATCGTTGGTCCCTCACAGATAAATAACAGAGCGGCGAAGATCTTTGGTCCATTACAGATAAATAACAGCGACGAAGATCGTTGGTCCCTCACAGATAAATAACAGCGACGAAGATCGTTGGTCCCTCACAGATAAATAACAGAGGGGCGAAGATCTTTGGTCCCTCACATATAAATAACAGAGCGGCGAAGATCTTTGGTCCCTCACAGATAAATAACAGCGACGAAGATCATTGGTCCCTCACAGATAAATAACAGAGGGGCGAAGATCTTTGGTCCCTCACAGATAAATAACAGAGCGGCGAAGATCTTTGGTCCCTCACAGATAAATAACAGCGACGAAGATCTTTGGTCCCTCACAGATAAATAACAGAGGGGCGAAGATCTTTGGTCCCTCACAGATAAATAACAGAGGGGCGAAGATCTTTGGTCCCTCACAGATAAATAACAGAGCGGCGAAGATCTTTGGTCCCTCACAGATAAATAACAGCGACGAAGATCATTGGTCCCTCACAGATAAATAACAGAGGGGCGAAGATCTTTGGTCCATTACAGATAAATAACAGCGACGAAGATCATTGGTCCCTCACAGATAAATAACAGCGACGAAGATCGTTGGTCCCTCACAGATAAATAACAGCGACGAAGATCGTTGGTCCCTCACAGATAAATAACAGAGGGGCGAAGATCTTTGGTCCCTCACATATAAATAACAGAGCGGCGAAGATCTTTGGTCCCTCACAGATAAATAACAGCGACGAAGATCATTGGTCCCTCACAGATAAATAACAGAGGGGCGAAAATCTTTGGTCCCTCACAGATAAATAACAGAGCGGCGAAGATCTTTGGTCCCTCACAGATAAATAACAGCGACGAAGATCTTTGGTCCCTCACAGATAAATAACAGAGGGGCGAAGATCTTTGGTCCCTCACAGATAAATAACAGAGGGGCGAAGATCTTTGGTCCCTCACAGATAAATAACAGAGCGGCGAAGATCTTTGGTCCCTCACAGATAAATAACAGCGACGAAGATCATTGGTCCCTCACAGATAAATAACAGAGGGGCGAAGATCTTTGGTCCCTCACAGATAAATAACAGAGCGGCGAAGATCTTTGGTCCCTCACAGATAAATAACAGCGACGAAGATCTTTGGTCCCTCACAGATAAATAACAGCGACGAAGATCTTTGGTCCCTCACAGATAAATAACAGCGACGATGATCTTTGGTCCCTAACATCCAAATGCTTTAAAAAAAATGGCCACGGAGTTGAATACTTCACTCATCTACAAAATTAAAATAAATCACAGATCATCCTTTAAAACTTGGCAGGTTTTATAGAAAGACTGTCCCAATGTTACAGAAATGTAGCAATCCAGTGAGCGACTGCTCATATACTCACATCAATACAAATAACACCAGAACTAAAGCTACGAAATGTCAATTGTTATATCTACTCAACTTACATGTATAGAGCAGAAACGTGGACATTAGATAATAAAAGAGAGTAGAAAATGAAAGCTTTTTAAAAATGGATTTTTAGGAAAATTGGGAGAATTTGATGAAGGGAACAGAAGACAATCAAGTAATTTTTTGTTGTTGGTTTTTTGTTGTTGTTGTTGTTTTTTTTTTGCGTTAGCCAGCTTTCACCTCTGGCGAGGTCCTTAGAGACTAGGAATTGAATTTTGCGAGCTAATCCGTTTTTTTTCCCGGCAGACGTGAGCAGAGGGGTCCTTCGCCGCACAGGCAGATAACTCCGTCTTCGGCCATGAGTAAATGACATTTTAAGACGGGTCTCGCTGCCGAGACCAGTGGTGGTTGCCGCAGAGGGAAATCTCAAATAACAATCTCAACTGGTGCAACCGAAATTTGAACTCACAACCTGTCTGTCTCGAGACTGGCGTCTTGCCTCCAAATCAAGCGAAGTTTTGAGTTAATTTAAAATAAAAAAAAAAAAGAAAAAAAAATCTTTGACCGATGAAGATAATTACAATTTATAGGACATGTGTAGAGACATAAATACCCTACTAAAGGCCATATTAGAAAGCAAGGTACAAGGTAGACGAGAGAGAAGCAAACCAAGACTAAAGTATATTGATAATATCAAAAGATAGACAGGTATGACAACGTGGACTTCCAGGAAAAGTTTTTAAAAAAAAAAGTAGAGCTCCCGTCACGTCAAGTGGCGAATAGGGAATATGGTGTTAGTGACCATAATTTTTACAGACCTTCGGCACACGATTTTTGGGGTGATGTGGTCGGTATTGCGCCCGTGCCGCTTTACTTTCCCAGAAAAAATCCGGTACCCATTAAAGGCTAGGTGAACCTGGAAGCGATCAATCAGGATCGAACCCTACCTCGTGTCCGTTGTAGTCCACTTCACTAGCCACTGAGCTATCGCGGCTCCCAGCCAATCGTTGACGCCCGATGATGTACATGCACTTTGTGTCACAATAACGAAGAGGCAAACAGACGCGTTTAGAGAAAAAGAAACGTGGAGCTCTCCTACGAGAGGAATTATGAATAATCTACGAAATTACCGAAAAGACTAACATTAAAACTTCGAAATCTAACAGGAAAAAGGGAACTCCCAGATCACATTAACAATAGTTCTATTGATCAACTGTCGAGGCGTGATCAAGTCATCGCCTTCCGATTGCATAAGGTCCAACAATTGAGACATCATCTGTACCACAAACACAGAACTGGCCATACATGTGGCACCGGCCCCACGACAACTGAACATCTGCTGCCAACCTGCCCAGCGAACACTAGCGAAATAAGTAGCGCATGGCAGCCTCCGTCCTTGGAAATCTGTCTGAAGATGCTTGATACCTTGAAATGACTGCTGCCGTCTTCAGTATCACCAATGAAGCAGGCAATCGTTCAACACGTAAACGAAGTACGACTTTCTATTATTCGCACTCTTTGATTGGTTCGTTAATATTGTGACGTTCCTCGTCTATAAATACGTTTAACAAAAATGATGCAATCACTGACACGATTCTCAATCTCCAAATGTTATAATTCAATATTGGCAAACTTATCCTTTTTCGTTGGTCGCTAAACACATTCTTGTCGTTTTTTGCTGTTCGTTAATACCCGTTTTCCATTGTTATGATGTCTCTGGGAAGGTTCTCTTTGTAGACTGGTTTTTCCTGATTGGCACGTGGTCGGACCAGTCATGCGTGACCGTCATCTGTTAGATTGGCCAAGTAGTTAGTGTGGTGGCTGTTCAATTCAAATGTTCCGCGTGCTGGAGGGCCGAGTAGTGACACGCTTCACTCAACACATCTGTAAATTTTTACCTGACTGACATTTACAAAAAGCAAGGGCAGCTGATCCACTAACCCATCAAATTGTGATGCCTATTTCTGAAAGCGATCAACACTTCACAACATCTCTTGGGCGTATGCAGTTTTTGAATGAAGATGGGTTTATTTTTTTTAATTTTAATTTTATTATTTTTTTTTTGAGGGGGGGGGAATGAGGGGGTCAATAATAATAGTTTGTATTGACTTGGGAGGGGGGAGTGGGTACTGGTAAGATCGCACACGTGATTACCTAAAACATACAAGAAAATAAGAAGAAGAGAAAGTAGAAGAAAAGAGCCCCCTCACGCCAAGTGACGTATAAGGAAAACTATCTGTACCCATTTTTGTTGCCGGACTTCCGTACATGATATTTTTGGGTAATGTGGTCAGAATTACTCCCGTGCCGTTTTACTTTTCCAGAAAAATCCGGTACCAATTTAAGCCTGGGTCAACCTGGATACCGTCGATCACAGTTGAACTTTATCTCTTCTTCTTAGTTGTCTAATTCTGTAAACAACAAAAACATAGGAACGCACACATTTTGTCGTAGAAATAAATTTTTTGGGTTTGGGCACGATGTACGATCTACCGGCCTGAGCGAAAGCACATTACAAGGAACCCGACATGTTGAAATCATAGAGGTAGAGATAATTTGGTATGATGGTATAATAATTGTAATAGATGGTATAATAATAGTATAATAATGGTATAAAGGTCTCAGAATGAATAGTGAGATAACAGAAGTAATGGTCATATCGAAGAAATAATCATCACCATCATGCAGAATACGAATAAACAGGATAAATCTGTAACAAGTGCAACGTTCGAAATACTTGGGCACAATAATAGCATCAGATGGGAGATGCACCACAGAAATAAAAAGCAGAATAGCTCAGGTTAAAATAGCATTTCAGAAAATGAAAAATATCTTATGCAACAAATCTATGTGAATAGAAATGAGAAAGGGCGTTCATCGGTGCTATATAGAACCAATTCTGATATATGGAAGCGAATCATGGACAGTAGACAAACATATGAAAAGACGATTAGAGGCCACAGAGATGGGATTCTTCAGAAGAATGTTGAACTTTCCCTGGACAGCTAAAAAGACCAATGAGGAAGTTCTCAAAGAGGCCAACACAAAAAGGGAGCTCATAAAAAGCATCAGAAAGAAACAATCAACATTTTTTAGTCACGTCATGAGAAGAGAAAAGTTGGAATTCTTGGTTACAACTGGCAAAATAAAAGGAAAGAGAGATCGTGGACGACAAAGAGAGAAAATACTGGACAGCTTGGTGTCATGCCATGGAAAACAGTCAACAACAGAACTCATACGATGCACTGTAGATAGAAGATTGTGGAAGGACATGATCGCCTACGCCAACCGGTATGGCACATGATGATGATAATAAATGGTATAAATGATATAATAATGGTATAAGATGGTAAAATAATGGTATAAGATGGTAAAATAATGATAAAAGATGGTATCATCATCATCATGTACCATACCGGCTGGCGTAGGCGATCATGTCCTTCCACAATCTTCTTTCTACAGCGCATCGTATGAGTTCTGTTGTTGACTGCTTAAAGATGATATAATAATGATATATGATGGTATTAAAGACTTGACACTAGAGGCAACAAACTCAGAAAGTGACACACTGAAGAGAAGATTGAAAAAGATCTTGAAAAAATAGCAACTTTAGTCATACAGAGTCTCATGGGAACCAACTATCGGATCAGGCATGGAGGTAATCTAGGAAGAAGGTAATCTAGGAAGAAGGTAATCTAGGAAGAAGGTAATCTAGTAAGAATGCCCTAACTCTTCCAGTATGGCGAGTTGAGAAGATGGTATTTGTGTGTTTTTTTTTAATTACGGACATTTAAAAAAAAATGTTCAATACCACGCCAGGTTGTATTTTTTTTGCCAAGAAAAATCTCCGGTACACATTTATAGCTGGGTAAGTGCATCTCTTATTACCAGTAGACCAGATATCTATGCATTGCTCTATCTTTGCTGGGAGGAGTAGTGGGGTAACTTAATCGTCATCGTGAACATCGATTGGATAAAAATATGTTCTTTATTTTATACAGATATCATCATCATGTGCCAAACTGGTTGACGCAGACGATCATGTCCTTCCACGATTTTCTGTTTTCAGTGCATTGTATCAATTCTGTTGTTTACTATTTACCGTGCTACGACACCAAGCTATCTAGTATCTCCTCTCTTTGTCGTCTGCTATCTCTCTTTCCTGTATTTTGCCAGTTGTAACCAAGTATTCAAATTTTTATCTTCTTATGATGTGCCCGAAATATGTCGATTGTTTCTTTTCGATATGCCTTTTAGGAGCTTTCTTTTTGTGCTGGCTGGCTAAGAATGACCTCATTTGTCTTTTTTAGCTGTCCAGAGAACTCTCAACATTCTTCTGAGAAATCCAGTCTTTGAGGCCTCTAATCGTCTTTTCCTTTGTTTGACACCTGTCTCATGATTTCGCTTTCACAGGTCAGAATTGACACTAAATAGCACATGACTCTTTCGCAATTCTATATGTTTGACAATTTCATGACATAAATAGATTTTTATAACACATTTTATCCAGCTATTTTCTTAGACTGTAATTCACTAACTTTATTTTATACTCATATTTTTATTTTATTTTATTTGGTATACATTTGTCTATATGCGGTTCATTCATATTTTTTATTTTTATTTTTATTTTTATTTTATTTTGTATACATTTGTCTGTATACGGTTTGCTCATATTTTTATTTTATTTTGTATACATTTGTCTGTATACGGTTTACTAATCTTTTTTTCATACCAAGTTTAGATTTATGTTTCAAAATGTAAAAAAAAAATTGTCGTAAAATGAAAAAGGGGTGGAAAAAAAGGGGGGGGGGTGTTAAAATAAATCGTATTTCTGTAGCCGTTTTTAAAAGCCGCAGTGGTTGAGTGGTTAATGCGCTCGCTTCCTGATCTGAAAGATTCGAGTTCAGTTGCGGACCAGGGACGGATCTTCACTCAGGTCGACAGGGGTTCCGAGGTTCGCCCAGCCTCTAAAAGACGTTTCTGGGGAAGTAAAAGCGGATTGGCGTGACCCCGTTACCCAAAAATGTGCAATTTTTCATGAAAATTATGGTCACTAACATCTCCCGTACGTCAAGCAAGGCGTGGGAGTGGACATCATCATCATCACCATCAAGTAAGGGCCTGCTGGCGTAGGCGATCATGTCTCTCCACAAATTTCGATCACGACAGTTATTTATCATTTCTGTCGTTGACCTTCTGCCAAGCGATTATCTTAAGCTGGCGATTCATGATTGTACAAACAGATTACGACGGTGGTTTTCTGTTGCCCTCCGTCGGTTTGTTTACGGTTGGCTCTGCTAGCCTTTGACTAAAACGTCTCACCCACAAAGCAATGGGGTTGTTTTACTTCAGGGAGAAGAGGCACCGTTACTTAATACTGTCTCTCCAATACGTCTTTATCTCACGCTGTCAAGTGATTACCACTTTAGGGTTGACCTGTTTTATTTTGGCGTTTTACTTCAGGGAGAGGAGGTACCGTTACTTAATAATGTCTCTCCAATACGTCTTTATCTCACGCTGTCAAGTGATTACCACTTTAGGGTTGACCTGTTTTATTTTGGCGTTTTACTTCAGGGAGAAGAGGTACCGTTACTTAATACTGTCTCTCCAATACGTCTTTATCTCACGCTGTCAAGTGATTACCACTTTAGGGTTGACTTGTTTTATTTTGGCGTTTTACTTCAGGGAGAAGAGGTACCGTTACTTAATACTGTCTCTCCAATACGTCTTTATCTCACGCTGTCAAGTGATTACCACTTTAGGGTTGACTTGTTTTATTTTGGCGTTTTACTTCAGGGAGAGGAGGTACCGTTACTTAATACTGTCTCTCCAATACGTCTTTATCTCACGCTGTCAAGTGATTACCACTTTAGGGTTGACTTGTTTTATTTTGGCAAAGTGAATATAAATTGCTGAATTTCTTGATCAGCAGATGGCAATACAATAATAAGTACCAGAAAAGTGACAGCTGCAGTCTTATTTCTTCTTATCTTATTATTATTGCTCCAGCAAAGAAGGCCAAGACCCATCTAATATTTTGTCAGAATACAAGACACGATCACACTCCAGCTCAACCAGTTAGGTGTTGGTGTACAACCGTCGGCCATATTCCCTAGTATAAACGTGATATAGCTCAAGTAATCCTGGCCGTTACTAATAAATAATCTTCAATGTCTATGTAGACAAAATAACTAAAACCGAACAACGAAAAATATAGGACATTGCAATGTACATGAAACATCATCATCATCAAGTACCGTGCCTACTGGCATAGGTGATCATGTCTCTCCACAATTTTCGTTCTCGGCAGCTATTTATCATTTCTGTTGTTGACCTTCTGCCAAGCCATTCTCTTAAGCTGTCTGGTATTTTTTCTCTTTGCTTCCCTCTATATCTTCGTCCCTCAATTTTCCCAGTTGTTACAATATATTCCAGTTGTTCTCTTCTCATTACATGACCAAAAAATGATGATTGTCTCTTCCTAATATTGGAAATTAGTTCTCTTTTTGCTTTGACCTCTTTCAGAACGTTTTCATTACTCTTCTTAGCTGTCCAAGGTACTCTCAACATTCTTCTGTAAAACCACATTTCTACAGACTCCAGTGATTTTCTTGTCTGTTGTCCTATTGTACATGATTCGCTACCATATGTTAAGACTGGCTCTATACAACATTTAAGAACTCTTTTTCTTGTTTCTATTGTCAAAAATGGATTGCATAGTATCTTCCTCATTTTTTGGAAAGCTGCTTTTGCTTGAGCCATTCTGCATCTCACCTCTTTTCTCACATGAATGATAGGTAAATCATTTCAGCAATCACCTCCCTGAGTGACATGACAACAGTGGTTCAACTAATAAGTTGGCTTTTATTCACTAATTATTGTAATATATAGAAGCATAAACGGAAGGAGACTACTTTAACTAATTTCTCATTAAATCTTCATGAAATGCTCTGCGTCTTTACTTAAAGGAAAAACGTAACCAACAACTGTAAAATATGTTAATTAAGAGCAGAAACATTTTTTTTTCGCAACTCACAATCCAAATAAATAAGTTATTTTGATGCAATTATTATAATGATCAGTGAGGGAAATAATTGAAGGAACTGTTTAAACATAGTGTAAATTTCCACAATCTTTATGTCGTAAGTTATCACGCTTACTGTCAACCTAAAAGTCCATTACACAAAGAGAGCTAGAGCTGGCAATATCCAAATTAAAAATGAAAAAGTCACCAGGTAGTGATGGAGTGTCTAATGAAATGATTAAGAACTTGGGAACTGCAGCTAAAGCAAAACTACTGCAGATCTACAACATTTGCTGGATCACAGGTAAAGTGCCACAGGCATGGAGAGAAGCAATTATGATACCATTACTAAAGCCAGGAAAAGATGGTTCAATGACATCCAGCTATAGACCAATCAGCCTTACAAGCTGTTTGTGTAAAACAATGGAACGTATAATCAATCTCAGACTGCAGTGGTACCTGGAAAGTGAAAATCTCCTTGTCCCACAACAAGCAGGCTTTAGACAGTGTTACTCTACCGAAGATCAGGCAACCTATCTTTCCCAGGAAATTGAGGATGCGTTTCAAGAAAAGAAACTGGTACTAGCAGCATGGATAGACCTAAAGAAAGCATTTGATAAGGTATGGAAGGAAGGGCTTTTGAAGAAACTGAGAAATTATGGAGTAAATGGCAGGATGTACAAATGGGTCAAAGCATACCTGCATAACAGGAGAGCCAGAGTGCAACTGGATGGTCTTAAGAGTAAGAAGGTCTTACTGCGCCAGGGCGTTCCACAGGGAGGGGTACTATCTCCAACACTTTTTCTGATCTACATCAATGACCTAGTTACTGAACTACCACATGGTATCAAAGTGGCAATGTATGCAGATGACTTGGTAATGTGGTGCACAGAGGAGTATGCAACAGTGGCCTCCAAATTGTTACAAAGAGCTATGAATGCACTGAATTCATGGACAAATAGATGGTGTATCAGCATCAATACAGACAAATGCAGTACTACACTTTTCACTCTTTCCCCAAAACAAAAAGCAGGAGCCATCTATATAAACAATGAGCCTGTGAAAGAAGACATACAGGCTACGTATCTCGGAGTTACATTTGATAACAAACTATCTTGGAAACAGCAGATAAATAAGGCAACCCAAAAAGCAAGGAGAAAATTGGCTATTCTAAGAAAGCTGTGTGGAACTACGTGGGGTGCGAGTGGGAAAATACTCAGTAAAGTTTACCAACAGAGTATACGCCCACATTTAGAATATGGATCATCTGCATGGTGTTCAGCATCAAACACCACACTTCAAGAACTGGATAAAGTACAAAACCAGGCACTTAGGGTCATCACAGGAGCAATGAAATCAACACCAATATTAGAGATGGAGAAATTGTGGAGGATACCAGCACTGAGAGAACGGAGGGACACAAAGGTGCTGATACAGGCAGAAAAATTTGCTTGCATGCCGAGACATCCAATGAAGGACCGATTCCAAAATCTTGCATTGGGACGACTTAAGAGAAGCAGTTTTATCCACCAAGCCAAGCGTATTAGTAGACAAACACCAGACATGCCAAGAGCTGTTAACCCCCTACTGCCCATACCAGAACAGACTCCCTGGACAGAGGAATCTGGATTATCAGTTCAAATACGGACAGAAGTGAAAGGAATAGTTGATAAAGAGGAACAGAATAGTCTACAGCGAAAAACAATAACTCTCAGTTTCCTGGATGAAGAATACCCACAAGACCTATGGATTCGTGTGTATACAGATGGATCAGCACAGAATGCAGTAAAAAATGGGGGAGCAGGTGCATATATAGAATACCCAAATAACACTAGGGATATGAATAAAATAGCAACAGGGAAATATTGTCACAATTATGATGCAGAAATACAAGCAATAAAGTTAGCAATAGAAAAACTGCTGAACATTAATCTTAGCCCGCAGCCTGTAGTGTTTTTGACAGATGCAAGATCAGTACTCCAGGCACTACAATCCAGAAAATTACCACATCTGCAGACCTTATTGACTGAACTCTGCAAGCACCACAGGGTTGCCCTGCAGTGGATCCCATCTCACTGTGGAATACCAGGAAATGAGAAAGCAGATCAGTTGGCAAAGGAAGGTTCAACAGGCACACAACTAGATACACCTGTTACATACCATCATAAGAAACAGATAATCAAATCAATCAGAGGACCACAAGCCCCAAATCAGGATGCCTTTTATAATATGAATAGATATGAACAAGTTATCATTATACGTCTCAGAACAGGACACAATCGACTCCATAGTCACATGTATACAAAATTCAAGATCGGCACCTCAACTACTTGTACATGTGGACAGGCGCCCCAGACTGCTGAACACATACTTCAAGACTGCACTGAATATAGTAGACTGAGGAAAATCCATTGGCCCATAGATACAACACTACAGACAAAACTATATGGGCCACTGCAAGAATTACAAAAGACAGTAACATTTATACAGGAAACGACATTGCAGATATAGACAATGCTTCAGGCGAACGAAAGATAGATAGATAGAACCTAAAAGTCCAGGCCTCTACAAGTTTCGAAACTACCGTACGCCGCTGCATTGCCAGAAGTCCGACGCTGTAACAAGGCTTGCAAATGTTTTAAACAGAAAAAAAGGATCTATAGAACTACACAGACGCATCTGTTTTGTGTATCGTTAATCGTATCCTGATTTTCTTCTTTTAAACACATTTTCTACGTTTATTAATGGTAACATTTATGTTAAAAAGGGCAGCAAATGAAGTAAACAGACATGAACTAATGGAAGATATTCTCTGCAGTCGACATCACAGAAACGACAGAAAACGTAAAGCAAAATGGGCTTTACCATAAAGTGGTATAGCTCACTTTACCAGACCCAACAAAATATTCTAGAAAGAAAAAGAAACACTCAGAAAGACTAATCACGATCAAACTATGAGAGAAATCCTGAAAAAAAACCATTTACAATTTATTTAATTCTAATCACCGTTATTGAGTTAAATAGTTAATTGTAGGTCATCATCATTGCACTCCGAACATGTCCGTAGGTGCTCAGATCCCCTTATAAACAAGCCTCGCAGTGCCCAACGACTGACGACTCCAGTTCTGTGTTGGTTGATTAGTTTTCTTACACGCCCACTAAGTTTCTCGTTTCTGGCTGTGATCATCATAACTCCCATCTCTTTCATCCGAAGGAGTAACGTGGTCTCATGGTTGTTGAAGTCCTGTTCCCATCCCACATCTCGGAGGGCATTGATGGTGTCCTCCCGATCTATTGGTTGACCGTCTTCAACGACAGCACAGCTAGCCAACCTGTCCTCTCTAAGCACCATGTACACCGTAACTAAAAAGTCAGTGAAGAAATATAGTGCAACAGAACCCGATAATAAGAGAACGAAGAATAGTAAAAGTAATGTAAAGTATCCCCGTCACGCCAAGTGCCGTATAGGGAATATGGTGTTAGTGACCATACATTTTACAGACCTTCGGCACATGATTTTTGGGGTAATAGGGTCGGTATTACGTCTTGCCGCTTCACTTTCCCAGAAAAAATCTAGTACTAATTTAAGCCTGGGTGAATCCGGAAGCCGTCGGTTGAGGATCGAACCCTAACTCTTGTCTTTTGTAGTCTAGTTCACTAACCACTCAGATATCGCGACTCCCAAGAACGAAGAATAAAAAAAAAAGTTAATGTGGCAGAATAACAAAGAATAACTACATCGCGAACAATTAAAAACCAGCACATGTAACACAAGCTTCCATAATTTGATTTGAAAAAAAAAAGTTAAAACACAAAAAAAAAAAACTCATTAAATTCTGCGTATCACAATGTCAGTTAAGGTGACATATAAGCTTTTACTAAACATTTTGGCAGACCAAAACTAACATGGACGAGTAACATCAAAAGATGGACAAATCAATCTATGTCAGCCTGCACCATCAAAGCAAGAAACAGAGTAGAATGGCGATCCATGGTAGCCAACCTTCGTTGCGGAGAAGGCACGCGATGATGAAGAAACATTTTGAAAATGGCAGCCAATTGCTTTTATATTATTTTTGTCCAATTTATTTATAGTTCTTGCGAATGGCTGTATGTAGTGGATCAGTTTACGTTGTTTTATTGAAATATGTGGAAGCCGTTGATCAGGATCGAACCCGATCTATTGTCATTGGTAGTCCAGTTCACTAACCACTGAGCTATCGCGGCTCCCAGACAAAGTGGTGAAAAGAATAAAAGATGTGATTTTTAAAGACGAAATGACAAATGGTACAAAGTTGTATTGTTCTGAAGAGTTGTTTAAAACAGCGGTCAACACAGTCAGTTTGTCTCACGGTGTAAACATACACATTCGAAAGCAGAAAAACAAAGAAACAGATGTATTGCAGATAAAGACGTTATGTGAATCACTGAGACGGAAAGTGGCCATTGAGAGATGAAAGATAAAGTTAGAGAAAGGCTATTGGTCACTGTGTCGTGCTGTCTTTTGTCGAAAACTTGTTTACCTAAAATTGTTATAATTCATTATTAATTTATTTTTTTAAAAACAAGTATAATAAATATAGACAGCTTTATTTTAGATCTAAGATTGAACCGATCCCGAGTACAGACACTTTACAGACCAATACAATGAGCTGAAATCAGTAGAGACTCGTAGCGGGAACATAATGCACCAATTTCTAATCGAGGCAAATGTGTTCATGGTAAAATCATTGATTCTTACTTGAAGTATGGACAAGTATTTTAAAACTTGTTTTTTTTCTCTTGGCAGGTATTTCATGAATAGATTAATAACACACCTGCAAAAGATTAACCGACACACTATCTGAGTGATCAAACGAAGTACCGAAATATCAAACGACCTGTTATCTCCCATCTTCGTGATTCTCTTGTCGCAAATATCAACACATAGCTTGAGTGTAGACATTCGCTGCCTGTTATTAATTGTAAGCACCGGTTTTCAAACATAACTGATGCAATAAAATTATTCGACAAACAGATCAAACGTAGAAAGACTAATGGGCCTTCTCTTATCCTGACATCAGACGCGATTAAAAAAAAACTCTCACAGCAAAGGATAAGAAAACAACACACACCCATAAAAACACACAGATAAAAATGTGCAAGAATGTACTCTCAAATTTGGCCAGGTGCTTGTGGAGTAAAAGAACCAATTAACAACAGACATCGCACCTAGTGTCTGAACATTTCATCTTACTCACCTCCAATCTCACAATAAAGTCGAAATTTTGGAGGACTCAGAATTAAGTTGGCGCCCAAAGAACATTTTCCAATTTTGGGTATGCGGCAGACTGGTGATGGGAAATAAGTATTTTTCGTCAAAGCTTTAATGACCGGTTCGACAAAGCCTGAAAATGTGTACCACAATCTTTTTTTCATGGAAATAAAGACAGCACTGACGGAGTGACAGCGATACAGAAATGTGTCTTGGATAAAAAGTAATAAAAACATAAACATTAGTACCTTATTTCAGATACATCACACTCGAGGCATGATCGAGTTCTATTTACTCAAAAAAACATAATTAAAATATTTTGTTTCAGATTAGCTGAAAATATAAGACTGGACAACGCTTCTAGTGATGTTTTCTTCTTCATCTTTGTCTAATGTTGAATACTTTTGTTTATACTCCTTAAGATAATACATGTAGTTAAAAATAATTTCACTGCGTAATTAGTTTCTTCAGTTGCCCAAATTAAAAGAAAAACAAAACTATACATTGACACATCACTATGGAGTAAAATAAAATAAACATCAGATGCAGAATACAAACTGTTGGGAAAGTTTACTTCTCTCCTACAACATACAACAGTGATGCTCTACACACACTCCTCTCCTACAACATAGAACAGTGGTCCTCTACACACACTCCTCTCCTACAACATACAACAGTGATCCTCTACACACACTCCTCTCCTACAACATACAACAGTGGTTCTCTACACACACTCCTCTCCTATAACATACAACAGTGATTCTCAGCACATGCTCCTTTGCACAAAGAAACATCTTATACAAAAAAATTGTCGTTCACAATCTATGCTACCAATACCAAACCAAAATAAGGAAAAAAAGCATAGTATGTGATGAAAATGCAAACACAGACTACAGTGGATTACCAACATCAAGATATGGGCTCGAACATCGGTGACAGCGTGTACAATCAAAGGAGATGACAGAGATGATGCTCCACTATAATGAACCTTTGATATGGAGGTGGCACATGATAATGAGCTGCCACGACACCCGGAAGGGTATAAGAGTGAGAGAAAGTGTAGAAGAAACAGCAGAAGAATGAAACTTTTTAAAAGTTGGAGCTTGGCGGGGGTAACGCGCTGACTATACACCATGGTGATTGATGGTTCATTCTCTGGTGGACTTCGTCGGGTGAAACTTGTAAAGATTGCGCTCTCAGGATCAGAGATGACGACACTGACCTACTAACTTGTGAGCGTCACTTTTATAGGCAATAGTTGTGTATGCGTGCTTGCGTATGCGCGCGCGCGCGCGTGTGTGTGTGTGTGTGTGTGTGAAAAAAGGGAGATGGATAAAGAGGCAGATAGAAAGAAGGATAGACAAAATGAGTGACAGAGAGACATAGGGACAGACAGACTGACAGACAAACAGAAAGGCAGACAGGCAGATAGATAAATCACAACACGCATGAGGCGTTATTTTTCTATATAACATTTCACTAGAGGCTACCCGTTCTTCCACGGGTTTCATGTAATCTTACGTTCTTCCACGGGTTTCATGTAATCTTACGTTCTTCCACGGGTTTCATGTAATCTTACGTTCTTCCACGGGTTTCATGTAATCTTACGTTCTTCCACGGGTTTCATGTAATCTTACGTTCTTCCACGGTTTTCATGTAATCTTAGTCGATGTATTCTCCACGAAATTATAGCTAATCATGAAAGAAAAGCCCAGCAAACACAACACTATTAACTGTATTACTCTCTTCCTGAACTAGTCACGTGCTACATATAACCGGCCATATGAAATTACCAAATAAGGGAGGCAAACAACAAAATGAAGGTCGTGTGGTTAACAACGTAATTTTTTTTTCTTACCTCAGAAGGTAAAGTCAGTAAAAGTTCTCTCCCCTGCTTTGCTAGGCATAACGGAAGTATGGTGTTATATTTTTCCATGACCACTGCACAGTTTTAGGTGACGTGTTCGGTATCACGCCAGCCCGCCCTAAAAAAAAATAAGTGAAGTGCCATGTGGCGTATAGGAAATATGGTGTTCTTCTTTCTTCTTTTCACTTTTCACTGATACCTAAAAGGTGTCGTAGTTTATATCATTTGTCGTTCTTGAGCCGCTCGAACCACCTGAGTTAGTAATTTTCCTTTGTTGTTACATGTCTAAGTTACTGCATCTATCCATCTTCTTCTGGGTCTTCCTCTTGGTCTTTTTCCATGCATTCTCGAGAAGAACGCCCTTGATGGTGATTGGTAAGGATTCATTCTGACCAGGTGGCCAAACCATTTAAGTTGTTGTTGTTCTATATATTCTTGGCAGGGTTTAGTTCCTACCATTTTTCTTATGGTTTCATTTGGTATTATATATCTTCTTGTGTTGTTTGTTACTTTTCTCAAGCATCGCATCTCACATGTATTGATCTTTCTTAAATGGGATTTAGAAAGGGTCCATGTTTGACTTTCATCTCACAAAGTTGGTAAAATGAAAATGCTATTTATTATTTGTTGTTTAGCTGGTATAGAAATGTTAAATGTGTGTGTATGTTAAATGTGAATATGGTGTTAGTGACCATAATTTTTACAGACCTTCAGCACATGATTTTTGAGTTAATGTGGTCGGTATTACGTCCGTGCCGCTTTACTTTCCCAGAAAAGAAATCTGGCAACCTTTTAAGGTTGGGTGAACCTGGAAGCCGTTGATCAGCATCAAACCCGACCTCTTGCCCTTAGTAGTCCAGTTCACTAACCACTGAACTGGTGCGGCTCCCAGGCCGCCGTTACTTTCTAGAAAAATCTCTGGTTACCATTTTTGGAGGCTGTGTGAACCTCGGAGCCTTGTCAATCCCGGACCCTTCTGATCAGGAAGCAATCATACTAAGCCATCGAGGCTTCTACATCACAGAAATAAAAAAAAAAATATAGAGAGAGTCTCTTCCAGACACTAAGCCTAAATACACAATGAAGAATCTCTCAAGTGAAAATGTTCAGTCAAACAAGAAATAATTTATTTCAATTAAAAATAAAATAGAAGGAAAAAAAACACACAGCCCCTTAATCTCACACTAAAGAGTGTTTTTGTTTGTTCTCCTTATTTGGGAGCCGCTTAGCTGTTATTTTTGCTTTTGTTGTTAAATTAATTGTTTATTTAAATTGTACCTCACTTATAATACCAAATATAGTACCTCCGTCAGTTATAGTTGACTTTGGATTTTGCAGCGCCCCAAGAAAATGTTATTTTTTTCTTTTCTTTCGCTGTGTGTTCTCTTTTCTGTCAATCTGCCTGCTTTTTGCTTGAGTTGGAGCTTTAGAGTGTGTTTCTAAAGATTGTGGTCTGCAGCTAGTTCTCGCCAGGCTGCATAATTTATGTTCTGATTCTTTATGTCACGTTTACATACGTCTACAAATACTAAGTGATAATACTTTTTTTAATGAAATAAAATAAAAGTGATATGTCAATGGAATAAAATCATAAGTAGACGTTACAATTCACGAGTGAGATATTGTTTTTTTAATCTCTATTTACCTCTATCTAAATATGTAGAAACAAAGATAATGTCCATAGACAAAGAAAAAAGGGCAGCCCAAAATCATCATCAACAGTGAAGTACTTGACCAAATAGCAACAAACTATGAATATCTGGGATCTGTAGTAACAAACTATGAATATCTGGGATCTGTAGTAACAAACTATGAATATCTGGGATCTGTAGTAACAAACTATGAAAATATGGGATCTGTAGTAACAAACTATGAATATCTGGGATCTGTAGTAACAAACTATGAATATCTGGGATCTGTAGTAACAAACTATGAATATCTGGGATCTGTAGTAACAAACTATGAATATCTGGGATCTGTAGTAACAAACTATGAATATCTGGGATCTGTAGTAACTAACTATGAATATCTGGGATCTGTAGTAATTAACTATGGATATCTGGGATCTGTAGTAACAAACTATGAATATCTGGGATCTGTAGTAACAAACTATGAATATCTGGGATCTGTAGTAACAAACTATGAATATCTGGGATCTGTAGTAACAAACAAATATCTGGGATCTGTAGTAACAAACTATGAATATCTGGGATCTGTAGTAACAAACTATGAATATCTGGGATCTGTAGTAACAAACTATGAATATCTGGGATCTGTAGTAACTAACTATGAATATCTGGGATCTGTAGTAACAAACTATGAAAATATGGGATCTGTAGTAACAAACTATGAATATCTGGGATCTGTAGTAACAAACTATGAATATCTGGGATCTGTAGTAACTAACAATGGAGACTGGCAGACAGAGATTAAAAGAAGATTAGCAATAGCAACACAAAAATTAAATGCCATGCATACCATTTGACACAATACCATCAAGGCTGTGATATTAAAATTACTAGGGGTATGTATCTTCCCATATGCAACATATGGCTGTGAATCATGATCATTTTGCAAACTACATGGAAGAAAATCGATTCATTCGAAACAAAATGCTACAGAAAATTCCTTGAGATAACATGTAGAAACTACATGTTTGGTACACATTATGTGGTGGCGCTGCTTTCACTCACTCACTCATTTTCTCGCTTTCTCTGACACACACACAGTACTTTTTACCCCCAACTTCATTATTTTTGTCTTTCTAGCGAGATCCCGTCAGTCCCTATTTCCCTATTTCCAGCCAATGAAAATTTAGCAGGCTTCTAAAATATTGATTACAATGAAATACAGTTATATATATATATATTTGGCCCTTTTCGTCTTTTCAGACGGTCTAGTGGAGGCTAATGTGAAATTTTTTGAGGTTTTGTTTTTGTCGAACAGCTTCTCTCTTAGCTAATTCAACCAATGTTTGACAAACACACACGGCCACAGAATGAACACGTCAGGCCCACTGATCCACAGGGTTTTCAATCCTTTCTCAAGTCTTTTCTCTTCTAAGTTTTGCCTTAGCACAGTCTCAAATGATGTTATACCATTCCTTATACATGCTCTCCGTGATGTGCGATCACTTGCCAGATGTTCTCAGTCATTTTCACCGATGGAGAAGTCATTCAGAGATGATTTACATATATCTCTACTCTATATCGTAATTTAGGTCTGCCGATTTGTCTTTTTTCGTGTGTTAGTTCACCATATAGTATTTGCCTGTGGATGCGTTTTTCTTCCATTCGCTGGACGTGCCCCAGCCATCCTAGTCATCGACATCAGTTATATATATATATCTGTAACTTATTTAATAGGACAAATTAAAATATAAGCATGACCATGAATCCGCAATCATGAACAGACTGCACCAGTGCGTCCAAGATACGCTTCGGACTATCTTTTGTTTTTTGTTTGTCCCTAAGACTTGTCAGCCAATACAACATTGGTGCCGTTTGTCCCTAAGACTTGTCAGCCAATACAACATTGGTGCCGTTTGTCCCTAAGACTTGTCAGCCAATACAACATTGGTGCCGTTTGTCCCTAAGACTTGTCAGCCAATACAACATTGGTGCCGTTTGTCCCTAAGACTTGTCAGCCAATACAACATTGGTGCCGTTTGTCCCTAAGACTTGTCAGCCAATACAACATTGGTGCCGTTTGTCCCTAAGACTTGTCAGCCAATACAACATTGGTGCCGTTTGTCCCTAAGACTTGTCAGCCAATACAACATTGGTGCCGTTTGTCGCTAAGACTTGTCAGCCAATACAACATTGGTGCCGTTTGTCCCTAAGACTTGTCAGCCAATACAACATTGGTGCCGTTTGTCCCTAAGACTTGTCAGCCAATACAACATTGGTGCCGTTTGTCCCTAAGACTTGTCAGCCAATACAACATTGGTGCCGTTTGTCCCTAAGACTTGTCAGCCAATACAACATTGGTGCCGTTTGTCCCTAAGACTTGTCAGCCAATACAACATTGGTGCCGTTTGTCCCTAAGACTTGTCAGCCAATACAACATTGGTGCCGTTTGTCCCTAAGACTTGTCAGCCAATACAACATTGGTGCCGTTTGTCCCTAAGACTTGTCAGCCAATACAACATTGGTGCCGTTTGTCCCTAAGACTTGTCAGCCAATACAACATTGGTGCCGTTTGTCCCTAAGACTTGTCAGCCAATACAACATTGGTGCCGTTTGTCCCTAAGACTTGTCAGCCAATACAACATTGGTGCCGTTTGTCCCTAAGACTTGTCAGCCAATACAACATTGGTGCCGTTTGTCCCTAAGACTTGTCAGCCAATACAACATTGGTGCCGTTTGTCCCTAAGACTTGTCAGCCAATACAACATTGGTGCCGTTTGTCCCTAAGACTTGTCAGCCAATACAACATTGGTGCCGTTTGTCCCTAAGACTTGTCAGCCAATACAACATTGGTGCCGTTTGTCCCTAAGACTTGTCAGCCAATACAACATTGGTGCCGTTTGTCCCTAAGACTTGTCAGCCAATACAACATTGGTGCCGTTTGTCCCTAAGACTTGTCAGCCAATACAACATTGGTGCCGTTTGTCCCTAAGACTTGTCAGCCAATACAACATTGGTGCCGTTTGTCGCTACACGTTGACTGATATTCTTCTGAAGATATCTGAGCTCTTATGGCCTTGTTCGATGTGCAAAGAGGTTGATCTTTCGTTTAAACTAAACTAAACTAAACTAAACTAAACTAAACTAAACTAAACTAAACTAAACTAAACTAAACTAAACTAAACTAAACTAAACTAAACTAAACTAAACTAAACTAAACTAAACTAGACTAAACTAAGCTATGCTATGCTAAGCTAAGCTAAGCTAAGCTAAACTAAACTATAAACTAAACTAAACTAAACTAAACTAAACTCAAAACAACTGTAATATAGGACACAATAATTATTTTTAAATTGTGAACGTGGGTGACAAGCACTCAAAGAAATTACATAATGTTTATGAACCAAATAATCCAGTAGCTACCAATAAAGTCATACAGGAGAACGTGAGAAGGAAGTGATCGGAACATTATTAAGTTCAATGCTGTGCATCGATGGTGATTTATTGACAAGACGAAACTAAATCTTTATTCATCGATAGGTTTCAGCAATATCTCTTACAGCATCTATGTCAGTTAATACAATAGTTTGTGCAACTTGTCGCCTGAACCAGTTTATGGTCTGCGCTTTCTCTCCCTTTGCATCTATTTTTAGTTATACAAATGCTGGAAAGAATGAAAATACATTAAAAAAAAACTGTTTATTATTTGAATAAAGATATATGGTAGACGGGGTGGCCGTTCTAGGATTGTTATAAAATATACAACTGGCAAGGCAGAGAGAGAGAGAGAGAGAGAGAGAGAGAGAGAGAGAGAGAGAGAGAAATCACGAACTGTAGGTTTAGATAAACAGACGATCAACTGACAGGAGCAGAGAGAGACAGACATACGAACTGTAGGTTCAGAGAGAGAGAGAGAGAGTGAGAGACACAGACATACGAACTATAGGTCAGAGAGAGAGAGAGAGAGAGAGAGAGAGAGAGAGAGAGACGAAGCAGCGGACAGGCAAGAAAGAGACAGACAAAGGAATAGAAACACAATGATTAGCGACATATAAAAATAACAGAAAATAAACATGAGAATATGGTATGCATAAATTGACATCTATACATTCAGTCCAAATGTTACCGGGGTACAAATTGACAACACTGACATATAGTTCTCCAGTGTTCACAATCAACAGTTTCACACCGACTGTGGTAGAATATCTCTGTTTGCTGTCTCAACCCATATTTAGTATTAATATCTCAAGCACATATCTCAGAGAGTTATCACAGGAACGCATCCGAAATATTAGCCCCGTGCTAACAGGAACATCTACGGGTACAGCCGTTCTGCTTTGACGTGGACAATTTGCTCCTTTGAAGACAGCTTTGTACGAGATTGACAATTGACAAGCGAGAGATGAAAAGATGACACGAAAATGTACAAACAAAAAAGTAGATAAAAATCTTTACTGTGTGGATATTTTTGAGGTGGCACAAGATGAAATGTATTTGTAAATTTGTCTTTTAATTTCAAAGTTGGGTTAGTATCTGTTGTGTGGGCCAGAGGGACGTTTCAATAAATAAGTGTTATCCTCCTATTAATATTAATTTTTATATCTAAAAAAAAATGATTAAAAAAAAAAAACTTGAAAATATTAAAACTGTCTCCCATTTCGTAGGTGGATACCTGTATAAGGAGCAATAAGGGGGAATCTGCTCGCCAGAAGTTGATTAAAGAGAGATAAATTTGCATTAAAGTGAAAAGAAACTGCGTGCTATAATATAGTTATTTGCTCATTACCATAATATATACTATACAGCGGCAATTGCTTTTGTATGCATTTTATGCTTAATTACTGTAATTCGCAGGGAGCCACGATGGCTCAGTGGTTAGTGAACTGGACTACAAAGGACAAAAGGTAGGGTTCTATCCCAACCGACGGCTTCCGTGTTCACCCAGCCTTAAATGGGCACCGGGTTTTTTTCTGGAAAAGGAAAGCGGCACGGGCGTAATACCGACCACATTACCCCAAGAATCATGTGCTGAAGGTCTGTAAAATTTATGGTAACTAACACCATATTCTCAATACGCCACTTGGCGTTACGGGGGCTGCTTTACTTTACTGTAATTTGTGCACACTTCGTGCACACCGGAAGAATAGATATGTGCTCCGATATATACTCGAGAATCTCGAGAAAGTCCAAACAGAATCATGGCCCCAGGTGCACGAATTCAGTAGCACGGCCTGGGATCCACAGAGTGGCTAGGTATTCTAATGATAATTTTGCCCCTGGCAGCGGCCATATTTAAGGCCTAATCTTTTCGATTTTAACTATCAAGATTTCTTTAACATGCGCAAATTCACACGGGACTCCTGTTTATTGCCGTTATCCGAGAAGGCTAGACATCGGATCGCACTACCCAAGAGATCAAAGGGAGAGTAACATAGTAAAGAAACCACGGTTGAATTTTTTTCACTTTTTGAAGAAAAAAAGCCACGACAAAATTCCGATGAACTTTGAACTCGAGTCCTTCGTGTTCTGAGACCGACGTAGTACCTCTAGACCACCAATTCCCCTATTCTTCTTCTTCTTTCCTTCATCATTTGCTTTTCAGTGTAGAGGGGAGATATAATTTGCGTTCTTTTGCTCTTCTGTTCGCCTCTGCTGCTGTTATGTTTACTAGTACTTCTAATATTCCACCGATCCATCTTTTTCGTGGTCGACCCTTGGGTATGGTATTCTTGCAACGTTTATTGAGGACTCATTGTGTTGTGTTTTGATTACACTGCCTTGTCACGTAGCCAAACCATTTTATCTGTTGTTTCTTTATATATTCTATGGCGGGGACAATTCTTAGATTTTTCTCAGCTCTTCATTTCTGATCTTATCATTCAAACTGATTCTTGTCATTCGTCTGACACATTTAATCTCTGTGGAGGTTATTTTCTTATTGTTCTTGCGTCTAGGATTCAGGACTGGCATTGGCAGCACAACGTTGGGATGAAGAATGTATTGTATAGTGCCTGTTTTGCCTCTATTCCCCTATTGCTATTTGTTATAATTGCCTGCAGCTGTTCAATAACGTTACTGTGCTTACTTATTGAACCATGCCCAAGCAACACGATTTTCACCTTCATGTTATTTGTTGTACACGAAGAAGGCATTCCTCCCGACACGTTGCACCTGTCCTCTGTGATGAGGTATAATCTTGTATGGGGGACTAGGACACTCACAATTACCACGTCTGAGAGTTGTCAGCAACTCATAGCTGATCATTTACGTCAAATCCGACGTACATTAATGTTAATCCAGACGATATTTCACTCGCCAGTCGTGCCCATGGCAACCAGTATGGTCCAGCGAGTTGGGATAGAAGATTAAAGGCAACCTGATACAAACGATGCTATGTTGAAAATGGATACGTCGGGCTGAAAGACACTAAATATTCAGGTTTGTATGAAACTAGCGACACAACGCAACCACACGCACATAACGTCCTTTTTAGAGTGGGTGTTGAAGCGGACCCGTTATCGGGTGAACGTAGTAGCAGAAGAGGAAGTGGACAATGAAGAGGGAAAAAGACAGAAAGGAAAAGAAGATGATGATACTGATGGAAAGAGGAAGAAGAAGATGATGAAAGGAGTGGAGAAGAAGAAGAAGCAGAAAAGAAAGAGCAGGAGAAGGAGGAGACGATGGTGATGAAGAAGAAAAAAAAAGAAGATAAGAAAAAAAAATTGATGATTATTATGACGCCGAAGAAATGAAAAAAAAGGAAAAAGTAAAAGAAATAATAAAAAAAGGAGTAAGTAGTATACAATGTTGTATTGAATATTATTTGGCCCGTAAATTAACAAAGATATATAGTAGGCGCGCGGCGCGCCTAATGTACTGTAGGCGCAGGGGGAGTTAACCGTGACATTTCGCGTCGGGATGTTGACCTCTAGTCCCGGTGACCCCGGAAGTGCGCTGTTTATGTCTGGTGTGTGCTGACTTTGGAGCGCTTGGTGTACTTGAGCGATAGTGATAGGTTAGTAGATTATACAACATCAATGAAAAACAATCAATATAAGACAGAAGACAAAGATATATTTTATTCTTTTATTATCTCAATAGGTGTATAACATACATTGATATTATATAACATTACAAAAATATTCAGTACAGTGAGTCAATATATAGTACATGGATAACATTTATTTATAGATAGGTAGTTGGATGTCTGCTTAGCTCTATGTCATAAATGAATCATAAGGGTGAAACTGTTAGAGATTCCGGGTTAGTCTAAGCTGGTAGTGTAAAGAGTTAAATATCTAGAGGCGTTGTCGAGACGTTATCAGCAGCTACCTTTCTTTTTATATAGAAATAGGAAAGAGCATTTCTTGTTTGACTGTAGGAAAATATGGAATTATTTAAGACTTTGAAACCTACATTTTTCCCACCCTTGGCCTTTTGCGTGGCGAGAACCTCTAAAAACATATCTTTATCTAATTTGTTGTGTTGCTTGCTTAGCCCTTTACAACTGATTTTATCGTAATCCCCACTACAATGGTACGTCTTACTACATAAGCTAACAAGAGCTGTCCCTTCGTACTCTAGTTTAAAAAGCCCGGGCGTTCGTTTGGTGTACGCTTTAACACCCTTACAGTTTATACAGTCTGTTTTGCTAGTATGTTCATCGCAGCGATGGGTGTATGGAGGTCGCCTAGTGTGTAATAAGGGCTGTATAGGGGTCGTCTAGTGTGCCGTGATGGGTCAATGGAGGTCGGCTAGTATGTCGTGATGGGTGTACGGAGGTCGTCTAGTGTGTCATATTGGGTGTATAGAGGGCGTTTAGTGTGTCATGATGGCTGTATAGGGGTCGTCTAGTGTGTCATGATGGTTGTATAGGGGTCGTCTAGTGTGCCGTGATGGGTGTACGGAGGTCGTCTAGTGTGTTATATTGGGTGTATAGAGGGCGTTTAGTGTGTCATGATGGTTGTATAGGGGTCGTCTAGTGTGTCATGATGGTTGTATAGGGGTCGTCTAGTGTGCCGTGATGGGTCAATGGAGGTCGGCTAGTATGATGGTTGTATAGAGGGCGTCTAGTGTATCATGATGGGTGTATGTAGGTCGTTTAGTGTGTCATATTGGGTGTATAGAGGGCGTTTAGTGTGTCGTGAGGGGTGTATGGAGGTCGTCTACTGTGTCGTGAGGGGTGTATGGAGGTCATCTAGTGTGGTATGTGGGGTGTATGGCGGTTGTCTGGTATATCATACTTTAATCAACCAATAAGAAAAATGAAGGAACATTACATTCAACATTACTTATCTTAACTACTTTACATCAACACAGTTGAATAACGTGTTATCGTTAAGTCTTACCATACTTTAAGAGAAAACATTCAAACTTACAGCGTAAAATATAGTCTCAATCATCTACACCGAATATAACCTGTTATCGATAAGCCTTAACATACGTTAAGAGAAAACAAGCCAACTTACTGTGCAAAAATCCGCTAGTGTGAACAGTAACTTTCCTTGAATCAACCAAACTTATAACGCCGTCTAGTTTAAATATAACCTGGTAAGAAATGAATAAATTAGCCAATCAGCGAGTGACTATGCCAACATCGCTTGATATCGGGATTAACCAATCAGAAAAGAGTATTAACATAGGAGGCGGGGCGAAGAAATGGCTGACAGGTGGATTAACCAATCAGAAAAGCGCGTTAGCCCAAGCGTAGGTAGTGGCTGTCGGGTCAGCAGTGGGGGAAAAATGCGGGGTGGTGGGTTACTTGAACTCGTTTTGACCCCTGCGGCAATTCCAGAAGAGTTCTATGACCTCATTTTGACCGCTGAAGGCTTTAATACCAATGTTTCCCACTTCAACGAACGACATACATCATTAAAGGTGATTACTTCAGCTCTTAGACTTTGGAGTTCCATATCTTTATCACTTCAACGAATGACAGACAACAGTAAAGATGATCATTTCAGGTAAGAAAACTTAGTTCCAAACCCTAAAATTTTGGTTCATACTCACAAAGTTGAACACAAACTCTACAAATTTAGGCCCAAAGTTGTAATTGTTAGACACGAAAGTCGTAAATGTTATATGCAAAGTCCAAAAGTTTGTCAAAAAGACAACCCAAACTCAAAATAGTTAGATGCAAAGCTCAAAAATGTATATGCAAAGTCCAAAAAGTTACTCCAAAAGACAACTAATATAACACTTAACCCCAAAATTTCGTTTCATAACCAAAAAGTTGAACACGAACTCTACAAAGTTAGTCCCAAAGTCGTAATTGTTAGACACGAAAGTCGTAAATGTTATATTCAAATCCAAAAGTTTGTTAAAAAGACAACCCAAACGCAAAATAGTTAGATGCGAAGCTCAAAAATGTATATGCAAAGTCCAAAAAGTTACTCCAAAAGACAACTAATGTAACACTTAACCCCAAAATTTCGTCTCATAACCAAACAGTTGAACTCAAAACATTAAAAATCTAGTCCCAAAGTGATACTAGTTCGACACAAAAGTCGTAAATGTTATATGCAAAGTCCAAAAGTTTGTCAAAAAGACAACCCAAACTCAGAATAGTTAGACACAAAGCCCAACAATTTATAGGCAAAGTCTAAAAAGTTACTCTAAAAGACAACTAATGTAACACTTAACCCTAAAATTTCGTCGCATAACCAAACAGTTGAACTCAAAAGCCTAAAAATTTAGTCCCAAAGTGATACTAGTTCGACACAAAAGTCGTAAATGTTTATGCAAAGACCAAAAGTTTGTCAAAAAGACAACCTTAACTCAGAATAGTTAGACACAAAACCCAACAATTTATAGGCAAAGTCTAAAAAGTTACGCCAAAAGACAACTAATGTAACACTTAACCCCAAAATTTCGTCACATAACCAAACAGTTGAACTCAAAAGCCTAAAAATTTAGTCCCAAAGTCGTAATTGTTCGACACAAAAGTCGTAAATGTTATATGCAAAGTCCAAAAGTTTGTCAAAAAGACAACCTAAACTAAAAATAGTTAGACACGAAAGGTCAAAAAAGTATAGGCAAAGTCCAAAATTTTGTCAAAAAGACAACTAATATAACAACAAGCCCTAAAATTTCGTCGCGTAACCAAAAAGTTGAACTCAAAACCCTACAAAATTTAAACCCAAACTCAGAATATTTAGACACAAAAGACCAAATAGTTACATTCAAAGTCCAAAAGTTTGTCAAAAAGACAACCTTAACTCAAAATAGTTAGACACAAAGCCCAACAATTTATATGCAAAGTCCAAAAAGTTACTCCAAAAGACAACTAATATAACAACAAGCCCTAAAATTTCGTCTCATAACCAAAAAGTTGAACTCAAAACCCTAAAAAGTGTCCACTTTTCAACCAAAGTCTTTAATACAGCTGAGAAAACCCTAATAAATAATTACAATTTACTAAAAATGTTGCACTTGATGATAGTTGCGACTGTGTCTAAATCATTATTGAAAATATTCATAGAACTCTAGTAAAAGCCAAAAAACTAAAACACCACATTGAAAGAATGAACTTAAAGTTCACGCCCCTGTCACAACTCTGCTAAGAAAAGTACTGCAAAACATGAAAGTTATGTCCCCT
This sequence comes from Megaustenia siamemsis, assembly GCA_032433765.1. NCBI lineage: Eukaryota > Metazoa > Mollusca > Gastropoda > Stylommatophora > Ariophantidae > Megaustenia > Megaustenia siamemsis. The sequence continues at coordinate 110,443,254 of JAVIAB010000073.1, read as the reverse complement.
GCTATAACTCTACTAAACGAAAGTATTACCAAACACGTAGGTTACACTCCTACCATAACCCACTAAGAAAAACAAGATTTTGCTTAAAATACCACATTTATGATTGTTACGCCCCTTGTCCCTTTATGAGGGGCCGCCCATGAAACTGTTAGAAATAGTAAATTTAACCTAGTGGCATACCCCAGATGTTATATTAACCATCGCCGTATCAAGAGTTTACATAAAAACAACTTTTGAAATTACTACCCCTGTACCCATTTTTGAGGGCTACGCCCATGAAACTGTTAAAAATAGTAAATTTAACAGCTAGACATACCCAAAACTTTATATTAAGCATCCCCGTATCAAGAATTTACTAAAAAAAAACTTTTATGAGTGTTGCCCCCTTACCCATTTTTGGCGGTTACGCCCATGAAACTGTTAAAAATAGTAAATTTAACATATAGACATACCCCAAACTTTATATTAAGCATCCCCATATCAAGAATTTACTAAAAAAAACACTTTTATGAGTGTTGCCCCCTTGCCTATTTTTGGCGGCTACGCCCATGAAACTGTTACAAATAGTCAATTTACACTCTAGGGTTACTCCAAACTTTATATTAAGCATCCCCGTATCAAGAATTTACATAAAAACAACTTTTGAAATTACTACCTTGTACCCATTTTTGGCGGTTACGCCCATGAAACTGTTACAAACAGTCAATTTAACATCTAGACATACCCAAAACTTTATATTAAGCATCCCCGTATCAAGAATTTACATAAAAACTACTTTTGAAATTACTACCCCTGTACCCATTTTTGGCGGTTACGCCCATGAAACTGTTTAAAATAGTCATTTTAACATATAGACATACCCCAAACTTTATATTAAGCATCCCCATATCAAGAATTTACATAAAAACAACGTTTGAAATTACTACCCCTGTACCCATTTTTGGCGGTTACGCCCATGAAACTGTTAAAAATAGTAAATTTAACATATAGACATACCCCAAACTTGTATTAAGCATCCCCATATCAAGAATTTACATAAAAACAACGTTTGAAATTACTACCCCTGTACCCATTTTTGGCGGTTACGCCCATGAAACTGTTAAAAATAGTAATTTTAACCTCTAGACATACCCCAAACTTTATATTAAGCATCCCCATATCAAGAATTTACATAAAAAGCACTTTTGAAATTACTACCCCCGTACCCATTTTTGGCGGTTACGCCCATGAAATCGATAAAAAATTGAAATTTAACACCTAGACATACCCCAAACTTTATATTAAGCATCCCCATAGCAAAAATTTACATAAAAAGCACTTTTGAAATTACTACCCCTGTACCCATTTTTGGCGGTTACGCCCATGAAACTGTTAAAAATAGTAGATTTTAACACCTAGACATACCCCAAACTTTATATTAAGCATCCCCATAGCAAAAATTTACATAAAAACAACTTTTGAAATTACTACCCCTGTACCCATTTTTGGCGGTTACGCCCATGAAATCGATAAAAAATTGAAATTTAACCTATTGGTATACCTCAAACATAATATTTGACACGCCCATGTATCAAATTTACCTGAAAAATCAATCAAAAATTAGTAGTATACATCTAGTGAAAGGACCCCCAAAAGTGCTTCCAGCCGCACATAATTACTTATATAAATAGCCTACCCGTACATGGAAGCACATTTTTTGGTGCGGTTTTTCCTTATATGAGAGTCTTCATTTTTCCTTATATGAGAGTCTACCCGGTCAATCACTAGATATATACTACTAATTTTTGATTGATTTTTCAGGTAAATTTGATACATGGGCGTGTCAAATATTATGTTTGAGGTATACCAATATGTTAAATTTCAATTTTTTATCGATTTCATGGGCGTAACCGCCAAAAATGGGTACAGGGGTAGTAATTTCAAAAGTTGTTTTTATGTAAATTTTTGCTATGGGGATGCTTAATATAAAGTTTGGGGTATGTCTAGGTGTTAAAATCTACTATTTTTAACATTTTCATGGGCGTAACCGCCAAAAATGGGTACAGGGTTAGTAATTTCAAAAGTGCTTTTTATGTAAATTTTTGCTATGGGGATGCTTAATATAAAGTTTGGGGTATGTCTAGGTGTTAAATTTCAATTTTTTATCGATTTCATGGGCGTAACCGCCAAAAATGGGTACGGGGGTAGTAATTTCAAAAGTGCTTTTTATGTAAATTCTTGATATGGGGATTCTTAATATAAAGTTTGGGGTATGTTTAGAGGTTAATATTACTATTTTTAACAGTTTCATGGGCGTAACCGCCAAAAATGGGTACAGGGGTAGTAATTTCAAACGTTGTTTTTATGTAAATTCTTGATATGGGGATGCTTAATATAAAGTTTTGGGTATGTCTAGATGTTAAATTGACTATTTGTAACAGTTTCATGGGCGTAACCGCCAAAAATGGGTACAGGGGTAGTAATTTCAAAAGTAGTTTTTATGAAAATTCTTGATACGGGGATGCTTAATATAAAGTTTTGGGTATGTCTAGATGTTAAATTGACTATTTGTAACAGTTTCATGGGCGTAACCGCCAAAAATGGGTACAGGGGTAGTAATTTCAAAAGTTGTTTTTATGTAAATTCTAAATACGGGGATGCTTAATATAAAGTTTGGAGTAACCCTAGAGTGTAAATTGACTATTTGTAACAGTTTCATGGGCGTAGCCGCCAAAAATAGGCAAGGGGGCAACACTCATAAAAGTGTTTATTTTAGTAAATTCTTGATATGGGGATGCTTAATATAAAGTTTGGGGTATGTCTATATGTTAAATTTACTATTTTTAACAGTTTCATGGGCGTAACCGCCAAAAATGGGTAAGGTGGCAACACTCATAAAAGTGGTTTTTTAGTAAATTCTTGATACGGGGATGCTTAATATAAAGTTTTGGGTATGTCTAGCTGTTAAATTTACTATTTTTAACAGTTTCATGGGCGTAGCCCTCAAAAATGGGTACAGGGGTAGTAATTTCAAAAGTTGTTTTTATGTAAACTCTTGATACGGCGATGGTTAATATAACATCTGGGGTATGCCACTAGGTTAAATTTACTATTTCTAACAGTTTCATGGGCGGCCCCTCATAAAGGGACAAGGGGCGTAACAATCATAAATGTGGTATTTTAAGCAAAATCTTGTTTTTCTTAGTGGGTTATGGTAGGAGTGTAACCTACGTGTTTGGTAATACTTTCGTTTAGTAGAGTTATAGCAGGGGACATAACTTTCATGTTTTGCAGTACTTTTCTTAGCAGAGTTGTGACAGGGGCGTGAACTTTAAGTTCATTCTTTCAATGTGGTGTTTTAGTGTGTTTGGCTTTTACTAGAGTTCTATGAATATTTTCAATAATGATTTAGACACAGTCGCAACTATCATCAAGTGCAAAATTTTTAGTAAATTGTAATTATTTATTAGGGTTTTCTCAGCTGTATTAAAGACTTTGGTTGATAAGTGGACACTTTTTAGGGTTTTGAGTTCAACTTTTTGGTTATGAGACGAAATTTTAGGGCTTGTTGTTATGTATTAGTTGTCTTTTGGAGTAACTTTTTGGACTTTGCATATAAATTGTTGGGCTTTGTGTCTAACTATTTTGAGTTAAGGTTGTCTTTTTGACAAACTTTTGGACTTTGAATGTAACTATTTGGTCTTTTGTGTCTAAATATTCTGAGTTTGGGTTTAAATTTTGTAGGGTTTTGAGTTCAACTTTTTGGTTACGCGACGAAATTTTAGGGCTTGTTGTTATATTAGTTGTCTTTTTGACAAAATTTTGGACTTTGCCTATACTTTTTTGACCTTTCGTGTCTAACTATTTTTAGTTTAGGTTGTCTTTTTGACAAACTTTTGGACTTTGCATATAACATTTACGACTTTTGTGTCGAACAATTACGACTTTGGGACTAAATTTTTAGGCTTTTGAGTTCAACTGTTTGGTTATGTGACGAAATTTTGGGGTTAAGTGTTACATTAGTTGTCTTTTGGCGTAACTTTTTAGACTTTGCCTATAAATTGTTGGGTTTTGTGTCTAACTATTCTGAGTTAAGGTTGTCTTTTTGACAAACTTTTGGTCTTTGCATAAACATTTACGACTTTTGTGTCGAACTAGTATCACTTTGGGACTAAATTTTTAGGCTTTTGAGTTCAACTGTTTGGTTATGCGACGAAATTTTGGGGTTAAGTGTTACATTAGTTGTCTTTTAGAGTAACTTTTTAGACTTTGCCTATAAATTGTTGGGCTTTGTGTCTAACTATTCTGAGTTTGGGTTGTCTTTTTGACAAACTTTTGGACTTTGCATATAACATTTACGACTTTTGTGTCGAACTAGTATCACTTTGGGACTAGATTTTTATGTTTTGAGTTCAACTGTTTGGTTATGAGACGAAATTTTGGGGTTAAGTGTTACATTAGTTGTCTTTTGGAGTAACTTTTTGGACTTTGCATATACATTTTTGAGCTTTGCATCTAACTATTTTGCGTTTGGGTTGTCTTTTTAACAAACTTTTGGATTTGAATATAACATTTACGACTTTCGTGTCTAACAATTACGACTTTGTGACTAACTTTGTAGAGTTCGTGTTCAACTTTTTGGTTATGAAACGAAATTTTGGGGTTAAGTGTTATATTAGTTGTCTTTTGGAGTAACTTTTTGGACTTTGCATATACATTTTTGAGCTTTGCATCTAACTATTTTGAGTTTGGGTTGTCTTTTTGACAAACTTTTGGACTTTGCATATAACATTTACGACTTTCGTGTCTAACAATTACAACTTTGGGCCTAAATTTGTAGAGTTTGTGTTCAACTTTGTGAGTATGAACCAAAATTTTAGGGTTTGGAACTAAGTTTTCTTACCTGAAATGATCATCTTTACTGTTGTCTGTCATTCGTTGAAGTGATAAAGATATGGAACTCCAAAGTCTAAGAGCTGAAGTAATCACCTTTAATGATGTATGTCGTTCGTTGAAGTGGGAAACATTGGTATTAAAGCCTTCAGCGGTCAAAATGAGGTCATAGAACTCTTCTGGAATTGCCTCAGGGGTCAAAACGAGTTCAAGTAACCCACCACCCCGCATTTTTCCCCCACTGCTGACCCGACAGCCACTACCTACGCTTGGGCTAACGCGCTTTTCTGATTGGTTAATCCACCTGTCAGCCATTTCTTCGCCCCGCCTCCTATGTTAATACTCTTTTCTGATTGGTTAATCCCGATATCAAGCGATGTTGGCATAGTCACTCGCTGATTGGCTAATTTATTCATTTCTTACCAGGTTATATTTAAACTAGACGGCGTTATAAGTTTGGTTGATTCAAGGAAAGTTACTGTTCACACTAGCGGATTTTTGCACAGTAAGTTGGCTTGTTTTCTCTTAACGTATGTTAAGGCTTATCGATAACAGGTTATATTCGGTGTAGATGATTGAGACTATATTTTACGCTGTAAGTTTGAATGTTTTCTCTTAAAGTATGGTAAGACTTAACGATAACACGTTATTCAACTGTGTTGATGTAAAGTAGTTAAGATAAGTAATGTTGAATGTAATGTTCCTTCATTTTTCTTATTGGTTGATTAAAGTATGATATACCAGACAACCGCCATACACCCCACATACCACACTAGATGACCTCCATACACCCCTCACGACACAGTAGACGACCTCCATACACCCCTCACGACACACTAAACGCCCTCTATACACCCAATATGACACACTAAACGACCTACATACACCCATCATGATACACTAGACGCCCTCTATACAACCATCATACTAGCCGACCTCCATTGACCCATCACGGCACACTAGACGACCCCTATACAACCATCATGACACACTAGACGACCCCTATACAACCATCATGACACACTAAACGCCCTCTATACACCCAATATGACACACTAGACGACCTCCGTACACCCATCACGGCACACTAGACGATCTCTATACAACCATCATGACACACTAGACGACCCCTATACAACCATCATGACACACTAAACGCCCTCTATACACCCAATATGACACACTAGACGACCTCCGTACACCCATCACGACATACTAGCCGACCTCCATTGACCCATCACGGCACACTAGACGACCCCTATACAGCCCTTATTACACACTAGGCGACCTCCATACACCCATCGCTGCGATGAACATACTAGCAAAACAGACTGTATAAACTGTAAGGGTGTTAAAGCGTACACCAAACGAACGCCCGGGCTTTTTAAACTAGAGTACGAAGGGACAGCTCTTGTTAGCTTATGTAGTAAGACGTACCATTGTAGTGGGGATTACGATAAAATCAGTTGTAAAGGGCTAAGCAAGCAACACAACAAATTAGATAAAGATATGTTTTTAGAGGTTCTCGCCACGCAAAAGGCCAAGGGTGGGAAAAATGTAGGTTTCAAAGTCTTAAATAATTCCATATTTTCCTACAGTCAAACAAGAAATGCTCTTTCCTATTTCTATATAAAAAGAAAGGTAGCTGCTGATAACGTCTCGACAACGCCTCTAGATATTTAACTCTTTACACTACCAGCTTAGACTAACCCGGAATCTCTAACAGTTTCACCCTTATGATTCATTTATGACATAGAGCTAAGCAGACATCCAACTACCTATCTATAAATAAATGTTATCCATGTACTATATATTGACTCACTGTACTGAATATTTTTGTAATGTTATATAATATCAATGTATGTTATACACCTATTGAGATAATAAAAGAATAAAATATATCTTTGTCTTCTGTCTTATATTGATTGTTTTTCATTGATGTTGTATAATCTACTAACCTATCACTATCGCTCAAGTACACCAAGCGCTCCAAAGTCAGCACACACCAGACATAAACAGCGCACTTCCGGGGTCACCGGGACTAGAGGTCAACATCCCGACGCGAAATGTCACGGTTAACTCCCCCTGCGCCTACAGTACATTAGGCGCGCCGCGCGCCTACTATATATCTTTGTTAATTTACGGGCCAAATAATATTCAAATACAACATTGTATACTACTGGAGTAGAAGAAGATGATGAAAATAATTAATGATGATGAAAAAAAGGAAAATACAAAAAAATAAAAAATGCTGTTGGTGAATCAAAGGGAAACGAAAGTGGAGGAGGAAAAGATGAAGAAGAGGAGGAAAGCAAAGGAGGAGATGATGATGATAATGATACTGAGGATAGAATAGAAGGAGGAGAAAAAGAAAATGAAAAAGAAGAGGATGAGGAAGAACTCCTTATCTTCCTCAACACCTGAAAGGATATTAGTGGAAGTGAAGGTGAAAGAAGAAATATATAACGTTTCTTTGTGAACTAATTGTTAATTAAATCAATGAAACGTTACTCAGCCTTTTGTACTTCAGATCAACATCAGAAGTAATGCAATGCATGCAAGCATTCAACTACATGAACACAGAAACGATTGCAAATACAAGCACAAAGAACAACCGTTGAAATAAACACAACAAAGTTGCTTCTATTTATCTTCAATATAAATACAACTTTATTAAATCCAAGAAAATAATAAAACAAAAAGCAAAACAAATCTTATTTGAGACACATGAACCGTTGTGGCCGAGTATAACATACTGGAAGTTAAAAACTGTTATCTTTTCATACAAAACAAACAAACACATAATCGAAAATGCAAGAATGATACTGGAAACATAGATAGACAATACTTATTTGGATGCAGTTTTTACATGTATCAAGCAAACAATTCTACAAGCATATATTTGCCACTTCGTACTTATGGTACTGGTGTGTGTACATTTTCAGCTGCTTCGTCGTTTTTCTGTTTTCTCTCTTCTCACACACTCTCTCTCTCTCTCTCTCTCTCTCTCTCTCTCTCTCTCACTCACACACACACACACACACACATGAAATCACTACAATAAAAAGTTGCCTACGTTCTTAAAATGCATAAACCTGGATTAGGTTGAGTTCTCATCAAATTTATTTAACAAGAAAGGAGCCACTAATAATTATGTATGGTCTTCATTATTATACGGTGCAGGAATATGGCTATGTAGATGGGAGACACAAGTGAAATGAATAACGTTATAGACGAATTGTGCAGATATCTGTAAATTAAAGAAAACAAAGTGTGGGAAAAAAATTTGAGAAAAAATGGGGAATATTTGAAAGAAAAAGTAACTGTTTTCAACATATCAAAGGACATAATGAAGTCCATTCTAAAGTAAGAAAAGGGCAGAGAAGTGAGGAAACAAATTGGTGTGCAGAAATATTTTGATTTGTGTCTTGTATCAATAAAGAAGTTCGTGGATATCTATTGTAGTAGATTTTTGAAGTAGAAGTGAGACCTGGTTAAACAGAAACGAGAAAGCGTCTATTGGTGCTTTCTCAATCCGGTAGTGTAGCCGTGATTATATTGAGCTGGGAGAGACAGCAAATAAAGGGGTAATTTGCGAATCGAATCATTTGCGAATCAATAAAAAAAAAATACACGCCAAAATATCTAACTCATAGCTAATGGCAAGCACGACTTCTAAACATCGAAACAAACATTGCGTGTACAAAAGTCGACAGTCGAGACACGCTGCAGAGTTACTGTCAGCTGGAGACAAGATATTTCTTTGCTAATACTTTCTTTTAAAAACGCTTCCCAATCCATGGTTACTTATATTTTAATACCCGATGCAGGCTTTTGCCGAAACGTTGTAGTTTGTCTTGTCTTTCCCCTAGTTTAGCTGTTCTGTACCGTTTTATACTTGTTTTTACATATTCTCTGCAGCTATACTCACGGCCCTGTATTTTATTTAATATTTTGAGCATTAGATATTTGTACTTATCTTAACTTATTTCTCGGAACCTTCTCAGTATTAGAACCTAATTTGTTTGATCATTGCTGTTTGTGGCCTATTATTTACCGTCTACGTAATGCTGTTATTCCCATAGAACAATGTAGTTCTAGGCAACAAATTAACCTACATTAGCTATACAAACACTGGTAATGCGGTCAACTAACATGTTATATCTGGCACATTCAACATCCAGGATGATTTACCCAATAGATTGTGTGTTTAGTTGATCTTCTTAGTTACGTATAAGGGCTAATGATATAACTTATCTTATTCGTGTATATGATCTACATATAAAAATTTTACTGATATAATAAATGTACCCTGCCGCTGTTCTACAGCCGTTGTGTATACAAATGTTGATATAAACAAACTGATCAAAAACAGCTGTTTACTGTAACGAATGATATATCCAAACTTATCAAAAACAGCTCTTTACAGTAACGAATGATGATATAACCAAATTAATATTAAAAAAACCCAGCTGTTTACAGTAACGAATATATATGTGAAGAAACTGATCTACAACAGCTGCGAACAGTAAAGAATGTAGATGTAACCAAAGTGGTCTACGACAGCTGCACACAGTAATCATGACTTTAATAATAATCCAAATCTCAGGCTTGGATCTAGCCATCTGCATACAGAAACAACGATGATACAACCAACCCGTTCTACAGGCAGTCCCGACATATTGTCTATGCTTGACTTCCCAAACCAGTAGTACATCAAAAGATCCAAGTTGCTTTGAATGTGAGTATCATTGACATCCCCTGAACAAATGAAACCTCCAACAAAACTATTGTAGCGATACTTTGTTGATATGTTTATCCAGCCAAGTAAAATAAAATAATGGATTTCAAAAACATGATACACAAGTACACGGAACAAATATCAAGTATATAATATTATGTAAATAGTACGTCTCTGTCAAAATATCATTTTAAATAATGTATGTAGAATAAACGTTACATATTATGAAACCATAAACACAAATAAAAAAAAATACAAATTTTATATAATCTAATTAACTAATGGTGAGTTAAAGAATCAAAATTGCAGACCTGAATAAAATGTAAAACTGCACAATAATATATCCATAACTAGGGCAGAGCGACCGGGTTTACACTTAAGGCGCCATATTTGAGAACTCTCACAAGTGAAATAAAATAACACAGGAGAGGAAAATAAATAGCACAAATTAAATTTTACAAGATTGCAGTATTGATTTGAGTATCAATTTTCCATTTCTGAGAGATAGAATTTTCATATGCACAGCCTTTCCACAACCCAATCTATGCGGTTGGTGGTGAACCATCCATGTCTTGCACTGCTGCTCCAAAGGGCCCATAAAAAGTAGCCAGTAGTGGGGTGTACACTCCTACAAGGTATTGGGGCAGCTTTACAAAAAAGGAACACAACAAAATACTGACGTTTCGGCCTACATGAGGCCTTCTTCAGAAAACGAGAACAACAACAAACGATGAAGCACAGATAAACACTACTACATCTAGGATAACTGGGACAGGTAAGTTAAGAAGAAGTGGACAGAGGTTAAGTGATGACACACGAGAGAGAGGTGCTACACGTGGGAGGATAGATAGAATGTGGTAACAGAGAAGAGGAACGCGCCTTTTACACCTCCTTCAATGCTGAATATTAGTTATTTCCTCCTATGTGTGTCAGACAGCAATCTGCGCTATCTCACCCAGCATGGGGAAGACTGTTTTCTTAACAACAGTTACAATTTGAACTTTTTCAGCGATCCAGGATGAAATGTCTGAGAAAAATGCTTGGAGCGACCAGAAAAGATAGAACCAGAAATGATATAAGAGAAAGAGTAGGATTTAACCAGTTATAAACTACACCCAAAACGACAAATAAATTGCTCTACCCATCTAGAAAGAATGTCTAATTTCTTATAATAAAAAATATGTATTAAAAGAGAAGAAGGGAGAAGATCAAGAGGAGAACCCAGAATTAGGTGGATGGACAATATTAAAGAAGTACTACAACAACATCAACTGACAATGAATGAAGTCGCCAAAAGGGCGAGAACCAGAACTTTGTATCTCCCTCGACATCGGAACGAGTACAAGAGGGAGTGAAGAAAGAAAGAAGAAAGAGAAGAATGGACATTACAGTCAAGATAAGAAATCAAAATGGAAAAAAAAAATGATAATTTGTAATTTTCTAGAAGTCAATTCCAAAAGTTGTGTATTAGCGAATGCAGACCTTAATTATGTTGTGTTTAATGAGCAACTTCACCGAGATGTATTTGAATAAAGTTGTGTGTTGGTTAAGTGCAGACCTTTATTCTTTTGTGTTTAATGAGCAACTTCACTGAGATGTATTTGAATAAAGTTGTGTGTTGGTAAGTGCAGACCTTTATTCTTTTGTGTTTAATGAGCAACTTCACCGAGATGTATTTGAATAAAGTTGTGGTGAAGGAAAACCTATTACGTAACTGTAACTGAACAGCTCTGTAACAATCATTTATCATTAGATAAACCATACTGAGATGACAGGATTTCTCTTATTTTGAAGTTTGTAGTAATATAAACTGTGAACCCTATTTCAGGGTTGAGTGTGCCGTAGTGTCCACACAAACAAACAAAAAAAAAAAAAAAAAAAAAAAAAAAAAGAACAAGAAAAGTAAACCTTATAAGTAGTAAACGTAAAAGAAAACCAGATTTAGTCGTTGAAAGTTGGCTCACGAGATCACAAACACAAAACAGTTATCATAATTTGTGTCTGTTTAAAACAATTGTCCCGTGCCTTTTTTTATGCCAGTAAAACAACAAATAATAAATAGCATTTTCATACCAACTTTATGCTGTGAAAGTAAAAAATGGACCCTTTCTAAATCCCATTTAAGAAAGATCAATACATGTGAGAACCGAATGTATGAGAAAAGTAACAAACAACACAAGAAGAGATAGAATACCAAATGAAACCATAAGAAAAATGGTAGGAACAAAACCCTGCCAAGAATATATAGAACAACAACAACTTAAATGGTTTGACCACCTGGTCAGAATGAATCCTCACCAATCACCATCAAGGGCGTTCTTCTCGAGAATGCATAGAAAAAGACCAAGAGGAAGACCCAGAAGAAGATGGATAGATGCAGTGACAGAGACATGTAACAACATAGGAAAATCACTAATTCAGACAGTTCGAGCAGCTCAAGAACGACAAATGATAAAAACCACGACACCTTTTAGGTATCAGTGAAAGAGAAAAAAAGAAGATGGATAGATGCAGTGACAGAGACATGTAACAACAAAGGAAAATCACTAATTCAGACAGTTCGAGCAGCTCAAGAACGACAAATGATATAAACCACGACACCTTTTAGGTATCAGTGAAAGAGAAAAGAAGAAGATGGATAGATGCAGTGACAGAGACATGTAACAACATAGGAAAATCACTAATTCAGACAGTTCGAGCAGCTCAAGAACGACAAATGATATAAACCACGACACCTTTTAGGTATCAGTGAGAAAGAGAAAAGAAGAAGATGGATAGATGCAGTGACAGAGACATGTAACAACATAGGAAAATCACTAATTCAGACAGTTCGAGCAGCTCAAGAACGACAAATGATATAAACCACGACACCTTTTAGGTATCAGTGAGAAAGAGAAAAGAGGAAGAAGAAAGTTCCGTGCCTTCTTATCTGAGGCAAAGATAACCAATGAATGATGGGTTATCATCTCTCGTGGAAAACAATCTGTAATTACTGTAAGATGTATACAGGTGATCCTTCACAAGAAATCGAGGCTTATAAGTTAACTATATTGATAGAAAGATGACAAACATGGACCCAAATAGGGAGTACAAACCGCAAGGAACAACTAAGAATTGTCACTTTGAAGTAATTTTATAATAATGAAGAACAAATAAGAATTGTGACATTGCAGTAATTTTATAGTAATGAAGAAGAACTAAGAATTGCCACGTTGCAGTGATTTTATAGTAATAAAGAAGAACTAAGAATTGTGACATTGCAGTAATTTTATAGTAATGAAGAAGAACTAAGAATTGTCACACTGCAGTAATTTTATAGCAACTAAGAACAACACAAAACGACTCGATGCTGAGAGCAGAGTAACATCCCTTTTGTAGGAATACACTGTACACATACTAACACGGAATTTACATAAACAGAAACAAATATAACAAATAATGCCAGATAAAAAACAAATATTAGCAGGTAATAACAATTAATAACAGATAATAAGATTAAACAACTTCAATCATGAGCATAAAGCTGTAACCAAGCCCAGTTTATGATTGTTTGCCCACAATAACAATCTTCCTTCCATAATCGTTAAAACTACTCGCAATATTTATCTACAGATGTATATATAAATTACAGGCTTTTTCTTTTAATTCAAGTTGTATCTTTTGTCCTTTCAATCAGGATTAAAATCCAATCCACCTTTAGTTCGTTATAGAAAGAAGTTATTAGTTGCCAATCGATTTCTTGTTGTTTATAAAGATTGTCCGAAAAGAACTTCTACAAAGCTTTTTCTTCTCTTTATTTGTAAAAGTCTATTTACCTCGACAAATTATTACCACTTACAAGCCAATTACACGGGCGTAATACCGACCACATTACCCCAAAAATCCTGTGCCGAAGGTCTTTAAAAAATATGGTCACTAACACCATATTCCCTATGCTCATTTCTCATTTTGTGGCTGTGCCCATCTTAACTCCAATCTCTATCATCCGAAGAAGTGACGTGGACACAGAACTGGAGTCGTCAGTCGCTGGATACTGCGGGACTTGCTGAGGAGCGGATCCGAGCACCTATGGACATGTTCGGAGTGCAATGATGATGACCCGCAAATAACTCAATAACTCCCTATGCTACCATATCTCCACTAGGCGTGACGGGGCACTTTACTCTTATTTTTTGTTACAAACCAATTAATGTACATAGAAAACAAAGAATGCATATTGCCCCTGTTTGATAGCCCTCTTAAGTGTAGACATTCGTTATGTTTATTCTACAGAAATAACGCAGCAGCCTACCAATTTAGTGTAGATAGGTTCAGATAGTGAGGTCTTATTTCTATAAACATTCAGATTGTAATTTCACACAAAGATGTCAAACTGGCAAGATTTATTATCAAAGTGATATTGAAATTGTGATGGAACAGGTTAAAACATATGCAATAATAAATTTGGTATTATAATATCAAATAACAAACATTATTATAAGTCGTTCTCTTTCTTGTCTTGTTTTTTTTTCCCCGCAATAATACACATATTCATATTTCGTACAATCAACTCTGAACGGTATATGGAACAAAATCGTATGAAATTGTACTTGCTAGTTCAGATGGTTATCAGTGATGAATGCAAAAACACAACTAATACCATCAGCAGTTTTACAGAATAATAATAGAAAACCTAAAATAGACGTCTATTCTGAAAAAAAGAAGGAAATAAAATAAAAACGGAGTATACAAGAAAAGTAATGTTAGCCATTAACACTAACTAAAATACACATATGAAACGATATCACAATGAACAAAACAAAAAGAATCTTAAAGAAAATGACACAAATAAATGTAAAAGTTATGAAATTTCCAAGGGAAAATAATGCAGACAGTAAAATATATATAGACACACTTTTTAAAAAAGAAGTTAAAGGGATACCAAGAAGAAAAAAAATACATGCTTCCTGCTGTCAATCATTGTGCAGAATGTTATCTAACAGGGATTGAGAGAGAATTACCTCTATGGATGGTTAAGGAAACAGGTGTCTCTTAGTGATTGTTGTGGATATATGTGGGTGCTCAGTCATTTATTGGGAGAAATGATATCTCTCAATGATTATGGAGATATCTAGAAGTTAAAAATTTGAGAGAGAATTTTTGTCATTCGGTGATTAAGAAAACTATAATCAACTAGATATTGTGGAGAGTTCTATGTACCTATTATTGTGGATAATATATGTATATGTGATTCTAGATATTTCTACATATGTGTGACTGTACAAAGTTTACCAGATAAGAGTCTGAGAGCAATTTATCTATCTGTGATCGAGTAGAAACCTTCTTTTATCAAAATCTGAGAGCAATTTATCTATCTGTGATCGAGTAGAAACCTTCTTTTATCAGAATCTGAGAGCAATTTATCTATCTGTGATCGAGTAGAAACTTTCTTTTATCAGAATCTGAGAGCAATTTATCTATCGGTGATCGAGTAGTAACCTTCTTTTATCAGAATTCGAGAGCAATGTATCTATCCGTGATCGAGTAGAAACCTTCTTTTATCAAAATCTGAGAGCAATTTATCTATCTGTGATCGAGTAGAAACCTTCTTTTATCAGAATCTGAGAGCAATTTATCTATCTGTGATCGAGTAGAAACTTTCTTTTATCAGAATCTGAGAGCAATTTATCTATCGGTGATCGAGTAGTAACTTTCTTTTATCAGAATTCGAGAGCAATTTATCTATCCGTGATCGAGTAGAAACCTTCTTTTATCAGAATCTGAGAGCAATTTTTCTATCCGTGATCGAGTAGAAACCTTCTTTTATCAGAATCTGAGAGCAATTTATCTATCTGTGATCGAGTAGAAACCTTCTTTTATCAGAATCTGAGAGCAATTTATCTATCTGTGATCGAGTAGTAACCTTCTTTTATCAGAATCTGAGAGCAATTTATCTATCTGTGATCGAGTAGAAACCTTCTTTTATCAGAGTCTGAGAAATTACCTCCATCTATCAGTTATTGAAGCGTTCCATGAAACTATCGATTCAACATTTGCCAATCAGTAATTGATGAAACAGCTCTATCTGTTAACAATTGTCGAACCTTCTTCTTTGATTAAAGAGACTTCTGTTTATTACCAATTTGTGGCACTTGTTTATTTGTGATGGGTTCGTTGGTCACGTTATCATACATTAGTGATTACGGAAATGCAGCTATCTCTCCTAGGCACTGTTCCTTTACTGAAGCTCTACAATCTTTGATTATTTATTACTTATGTTAAACTAGTATTTTGCTTGCCATTTTAATATTTATAGAAAGACAACTTTGTAGATACAGATCTCAATGACGAAAGAAGTAATCATTGTTAATAAAGGCAACATTTTACAATAACGATAACGGGCACAGAGAACATTATAGTGTACAAAACTTCACAATTACTAACAGCAAACTTCACACTTACTAACAGCAAACTTCACAATTACTAACAGCAAATTTCACAATTATTAACAGCAAACTTCACAAGCAGTAATATCTTCCTTGGACAAGCTTAATACCTGTAATTAGCAATAGGATTTTATATGACCAACAAAAGTAGTAGTACATTAATTTGTAATGTAACATGTATGACCAACAAAAGTAGTAGTACGTTAATATGTAATGTAGCATGTATGAACAACACTGCAGTTTTTGTACTTACTTTTACAAAAAACTAAAAATTGTAATCTGCAAGCAAACTGGCTCAGCCATTAAACATAATATCAATACAATGATCATTGTGAGTATATCATCAGCATTGACCTGTCCCAGTAGTGATACTAATGGTTGGGTACAACATAAAAGAGAGTCCATGGAAGTAATGTTAACTGCTCGGAGTCTATGATTGTTAACTCCACAGATAATTTTTTTTTTTTAACTTTAATCAAACATTGGGAATAATACACGGTAGTGCCAAGATGGCGTTTGCTAACTATACCCATTTGTTAACCAACACAACACCGGTCACGTTAGTCGCTGCACGTTGTGGGATATACTTCGAAAGAGATCTGAGCACTTATAGACTTGTCCGATGTGCACTGTGGATGACCTATCGACTAAATTAAGGTAGTTTCCACTTTTGGAATTAATATACCACAGGTCCATGGTGAATCGAAATAAGCCAGGTTTCATTTGGAACCATCTCTATTACTTTCAACATTGATACTCTCTTTCTTCTGCGTAGTTAGTTCCGTTTTGCTGAGGGTGTCGCTCGATGCGCCATTGGTGACGTGTTAATGCAAATATTCATAACATGGTGATATTTGCTTACTTCCCAACTCTGACATTTTTGTCCAAACACGATTTCGGAATTGGTTCACCTATCACCATCTACAAAAATAAACTTGTGGGCTGAAAGGAAAATCCCGAAACACCTCCACACAACTAACGAGACGTTTACAGCTTTGAGAGCAAAGATTGATTATAGTTAGAATGACGTCACTCGTCTATAGCTCCTGAAGCTGAAGACGCCATTATAGTAAGAGTGCTTTGAGGTTTCCCTTTCAGCCCGCATGCTTACATTTATAGATGGCGATGGTTCACCCATTCTCAGAAACCTTTTACGAGAGAATTTTCTCTGGGAAAAGTTGGATGGCTTTGTGTGATACTGACATATCATGTACCGATAGTTATCAAGAAGGAGGCACTAATACCACGCTATACATACACTTGAGGACATAACACGTACCATGGACTTGATGTATACCCAAAGTAGATGGACCATGTTCCCTCACATTTTGAGTACTTCTACTTAACACAATGGGAGGTCGGGAAACTTTCATAAGCACGCACACAGTAATACCACAATAAAATCTGTAAACAATTACGCTCGGGACAGATAAATATACACCCGTCTCCCATACAAGATTTTAAAAAAAGAAACACTTATGGAGTGTTATGTAAGAAACATATTAACACACAGCAAAATTCTGAATTATATTGTACACGATATGTGTTTTTAAACATAATGTTGCGAGCATGAAACACTTCAATAATGTGACGATATCATAACTATACTCTTTATCTAATGTAACATTTATCCTGTTGTCTTATTTTTATTTTAAAAAAGTTATTTCTTGACGATATGTTTAAATCATTTAATCTCTGCATTTCTATATACTGTGGAGCCGCGTTAGCTCAGTGGTTAGTGAACTGGACTACAAAGGACAAGGGGTAGGGTTCGATCCCAACCGACGGCTTCCGGGTTCATTCAGCCTTAAATAGGTACCGGATTTTTTCTGGGAAAGTAAAGCAGCACGGGCGTAATACCGACCACATTACCCCAAAAATCATGTGCTGAAGGTCTGTAAAATATAGGTTCACTAACACCATATTTCCCTATTCGCCACTTGGCGTGACTGGGATACTTTAATTTTTTTTTTTTACTATTTCTCTATACTATCAGTACCTTATCTTCACGTGAAATACAATTTCACTGTGTGTGTGTGTGTGTGTGTATATATATATATATGTGTGTGTGTGTGTGTATGTTTTGAAAGTGATCTACACAAGTTCTAATAAGGATACAACAAGCAATCCCAGTAATTTATGGTCCTTTGACTTTTATAAAGAAACGCAAAATGAAATGTTGGCTAGGTTTCTCGAACATCGAGCCTGATAAAGACAATTCTGCAAGAAAATGTCAGAGGAGGAAGAAAAGGAGAGAGAGACAGGCAGAGAATAAAATGAAAAGACAAGATCAAAGGTTGGACAGGTTTCGACTTCGCAGAGTCTCTAAGAAAGATTGGAGACCAGAGATACATGGAGAAGACTGACGAAGTCTGTCTCCAACGACCGCTGTGGTTGTGGGATAAAGAAGGTATGTATTTCTTGGCTACAGACCTACTTGCAGGCAGTGGAGGATACACGTTGCCCCGTCCTGTAGAGAGCAGTAGAATCTTTCTTTGTAAACAGGTAATCTGGTCTGAAGTGTTTACTGAGGCCATGAACGGAATAAGAAGTAGAAGATAACAGTTGAAAACTCACAACCTATACTTCTTTCACTGCGGCAACCCCACAACCTGTTCTGTTATCACTACGAAAACCCCACAACCTATTCTCTATCACTGCGACAACCCCACAATCTATTCTCTATCACTACGACAACCCCACAACCTATTTTCTATCACTACGACAACCCCACAATCTATTCTCTATCACAGCGACAACCCCACAATCTATTCTCTATCACTACGACAACCCCACAACCTATTTTCTATCACTGCGACAACCCCACAACCTGTTCTTCTATCAAAGTGGCATACGTGCTTGTTGCTCCTGTTACGAACTGCGTTTAAATAAAGAAAACCCTTTTAAACTGGTTTTCAACTCTTTACCAACACTAATATTACAAAACCACTACATCAACCTGACGTCTGTTAACCGATATTAAAGTCAGGCTCATTACTTTAATATCTTTTAACTACTTTCATTTCACTATATATCGCTATTCTAACAAAACTTTCTATGAGGTATAGCATATACAATCAATACTTGTTACGCAAATCTGAGCAAGTATTCATTAGTCTTATTTACAACATGATAACAAACGCCATAATGAATATGACATTTTAGGAAAGTATATGTTAGCAGACACAATTTTCCCGCTAAATATAATTACTCAACTATAACAAATATATCTTTGTAGCACGTGCATTTAAAATTCTCACATTTGTATACACACAAATGATACAGCCATTATTCCACAATGTATTTGTTCATTCATTCGGTTACAGATGCACACACTGAAGAAAGTTAACATATAGTACAGAATTGAATACAAATATAAACACAGATATTTCATTATGATATGGGATATTGAAATCGTATATTAAATCAGTGATATGGGAATTATATTATCATATTACAGATATGATTTAGACATAATGCTAGACATATCTATAAATGTGTTGTGGATATTGTTTACTATATAAACAAATGTGATCCATTCTATGTGTAAACAGTATTTATAAACTGTGATCCGATCAATGTAAACAGTATCTATAAATTATGATCAGATCAACTTGTAAACAATATCTATAAATTGTGATCAGATCCACATGTCAACACGTGTCTATAAATTGGGATCCAATCAATATGTAAACAATATTATAAATTGTGATCCGATTAATTTGAACAGTATCTATAAATTGTGATCTGGTAATTATACAAGTCTGTCTGCAATATAAACATCATGCTAACATAAATGAGATCGGAGTAATATATGGACATATCAAAATAAGTTATTTACGATTTTTGATCAAATTATAATAAATGTAATTTTCAAACACCCTACTTTCAATATATGTGGTTTAAAAACTGTTATCTGAGCTACATCTAATTTTATGTTTCTAGCATAAAATGAGTTCCTAGGGAATGTAGACCATACTAAGTATTTGAACTGTAGACGGAGTATTTCTGCTCGATATAGAATGCCTCTGTGCAACATGTTAAATATTAATGTAAAAGAATGCATGATTATTCCTTATTTCATTCAGAATTGCCGTATTAGTGTAATAGTAATTGCATTAGTAGCGGTTGTAGTTGTAGTATTTTTGATGGTTGTAGTAATAGTCGAACACAATAGTCTAGAATGTATGCTCTATGCTAGACAGACAGATAGACAGGCAGGCAGGCAGACAGACAGAGAGACAGGCAGGCAGGCAAGCAAACAGACAGACAAACAGATAGCAATAGTGATAATGGTAATATAATATTATTCATCATCATCGAGAGCCGTCTCCGCAATGAAGGTTGGCTACCATGGAGCGCCATTCTGCTCTGTCTCTTGCTTTGATGGTGCAGGTTGTCATAGGCTGATTTGTCCATCTTTTGATGTTACTCGTCCATGTTAGTCTTGGTCTGCCTCTGCCTTTTTTTACCTTGTATTTTCTCCTCCAGGATTACTTTTAGTAGGCTATTGTGTTTTTTAACATGGCCCAAAAATCGCATTTGTCTTGTTTGAATTGTGCTTAGTAGTTCTCTTTTCATTTTTTAGTTGTTTTAAGACCTCATCGTTTGTTTTCTTTTCCTTCCACCCAATTCTACCTATTATTATTATGAATAATAGTTAATAGTGGTAGTCGTCATAAACATATTAAGATTAAAAGAAAAGACTAATGAGCTGACAAAAGAGTAATGAGGTCTCGTTCTAAAAGAGACCAAAGCAAAAATGGAAACGTTATTTCCAACGTCAGCCGGAAACAGTCATCATTTTTGTCCCTGTTGTAAGAAAAGAAAACGTAGAATGTATCGTGACAACAGGAAACAATTGAGGGAAGAATAAAGTGAAGATATACACGGAAGTTTAATAGAGTAGTCTAGCTGGAGGTTAACAACAGAATTAATCAACAGATGTAGAGATATAAAGTTGTGGAGAGCTTTGATTATCTACGCCAGTAGGTACAGTATCGAGTACTTGATGATGATGATAAGTGTGGTGGTGGAAGCAGTAGTATAGAATTTAGTAGCAGGGATAGTAGTGGTGAAAGTGGTAGTATTGATAGTTGTAGTAGTGGGGGTAGTAGTAGTGATAGCAGTGGAAGTAGTAGTAGTGATAGCAGTGATAGTAGTGGAGGCAGTAGTAGTGATAATAATGATAGTAGTGGAAGTAGTAGTAGTGATAGCAGTGATAGTAGTGGAGGCAGTAGTAGTGATAATAATGATAGTAGTGGAAGTAGTAGTAGTGATGACAGTGATAGTAGTGGAAGTAGTAGTAGTAGTAGTAGTGATAACAGTGATAGTAGTGGAGGCAGTAGTAGTGATAACAGTGATAGTAGTGGAGGTAGTAGTAGTGATAGCAGTGATAGTAGTGGAGGCAGTAGTAGTGATAACAATGATAGTAGTGGAAGTAGTAGTAGTGATAGCAGTGATAGTAGTAGAGGCAGTAGTAGTGATAACAATGATAGTAGTGGAAGTAGTAGTAGTGATGACAGTGTAGGTAATAGTAATGATAGTGGAGATGATAGTATTGAAAGGAGTAATGGTGATGGTAGCGGATGTAGTAGTCATAACAGTGAAGACAGTAGAAATGATAGTAGTGAAGGTAGTAGTTGTGGTATAAGTGGAGGTAGTAGTAGTGGAGGTAGTAGTAATGATAGTGGAGACAGTGGTAATGATAGTAGTGGAGAATGTAGTAATGATGATAGTGGAGGTAGTAGTAGTGATAGCTGTGGTGGTGTTGGTAGTAGTGGCAGTTGTGGTGGAGGTGGTAGTGGTAGTTATGGTAGAGGTGGTAGTAGTGATAGTTGTGCTGGAGGTAGTAGTAGTGATAGTTGTGGTGGAGGTGCTAGTGGTAGAGGTGGTAGTAGTGACAGTTGTGCTGGAGGTGCTAGTGGTAGTTGTGGCGGTAGTGGTAGTTATGGTAGAGGTGGTAGTAGTGGTAGTTGTGGTGGAGGTGGTAGTGGTAGTTATGGTAGAGGTGGTAGTAGTGATAGTTGTGGTGGAGGTAGTAGTAGTGATAGTTGTGGTGGAGGTGGTAGTAGTGACAGTTGTGGTGGAGGTGGTAGTAGTGACAGTTGTGGTGGAGGTGGTAGTAGTGATAGTTGTGGTGGAGGTGGTAGTAGTGATAGTTGTGGTGGAAGTGGTAGTAGTGACAGTTGTGGTGGAGGTGGTAGTAGTGATAGTGGTGGAAATGGTATTGGTGACAGTTGTGGTGCAAGTGGTATTGGTGATAGTTGTGGTGCAAGTGGTATTGGTGATAGTTGTGGTGCAAGCGGTATTGGTGATAGTTGTGGTGCAAGTGGTATTGGTGATAGTTGTGGTGCAAGTGGTATTGGTGATAGTTGTGGTGCAAGTGGTATTGGTGATAGTTGTGTTGCAAGTGGTATTGGTGATAGTTGTGTTTGAGGTATTTGTGCTAAAGTTAGTACTAATTATAGATGAGTAGCACTCGCAGAATTTAACTATAACTATTATTTTTATAAATGGTAAGATTAACCCTTTGCCTCTCAAAACGTGCTGATATAGTTTCTTCCAGATCAGTATGTACCATGGGGGCAATCATTTTAGAATTGAGAGATATAGTTGCCTATATGGGGCTCTAAAGTTTTCAACGAGAGAACATGAGGCAACTTTCACATTTACTTATATTACCTGGGGTGAATCTCAGAAAGTCTTTAGCAACACAGAGATTATCCACGAGCACTCAAAATTGAATACGAGTGGTTGTTAATAGATGAAGGAACAATGAAATTACCTTAACAGCCTTTCAATTTTACATAAATGAACTGTAAAATAATCTATAGTTTTTTTCTTTTTTTTTTATAGAAATACCTAGAATCGGATATTATAGTGCGTTCACAAATGTTTGCATTTGAAAATGTATATCTCAGCATTGGTGAAGTAAACAATTGTGGCGCTGTTTCCTACCTGGCATGATCGTAAGAGGCGACTAAGGAGAGTTGGGCATAGGACTGGTTATCCTGTATTGTAAAAAATATAAGCCGAAAAAAACAAAGAGGAAGACCGAGATATTCTTGAAGACGGCAGATGGAAGCAGAGATGAAGATGTTGGGGAAGACATGGAATGATCTTAAAAGAATGGCAAGAAACAGAACGGGTTGAAATGTGTTCTTTGAAGACCTATGCTCCACAAGGAATTGAAAAGGTAAAAGTAGGAGAATAGTGAAGTAAAAATTGTTGCAAAATACATATTTATATTTATATCATCGTCAACCCTATGTCAAAATTTGTTTTCCTTCTGTCAGGTAATTAATTATGAAAGATATTTTCTTCTTCGAGATATTGAAATATAGCATAATCTTCGCCTTGTTACTATTTATGAGTTTTGCAGATCATATTTAGACGCGCTAAATATTTACGCTCATTATGTGCAAGTTCGTTCATGATTTTCTGGAAAGAAACACGAAATGCATTTTTTGAACGGCGGGTGGTTGCTACTACTATATATGTTCTGTAAAAATAATAAACAGTAACCAAACGAAGATTACCATATATTTCTATATAAATAGAAAAAAGAAGATATCTTTCCTATTTACCTGACAAAAGGGAAAACAAATCTCACATAGGGTTGACGATGATATAAATATAAAAATGTTTTATAAACTATTTTTATTTCACATATGCTGTACATTTACTTACAAATATTTTTGTAAACATACGGTAGAATTACCTATGAGAGTGAATTTCTATCTAAAATATCCTAAAAGATACGTAACAGGGTGCTTATTGAATGTATGGGTATGGAGGAATTACCTTAACGGTGAATGGGATTACCTAAAGAAACTTAGGGATTACCTAGACAGGGCACTGGGATTAATGAAGAATGTACTTGGATTATATACAAAGGGAATCAAGAGGGGTCAATATTGATTTTAAAAAAAAAAGCTGAAAATAAGCTGAGCCGTTAAAAGCTGCTCTAGGGATTATATTTGTTTTAAATAAATGGAGAGGATTGATTTATGAGAAAACATGTACGTTAAAGAAAAGATAATACTTCATTTTAATTTTGGAGGGAAAGCTTAGATAAAAAAAGGCGTTTGAACAATACGATTTTGGCTAAAAAGGAAAGAGCTGAACACATGTATAGGGAAACGCAGGGACTGTAGACCGAAACAATTTGGGAACTACTGTACTAATCAATCAGAAATCTCAGAGAACAAATAATAACTGTCTGTCTGTTTTATGGTGCCTACAAGAGTGAAATATACACGATAAAACATTTCTTTATATTTCTCTGAGATAGAATTGGCAGGTCTTGTTATTTTTTTTGTGTCGTAAGATTTATGTTTTTGAAATTAAATTTTACTATTTACGTTTTTATTTTTCTCGTAAACAGATTTCGTATGCTTTTTCTCATATCTTCAAAATTATTGGATATTTTATTATATGAACATTTGGCAGGAAATTGAACTTGTTACACCATTGTTTTGCTCATGGCTATCCATTTTTTAAAATTATTAATTTTTAATCATAGTAATAGATTGCATGTAATTAATGTAAATTTGTCAAATCATTGTTACCAAATTGTAGAAAGTGCATCTTTTATTTTATGATATTACTATACCTTTCTTGATATGTTTTAATAGGATCCGGTATTAGGTGGCCTATAGTAGTAGTAGTAGTAGTAGTAGTAGTCTTATAGTAGTAAAAAAAAAAGTACCCCCATCACGCCAAGTGGCGTATAGGGAAATATGGTGTTAGTGACCCTATATTTTACAGACCTTCAGCACACGATTTTTTGGGGTAATGTGGTCGGTATTATCTTAGTAGTAGTAGTAGTAGTCGTTATTGTTGTAGCTGTAGTTATAGTAGTAGTAGTTGTTGTTCTTGCAGTAATTTGTTTTAGTAGTAGTTGTTGTTGTTGTTGTAGTTGTAGTTATAGTAGTAGTAGTAGTTGTTGTTGTAGTTGTAGTTATAGTAGTAGTAGTAGTAGTTGTTGTTGTTGTAGTGGTAGTTATAGTAGTAGTAGTTGTTGTTGTAGTTGTAGTTATAGTAGTAGTAGTAGTAGTTGTAGTTGTTGTTGTTGTTGTTGTAGTTGTAGTTATAGTAGTAGTAGTAGTAGTAGTAGTAGTTGTTGTTGTAGTTGTAGTTATAGTAGTAGTAGTAGTAGTAGTTGTTGTTGTAGTTGTAGTTATAGTAGTAGTAGTAGTAGTTGTTGTTGTAGTTGTAGTTATAGTAGTAGTAGTAGTAGTTGTTGTTGTTGTAGTTGTAGTTATAGTAGTAGTAGTAGTAGTAGTAGTTGTAGTTATAGTAGTAGTAGTAGTAGTTGTTGTTGTAGTTGTAGTTATAGTAGTAGTAGTAGTTGTTGTTGTAGTGGTAGTTATAGTAGTAGTAGTTGTTGTTGCAGTTGTAGTTATAGTAGTAGTAGTAGTAGTAGTAGTAGTAGTTGTTGTTGTTGTAGTGGTAGTTATAGTAGTAGTTGTTGTTGTTCTTGCAGTTATAGTAGTAGTACTAGTTGTTGTAGTTGCAGTAATTTGTTTTAGTAGTAGGTGTTGTTGTAGTTGTAGTTATAGTAGTAGTAGTAGTAGTAGTAGTAGTAGTAGTAGTAGTAGTAGTAGTAGTAGTAGTAGTAGTAGTAGGTGTTGTTGTAGTTGCAGTAATTTGTTTTAGTAGTAGGTGTTATTGTAGTTGTAGTTATAGTAGTAGTAGTAGTAGTAGTAGGTGTTGTTGTAGTTGTAGTTATAGTAGTAGTAGTAGTTGTTGTTGTAGTGGTAGTTATAGTAGTAGTAGTTGTTGTTCTTGCAGTAATTTGTTTTAGTAGTAGTTGTTGTTGTTGTAGTTGTAGTTATAGTAGTAGTTGTAGTAGTAGTAGGT
The DNA here is from genome assembly GCA_032433765.1 of Megaustenia siamemsis. Taxonomy (NCBI): domain Eukaryota; kingdom Metazoa; phylum Mollusca; class Gastropoda; order Stylommatophora; family Ariophantidae; genus Megaustenia; species Megaustenia siamemsis. The sequence continues at coordinate 110,417,349 of JAVIAB010000073.1, read as the reverse complement.
GTTGTTGTAGTTGTAGTTATAGTAGTAGTAGTAGTTGTTGTTCTTGCAGTAATTTGTTTTAGTAGTAGTTGTTGTAGTTGTAGTTGTTGTTGTTGTAGCAGTAGATGTAGTAGTAGTTGTTGTTGTAGAAGTAATAGTTGTAGTAATAGTTGTGGTAGTAGTTGTTGTTGTTGTAGCAGTAGATGTAGTAGTAGTTGTTGTAGTTGTAGTAGTTGTAGTAGTAGTTGTTGTTGTTGTAGTAGATGTAGTAGTTTTAGTAGTAGTAGTAGTAGTAGTTGTTGTGTTGTAATAGTTGTAGTAGTAGTTGTCGTAGTAGTAGTTGTTGTTGTTGTAGCAGCTGTTGTGACAGTAGTAGTAGTAGGTCAATGCTTTATTTATTTTTACCAAATTAGAAAGTGTATTTTTTATTGTATGATATCGCTATGCCTTTCTTCATAGCTTTCAACAGGATCCGGTAGGGGTGGCCTTAATCAGTAGTAGTAGTAGTAGTAGTAGTAGTAGTAGTAGTAGTAATAGTAATTATAGTAATAGTAGTAGCAAGTAGCAGTACTAGTAGATTATATATCACGTATAGTCCCAGTGTCATAACATGAACTACCATAAATAGTTTACGGTAAGTCATACAAACAAATCTCCCTGTTTTTCCCTGACAAAAACAAACAATCGTCCTTATTTACCTGACAAAAACCTGACAACCCTAGTCTGAGATTATCGGGACACACTCTCCTGTACATCACAATAGGTGGTGTACAGTTGCTCTGGAGACTTCCAGAACCTGAAAACACGTTACTTAGATTTATCAAAGCACAATGCATGGATCAGTGCACGTTTTACAAAGCGAACATAGCAGGAAGTAAACACATTCCAAATATAATTATATTTATATATAATCCATTAATGTATTCAGTATAATTTCTTTGTTCAATAGATGCATTTCAGAGATATAAACAAAATGAATAAAAGAGGATAAATATTTACATATAGTTGGCGACATTCCCATTTTTCTTTTGAACAAATGTAATTCTTGCAAATAAAGTAAAGTGCAAACTAGTTTAACAGATATAAACACGAACTGCAAATAAAAAAATGAATCTGGTAACAATAACACACAAATTGAGTTACACAAATCAGATGACAATTACATTTTTAAAAAATTATTATGTGTCTTGCTTGGCAGAGTTGATATTATAAACTATTGTTGGCCGATCACATCAGTGGTGTTTTCTCAAAGGCATTTCAATTCTGTCTCAGCCGGATCTACCGGACTGTCATTCTTAGTTTCTCTTGCTGGTGATCTTTTCTGTTATAATTTGTCCCTAACCATACTATGTTTTTCTAGTTAATATATTCTTTCTTCACCTTCTTCTCATCCTTTTCCGTCTTCTTCTTCTCGTTCAAATAATAATTTGTGACGCTTTGTGATGTGCCGTACATTTTGTCTTTTTATTTCGTGTCTTTTTGTAAAATGAAAGTACGTATTTAATGACGGAAGTATGAACTAATTATATCTTTTGGTTCGCCAGGCAAAGTCAGCAACCAAAGTTGATCAATACCTCACTTCATCTAATCAACAGTCCTCCCTACAGTCTTTATTAATCCAGACTGCCTAACGAGATGACGATAGCAATAGTCTCAGCTGCCAAGGAATTTCTCGATATAGAAGCCGTTCTAGGATGGATATTGTTCAACGTCTCCAGCAGCCGCCATGAAATCAAGAAATCCACTGCAGTCTGTCAGATACGGACAAAAGGTTCTTATCCACACCGTGGAATTGTGTAAGAATTGTTGAACTCAATGAGTTGAATCTATCATTATCATGAATTTATACACAATTTTTTTAACGCATTAATCTATCAACACCATGAATTTACACACATTTTTTTATGCAATGAGTTGAATCTATAAAAACCATGTATTTATACAGTTTTTTAATGCATTAAGTTGAGTCAATCAACACCATGAATTTAAATTTCTTGAATGCATAAGTTAATTCTATTAACACCATGTATTTATACATTGTTTTTTTTAATGCATTAGGTTGAATCTATCAACACCGTGTATTTATACACAGTTTTTTTATGCATTAAGTTGAATCTATCAACGCCATCTATTTATACAAATTTTTTTGAATGCATTAAGTTGAGTCAATCAACACAGCGGGATTATACACAATTGGTTGAATGAAGTAAATGTGTTGAGTCTAATTCTAGGGTGCTACGAACCGCTAGCTCATAGACCGGCTTAAGTGACTGACTATAACTGCTTTCTTGATATCCTGGTCCCTACTGGAGGATCTCGGCAGCCACCACTCCTGTGCGGAATGCGATACTAGGTCTTATATATCATTGTATCTTGCCAAATTGCACAATATTTTACCTGACGGTCGTTACTTGCACTATTTATGTGTTATTTTGTTTCTATCTGTAGGTGCGTATAACATTTACCATTAGTAAATACATTATCACTGTGAAAGCTAATAGAGAGTATTACACGAAAGGTCCTTGCTTGGAATTCTCAAGAGGCGTGGGAGTGGAAACAGAGGGGAAGACCAAAATATACTTGGAGAAGACTGATGGAAACAGTGATGGAGACGATGGGAAGACATGGAGTGATCTTAAGAGAATGGCAAGAAATAGGACGGATTAGAACGTGTTTGTTGAAGACCTTTGATCCACAGGGAGCTGAAAGGAAGAAGAAACCAATTATCACTATTTAAAAATGATTTAATTTTCTGATAGTTTTGCATTGTCCATACTTCACATTCATAGAACATTTTGGTTGTAAGCATGGGACTTATAATTACTGACTTCTTAATACGATATTTAAAAGTGCGCTCCCCCCCCCCCCAATAACATTTACTTTCATCAATATTTCAATTTGTTCCCCAGTAATAATGTTTACTTTCATCGACATTTAAAATTGTCTCCCCATTAATAATGTTTACTTTCGTCGATATTTAAAATTGTCTCCCCTTAGTAATGTTTATATTCGTATACATTTTAAATTATCTCCCCCTTAATAATGTCTACTTTCATCGACATTTAAAATTGTCTCCCCCTTAATAATGTTTACTGTCGTCGATATTTAAAATTGTCTCCCCCTTAGTAATGTTTATATTCGTAAACATTTAAAGTTGTCTCCCCTTTAGTAATGTTTATATTCGTAGACATTTAAAATTGTCTCCCCCTTAATAATGTTTACTTTCACTGATATTTAAAATATGTTTGCCCCCTACATCCAATCACGTTTATGGGTTGTACATATATTTCTCCTTCGCCACTCATTGGTGTTAATAAGTTAATAAAATCAAGACCTGCTCATTCTTGGATTTTGCTTTATCATTTTCCTCTTCTGTTTTCCATGCCACTTTAATAATTTCACGTTTTTTTTTTAAATAGGAAAAGCATGTTAAGAACAGTACAAAATAATAACAATATTAACAACAACAATAATAATAGTACGGCCATTGCGAAGTGTCCAACGTTAATATACTGTCACGCAGAATGAAGAAAAAAAAAGAAAATATAACTGCAATCATAATCTAAATGTAACTTACTATAAAATGCTGAACTTTTCCGAAAATGAGGAAGGAAAAATTCAAATGAAAAATTCAGCACCCACTAACATGAATAATATCTTTAACCAAGATGGGAATAACACATTGATAAACTTGACAGCACTAACTTAGACACAACACTAGTCGAGAATTTTAAAACTTAAAAATAAACATATTCGGACACCCACATCTAAGCTGCACACAGACATGTTTTATCTTCTAAACTTACATACGGGTACTTTGTAAATGATACTCATATCGTGATCTATACAGTCAGATAACACAGAACTGAAAAGAAAACACCGTTTCGTAATATAATCTTATAAATTAATCATGGTATATAATATTGAATATTATAAATGTTGCAGAAAATATGCAATCTTAAAGAAACCGTTAAATCTGAAGAAGTTTAACGAAAGATTGCAAATATAAAGTGATAGTAATAATAATAATTATTATACATTATTTTAGTAACAGTCAGCGCGAAGACACGTGTGATCCTAGCGTCAGGTTTAGATGACGTCACTGGTTAGTAGTAGATGACGTCACAGTGTCGTCATTATGTCTTGGTTGGTGACGTGGCACTGGAAGCAGGATCTGATCGCATGGTTGGGGAGTAATAATAGGGGGCGTCTGAGGAAGAAGATATTGAGAACAATCTGTGAACATATAATGTGTGATAATGAATAGTTGACACTGGTCTTCTTATTTGTTCATGTTTTGTAATAGTAGTTGTTGTAGTAGTAGGTGTATTAGTAGAAATACGTGTAGTAGTTGTAGTAGTAGTATTAGTAATAGTATTAGTAGTAGTAGTTGTTGTTGTTGTTGTATTAGTTGTTGTTGTTGTATTAGTTGTTATTGTTGTAGCTGTAGTTATAGTAGTAGTTGTTGTTGTTGTAGTAGTTGTAGTTATAGTAGTAGTTGTTGTTGTTGTAGTAGTTGTAGTTATAGTTATAGTAGTAATAGTAGTTGTAGTAGTAGTTGTAGTAGTAGTAGCTGTTTTTGTTGTAGTAGTAGTTGTTGTTGTTGTAGTTTTAGTAGTAGTAGTTGTTGTAGTTATAGTAGTAGTAGTTGTTGTTGTTCTTCTTCTTGTAGTAATTTGTTTTAGTAGTAGTAGTAGTTGTTGTTGTATTAGTAGTAGTAGTTGTAGTTGTAGTTATAGTAGTAGTTGTTGTTGTTGTAGTTATAGTAGTAGTAGTTGTTTTTGTTGTAGTTATAGTAGTAGTAGTTGTTGTTGTTGTAGTTATAGTAGTAGTAGTTGTTGTTCTTCTTGTAGTAATTTGTTTTAGTAGTAGTAGTAGTTGTTGTTGTATTAGTAGTAGTTGTTGTAGTTGTAGTTATAGTAGTAGTAGTTGTTGTTGTTGTAGTTATAGTAGTAGTAGTTGTTGTTGTTGTAGTTATAGTAGTAGTAGTTGTTGTTCTTCTTCTTGTAGTAATTTGTTTTAGTAGTAGTTGTTGTTGTTGTTCTTGTTGTTGTATTAGTAGTTGTAGTTGTAGTGGTAGTATAAGTTGTAGTAAAAATGACTATAATTGTGTTGTATTATCAATTGCGCCTTGATGTACATTACATACATTTTATGATACTATTATGTTCAAACAAAAATTCGCATCTCCAATAATAAATCGGTGCTATTGTATGGCTGTGAAACATGGAGAACAACAAATATAATAATCACGAAGATACAAATCTTTATTAATGGATGCTTGCGCAGAATAAAAGGATGGAAATGACATGTTAAAATTACTAAGTGAATCAATAACAAATATACCAGTGGATAAAGAGATACTGCGTAGACGATGGCCCTGGATAGGACACACACTGAGTAAGTCAACTGAGAGTTACACGACATGCCTTTTTTGGAATCCGCAGGGTAGAAACAAAGAGGAAGACTAAAATATTATTGGAGAAGAGAAGTGGAACGGAGATGACTATGATGGGGAAGACGTGGAATGATCTTAAAAGAATGGCAGGAAACAGAACCGCCTGGAAGTATTTGTTGAAGACCTATGCTCCACGGGGAGCTGAAATGAGAAAGAAGAAATGGGAAAAGAAGAAGCAAGTGTTTAAAATTACTTAAGATATCAATTGAAATGAAAGACCAAAAAATGGTCTCACAAATATAAATTTGAAAATTGTGAAATGAAAGAGAACTTGAAACGAACGAATTTGTAATAAACAAAAATGGAGAGAAAATGATAGCCTGTATGTATGTCTGACAAAGAAGATAACACACAGACATGGAAACATAAAAATATGGATAGATGTTATAACAGTTAAAGGGACAAATAAGCTCATAGACAAATAGATGGGCAGACATACAAGCAGTCAGGCATACGGGCAGACTAACATATAGGTAGATGGTCAATATATGGTGGGACTGTTGCGCCGACGAACAGAGAGAAAGATAGACAAATATATATGTATAGTTAGATAGAGTAATGTTTAGACAAGGTAGGCATACAGACATACAATTATACAGATGATAAATAGACAGACAGGTAAGACTGGACTGGACAAGACAGACAGTCAGACAATCAGACAATCAGACAGACAGACAGACAATCAGACAGGGAAATATGACCTTAATGAACGACATCAAGAACGAAAACATCACAAAGAGAAACACAAAAATAACAGAAACACAAAAATAACAGAAACACAAAAATAACAGAAACACAAAAATGACCGAAACACAAAACTACAAAATTGCTCGCACGCACGCACACAAGTACACGCACGCGTGCACACACACACACACACAGACACACACACACACTATACACTATACACAGAGAGTGTGCGTGTGTGTGTGTGTGAGAGAGAGAGGGACTGAGCTGAAAAGTCTATATTACTGAATAAGTAAAATGCAAAAAAACAAACAAACAAACTGTGGGCACCTTAATAGTGAGTGCACAAGAGTGCTGTAGGCAACGACAACATCGTGTTACGCCATCTGGCCCACATCTGAATTCAATTTCATGGAAAATATGTGATTTGCGTGTGTGTGATAGTTGTGATACTAAACATGCAAGCAAGATATTTACATTTATTTTTTCTCAAATTAGATACACACACACACACACACACACATATATATATATATATATATATATATATATATATATATATATATATATATATGTGTGTGTGTGTGTGTGTGTGTTTAAGTGTATGTGCATGTTTGTTCGTGTGATGTGTGTGAGCTTTGTATGTTGTCACTAGCACACATACGTGGACTGTGCACATAATCCGATAAAAAAGGATTCATATTTTCTTTTTTTCACGTTTAGAGACTGAAAGTTGCCAACACAACTCTGGATCAACCTAGCGTGTTTTGGTAGAGTACTCTGCGTCAGGTTGTAAATTACGCGAGATAGAGTTGAACAACGTTACTCTGTCCCTTGTTTATGCAACAACTATCATCATCAGCATGTGCCATACCGGTCGGCGTAGGCGATCATGTCCTTCCACATTTTTTTAATCCACAGTGCATTGTATCAATTCTGTTGTTGACTGTTTTCCATGCCATGACACCAAACTATCTAGCATCTTCTCTCTTTGCCGTCTGTCATCTTTCTTTCCCTGTGTGTGCCAGGTGTAACTAAGTACCCCAACATTGTATGAATCAATTATATTTATTAAGAGAAGAGAAGCAGAATACTTACTTATAAGATTGGCAGTGTTTCTAATGTTCCATGATGTCGGATCTGCGGCGTAAGGGGCGCTAGCATATTGTGAGTACGACGGTGTCGATGTGTAGGCAGCGTACTCGGCTGTGGGAGAACATGGAAATACATGAAGAAAGCTATTGCAAAATATGAATATAAAGCAATCTATTGAACTATTTTATAATATGAATAGAAAATAATATATTGAAAGAAGTTTGTAATATAAATAGAAAATAATCTATTGAAGCTATTTTATAATATAAATAAAAAATAATCTATTGAAGCTATTTTACAATATGAATAGAAAACGATGAAATGAAACCACCTTACAAGACGATTATTCCTTTTATTTGCCCGCCTTTTAAAAGACACGATTATCAGTATATAGACAGAACATGTAGTTATATAAGCATTACATATTTTAACAATTAATGTGTATTGAGGTCCTTGTATATTAAATATACATTAGGTATATTTAAATTCCCTAGATAATTAATGTAGTTCTTCTTTCCTTCCTCGTTTGCCTTTCAGCGTCGAGAGGAGGTATAATTTGCGGTCTTCTGTTCGCCTCTGCTGCTATTATGTTCCTAGTGTTTCTAATATTCCATCAATCCTTCTTTTTCGTGGTCGTCCCTTGGGTCTGGTGTTCTCTCAACGTTTACTGAAGGCTCATTGTGTTGTGTTTTGATCTTTTTGCCTTATCACATGGCAAAACCATTTTAACTGTTGTTTCTTTATATATTATATGGTGGAGATTATTCCTAGCTTGTTTTCTCAGTTCTTCATTTCTGATCTTATCTCTCAGGCTAACAGTTGCTAGACGGGAGGGCTACTTCTGATGATCAGATTGTCTCCTGCTGCGAAGCTCTGTACACAAGTTTCCTACTACATTTGTCTAACACATTTCATCTCGGTAGTGGTTATTTTTCATTTTTTTCTTGCACCTAGGGTCCAGGACTGGTATTGGTAGCACAACGGTGGGATGAAAATTTAATTGTAGTGTCCGTTTTGCCTCTAGAGTTATTTCCTTGTTGCACAATTGTGGTGATAAGCTTTGTATTAATGTAGTTAAATTAGTAATAAATGTCTTTAAATATAATTATATAACTGAAACAATGTAAAAAGTATAATATAATATTGTAAATAACATAACATAGCATAGCATAACAACACAACACAACACAACACAACACAACACAACACAACACAACACAACACAACACAACACAACACAACACAACACAACACAACACAACACAACACAACACAACACAACACAACACAACACAATACAATACAATACAATACAATACAATACAATACAATACAATACAATACAATACAATATAATATAATATAATATAATATAATATAATATAATATAATATAATATAATATAATATAATATAATATAATATAATATAACTATATTATACTACTATAATAAGTGGTTAATCAGAAATAGGTCTTCAAAAAATGAATATCATTAAATGAAAACTAAAGTCTAAATATAGTATGTGGTTATGACGAGATGAAATGTGGTAGACGAATGACAAGAAACAGTCTGAGAGATAAGATCAGAAATGAAGAACTGAGAAAAAAGCTAGGAATAGCCCCCGCCATAGAATATATAAGGGAACAACAGATAAAATGGTTTAGCCACGTGACAAGGCAGAAAGATCAAAATACAACACAACGAGCCTTCAACAACTTTGTGGGAACACCAGACCCAAGAGCCGACCACGAGAAAGATGGATCGATGGAATATTAGAAGCACTAGAAAATATAACAGCAGCAGAGGCGAACGGTAGAGCAAAATACCGCAAATTATATCTCCTCTCGACGCTGAAAGGTAAACAAGTAAGGAAAGAAGAAGATACGACGATGAAAAGCAGCAGGTAAATTTTATGTTAAAAGACCAGGAAATAATACTGATCTTATCGTTTGCGAAAAAACATAACAATGCTTATTGCCTGATGTATGTATATGAAATACTACGAAGTTAACACTAATGAGATAGGTCCTAAAATATCAAGCCTGCGTGCTCAGTACACATCTGTTGCGTGGATCTGAAATTTGGACAACCTATTCAAGGCAAACGAAGACTAAATAGATTCTACATGCGCTGCTTGAGAAAAATAATGACTATAGAATGGTAGAACGAAATAACAAACTCGGACGTTCTGCAAAGTTCAGGACTTCCTTACATGACAGCACTCAGGGGTGAAAGATTAGGGAGGCTGGGACATTTTAGAAGGATGGAGTCAGGGGTTAATGACTAAGGTGGCTGACATTTTAGAAGAATGGACGCATGGGTTAATGATTAAGGTGGCTGTGACATTTTAGAAGAATGGACGAATGGGTTAATGATTAAGGTGGCTGGGACATTTTAGAAGAATGGACGAATGGGTTAATGATTAAGGTGGCTGGGACATTTTAGAAGAATGGACGAATGGGTTAATGATTAAGGTGGCTGGGACATTTTAGAAGAATGGACGCATGGGTTAATGATTAAGGTGGCTGAGACGTTTTAGAAGAATGGACGAATGGGTTTAATGATTAAGGTGGCTGGGACATTTTAGAAGAATGGACGAATGGGTTAATGATTAAGGTGGCTGAGACGTTTTAGAAGAATGGACGCATGGGTTAATAATTAAGGTGGCTGGGACATTTTAGAAGAATGGACGAATGGGTTAATGATTAAGGTGGCTGGGACATTTTAGAAGAATGGACGAATGGGTTAATGATTAAGGTGGCTGGGACATTTTAGAAGAATGGACGAATGGGTTAATGATTAAGGTGGCTGGGACATTTTAGAAGAATGGACGCATGGGTTAATGATTAAGGTGGCTGAGACGTTTTAGAAGAATGGACGAATGGGTTAATGATTAAGGTGGCTGAGACGTTTTAGAAGAATGGACGAATGGGTTAATAATTAAGGTGGCTGAGACGTTTTAGAAGAATGGACGCAGGGGTGCAAGATTTAGGAGATTGAGACATTTTGAGGATCTTGTGGGTGAGATGTTACTTGTTGGTGCACCAAAATGAGATGCAAATGAATCCCAAAAGCATCTAAGAAAGAATTCTCTTGTAGATTTGTCGTACCACTAATCTATTTATGGAATCATCATCATTGCAGCCGAACATCCCCCTATGCACTCCATCTTACGCCTCATCTTTTTAGAAACATGCAGATCGATTCGTATCACATGACATACGAGTATACAGAGCAAAATGATGCAATCTAAAAATGAAGTGGAAATCAGAGTTTGAAGAAATAGGACTCAGAGGGCTACTCTTAAACATAAAACTCCCTTGTTCGTTCTACATCATCATCATCATCATCAAGTACCCGACCTGCTGGCGTAGGTGATCATGTCTCTCCACAACTTTCGTTCACGACAGTTATTTATCATTTCTGTTGTTAACCTTTTGTCAAGCCATTCTCTTAAGCTGTCTGGTATCTTTTCTCTTAGCTTTTCTCTATCTCTTCGTCCTCAATTTTTCCAGTTGTTACAATATATTTCAGTTGTTCTCTTCTCATTACATAGCCAAAAAGGGATGATCGTTTCTTCCTAATATTGGAAATTAGCTCTCTTTTTGCTTTGGCCTCTTTGAGAACGTTTTCATTACTCTTCTTAGCTGTCCATGGTATTCTCAACATTCTTCTGTAAAACCACATTTCTACAGACTCCAGTGATTTTCTTGTTTGTTGCCCTATTGTTCATGATTCACATCCATATGTTAAGCTGATTTTGCCTGAGCCATTCTGCATCTCACCTCTGTTGTACATCTTCCGTCTGAAGTTAACAAAGTTCCCAAATATTTAAATTCATTTAGCTGTTTTAATTCTACAGCCTTTCTAATAATGTTATGATCATCCGTTTGAGAAGCTGAAAGCTGTATCGGTTACTATTGAAGATCAACATCTGCAAATTTCCTACAGTTTTTGAAGACTCAAAACATCATTTATAGTATTATCTTTAAGACAAAAAAGAAAATAATTGAGTTGGAGAAGAATAAAAACCAAGCACAAACAATAAACCAGAGACTTGTTAATACAATTAGACACTCCTTGTTATTGCCTGCGCTATTATTTAAAAAAAAATTAACACATTGATCTGTTTGCCAGATAATACAGAGTTAAAAGAAAGACGATGAAGGCATGGAAAGAATAAACGGATGGGTGGAGAATGAGGAGAAAGGCATGAGAAGAACGATTAAAATGTGGGGGAAAAAACGACAAAATAACGTATAGCCAGGAGACAAAAGATGAATTGAAGAGGTTAGTGTTGGTCAAGATAAACCCACGCGCAGATAACACGAGGCCGCGGGAGGGCGATAATCGACTGACGGGTTTTCCCCCGCGAAGATCAACACGAGTGTTCGATGAAAAAACAAAAGCGGGGAAAAAAGGAATGAGGGAACGCTGCCATTAATAGATACCCCTTTCACCATTCGTTTTTTTCCCTCTCCTTAGGGGACGGAAAGCAATGGAGAGCGGTTCTCAACGTCTCTGCAATAAGACCCCATTCATGACCCTCGCCGATACCCCTTTGCTGAAATTGTCTTCTGTGATTGAACTAGAAATCAGAGTGTTAATGGAAACGATCACATTTAAAAGAAAACAGACAAAAACAAATATAAGAACATGAACAAATGCGTGTACAAGAACACATTCAGAACTACTGCTGCGTGTTTGTGCTGGAACATTTACTTTGTAAAATCAAGTTATGGTTATGGAAGGCCCCGGTATCAATGCAAATGCATTAAAATCCATAATTGCTCAACCGCCCGTGCCAGTGGAATCATCCGAATTACCAACTCATCTCCCAAACAAAGAAAGTTAGCTGTAGTCCCCATCATAGCAGTCTCAGCACACGCCAAAAAGGACATAAGGCGAAACCGTACAGAAAGTGAACACAGCCAACTGTTCCTTGTCATACGATATCATCATTCATCGTAAACAATTTGAATATCGAAACACGATCAAAACGGATGAGACACACAGCTCACGGTGTGCACAGAGCACTTAACTCAGTAGCTCCTGCAACAAGCCGGACTTGAAATATGAGGAAACTGCAACAAGGAACACTTTCATACATAGCCTTCAATGGTTCCTGCCGCCTATCCACCATTGACCGGAAGTTCACGTCCTCCTGAAAATGATGATGTCATATTTTAAAAATGTATAGCGCTTGATGATGTTAGGGCATCGCTGTTGACTCCAATTCCGAACTTATAAAGCACAGTTAGTCGTCAGATTATCCCCGTCGCCAGATTTTCTCCGTCGCACATCAAACAACAGACCGTAAGATTAGCGTATTGCCGGTCTAGGGATATACGATGAACATTACGATGCCGTAATGAATGCAGCCTACAACAAACGAAACACGATGCAAATTCCCTAAAGAGAAAAAAACCTCGGCTGACTTGACGGAGCAGTTCACATTAAGGAGTTGTAACATGTCAATAACTTGCGTCAAACAATTCCAAGGATGGTCATTGAACAACACGCTACGTGTTGACGTAAACCGCAGATCAACTCTAGACGGTGGAAAGTCGCATTCACAACACTTGACATGTCAAAAAAGGAATATTGCCGTGTGTACGACTCCGCTTGATCGGCGCAGATTTATTATGTAGAACATCATTTTGATCTTTTACGCAGAAAATTGCGCCCGAGAGCCAAATTTAATCAGTCCTCAAATGCAATTTTTGCAGCGATCGAGAGAACATGAACCTCGTTCCACCATCGTGGAAACGGAAGTCTGTAAAATCAAGTATTTAGCGGTAACAAGGCTCATCTACAAATAGAACTGAAATCGCAAGAATTACAGGAATAAATTAGGAAAAAAACATTCTATTTGTAGTAGAGATAAATATAAGAAAAATCCCTTATAAAGATGTACAAAGAAGAAACCAGCGGCATATACAAAATAATTGATAAGTCATTCGTGATTCTTCGTCCTTCCGACATCACTAGATGGGCTCGCAGTGCTTTTCCCTATCCATATCTATTCTGGGAGACATGTTCGAGGTCATCAAATTAGTCTATGCCTGCAAACTTTGCCTTTTTATGTCTGTTCTTTTCAGTGTCTCTCTGGGTTTTCCTCGTTTTTTTTCTGTATCCTGCTGGTGAGTCTCATTTAAGAGCCTGTTTTGAAATTCTGTTGTCTCGTCTCAGTAGATGCACTACTAATGTCCATCTTCTCTCCCTAATTGTAGATAAGACCGTTGGGTGCATGTTCATTTTCTTATCTCTATTTTAGACTTGAATTTATTTAATTGTACATACGAGTATCCTGCTTAGTCACTTATCTTCGAAAGTGTTTAGTTTTTTTTCTTTTGTTACTTCTTTTGTTGATTCCTTAGAGAAAGTCAACATTGTACAATTAAATATTTAACATTTACGAATTATTGCTAATATGTGAAGGTGAGCAGTGACTCATACCTCGTGGGTTGAGAAGTAAAGCTTTAGATTTCTCGGCTACAACATTTGGGGGTAAGTGGACTGGGTGATCTTCAGAGCTGTTTTAACCTATCCTATCTTAGTGGACCCAATATCCATGGATTATTCAAATAGATCGTCTGGGGAGTGTCAGACATTGATGGAACCCCCGTTCTCTCTGTACACATTAACGACCACAGACGCTTCTTGTTATTATGTAAAACAATTAACACAATCATAGTTATTGCAGTCATTATAGTCATTACAGAAGTCACTAGAGCCATTACAGAAGTCACTAGAATCATTACATAAGTCACTAGAGTCATTACAGAAGTCACTAGAGTCATTACAGAAGTCACTAGAGTCATTACAGAAGTCACTAGAGTCATTACAGAAGTCACTAGAGTCATTACAGAAGTCACTAGAGTCATTACAGAAATCAATAATACGCAGAGACGCTGAAAGGCAAATGACGAAGCAAAGAAGTATACACAAAGAAGAGTGTGTGGTATTGAGGATTACATCTGTCGCTCTACAACCAGGTGGACGCAAGTTCAAATTCCTTATTATAATATGTATATCAAATGTTAAATATAACATCTTACGTCTACACTGCGTTGCGACTGCATGGAGACACGCGCTCTAATTTCTCCGCCCCTTCTGAAACTTCTTCGACTGTCCCATACAACTGGACAAGTGCTTTTAACTTCTGTTCTTCTTTCTTTCTTCACTTCTGTCGTTCACCCAATGACAACTAAAGGAATTAACTGTTCACTTTGTCATACATTCTTAGAAGAACGTTAATTGGGCGTAAATGCGCTGTGTTGTGATTTGCAGTACAACTGTGATGTTTCCGCCATTCGGTCCAATACATCCGACTTCAACATGTTATTTTTTGAGTACCAGGTTACCTTCCTCCTTCGATCCCTACTCGCTTGGCCAGACTAGACAGGTAAGTCTGTTTTCCATAGACATCGCGAAAACGTGAAGTAGGTCTGGATGGTTCTGGCTCACCGATCCGGACGCACAAACCATCAGCTATGAGTCGCTGACAGCTTCCAGTTCTGCTGCTTTCTGGCGCCTTGGCTCCTGTTATTTTTTTTTCAATCTTCATTAATGTTGGGTTCACTATCTATTACAATATATCCTACCCTACTTTGTGTTCTCGTTTAAAAATATGGACATCTTTCTAATACTTACTAATGGTTAAGATTACGGTTAGTCGAAAGCCTCGGTCTCACTGTAAACGAATTAAAATCCATAACTGCTTAATCGCCGTGCCAGTGGAATCATTAAAATTGAAACTCAAATCATTGAAGGATCCAAACAAAGAAAGGCAGCTGCAGTCTCCAACATAGCAACTACAGCACACATCAAAAGACATACGGCCAAGCGGCACCGAAAGTGAACGCAACTGAACTGTTCTTCGTCATACGATATCATCATTCATCGTAAGCGGTCGAAATATCGAAACACGATCCGGATGAAAAACACAGCTCACGATGTGCACAGACCACTAGCTCAGTAGCTCCGGCAGCAAGCCGGACTTGGAATATAAGGAAAATGCAACAAGGAACACTTTTTTCACAGTGCCTCATAGGTTCTTGCTACCTATCCGCCATATTGACCGGTATTCCCTACTAAATAATACTAATAAGTAATACTAATAACAACAATAAGAGTAATAACTATTTTATTTTATGAAGAAGATAAGGTCAGAGTGGAGTATTAGAAAACAAGAGGGCCTGAAATGGCTTCCTCACTAGGCAGCATTATTTTGAGAACCACCGAGGCAGGGCATCTGTTTTGACGGCAGATGAGGGAGGCGCCATGAGATAATGCTCTTCTTGTTTCTCCTCCTCTCACGTGTCAGCGGAACCATTGTTTAACCTCTCATGTTGCTTTCAACAACGGCGCAGTCACTCTAGTGATATTAGTCTGTGGCTCCCTTGGCCGATGACGCTGATTGCTCTACTTAATTAATGAAGTCGTTTCATATTTACTTGCGTACACTTAACATATTTACATACTGTGACAAATGCATAAAGTGAGGGAGAAAGATATACAAGGAAAGACAGAAAGAGAGAGAAAGAGAGATTATAAACAAATGTAAAGATTAGTGTGGTAGGAGTTCAACAGTAGAATTTATAGACAGGCTTTTAGTAACAGAAAGTTGTGCAACCGTACAATCATCACCTTCATCTGCAGGTATATATGTAGTAACTAACAATGAAGACTGTTAGAAAGAGATCAAAAGTAGTTTAACAATAGCAGCACAAAAATTAAACGCTATGAAGAACATGTGGCGCAGTAACATCAAAATTATTCAGGATATATATATCTTCCGGATAGCAACGTACGGATGTGAATCATGGACAATCTCGCAAACAGCGAGGAAGAAAATCGATTCATTTGAACAAAATGCTATAGAAAAATCCTCAGTACACCTTGGATAATGAAAACGATCAATGACGACATATTTAAAGATTGAAAAATTAAAAGGAACTGGCTAATGAACACCGTTTTGCAGAGGAAATTAAAATACTATAGCCTCGTCAAAAGACACAGTGAGCTGGAAAGAACAATAATGGAAGACATTGTTCTTGGGCGACACATCAGGGGCAGACCAGGAAGAAGGTGCTTTATATCATTTTATATCATCACACCACACGGACGGACCAGATTGTGTTGTCTGATATCTCTCTGAAGAAAACCGTGACTCACGTGCATTATCTCCCTTGTCCTGCTTGATTTGTGTGGACACTATACCGTTTACGTTTTTTATTTTATTTCAGTAATAATTCCCGACTATCAACAACCATTTATCAATTAAATAATAGTTACAATGTTGGTATGAAGATTACATTTTAGAGTGCCCGTTTTGTCTTTAATGTTGTTTTCTTGGTGGACAGCAGTCCAATGAAATCATTGGAATAGGCTCAAACAACAAATACAAGCGTTGTAGCTATTTGAGCCTATTCCTTATATTTGTGAATTGTCGTCTGTTCTTAGAATTGAACCTAAGTTGATGATACTGTAATACTAGCGGGAAATCCTAAAGATCTACAACAATTGCTTAATGAAATAAACATGACAAGCAAAAAATACGGACTAGATATGAATATCAAAAAGACTAAAACTATGATCATAAACAAAGAAGATACTCAAAACCCACAAGCGGATATCAAAATAGAAGGAATAGACCTGGAGACAGTTTACAACTACAACTACCTTGGACATACTACAACCAGTGGTGGAAAGTGTAGAACTGAAATAAAGAAAAGAATAGGAATGGCAAAAAGTAATTTTAATGTCATGAAGAACATACTAACATCAAAACAAATAACACCAGGGCTAAAACTAAGAATAGCAAAATGTTGCATCTTCTCAATATTCCTATATGGTGCAGAAACATGGACATTAGACAAGAAAGCAGAACACAGAATTGAAGCCTTTGAAATGTGGATATATAGAAGATTAGGTAGAGTTGGATGGAAGGAAAAGAAAACAAACGATGAAGTCTTAAAACAACTGAAAATGAAAAGAAAACTACTAAGCACAATTCAAACAAGACAAATGCGATTTTTGGGCCATGTTAAAAGACACAACAGTCTACTAAAAGTAATCCTGGAGGGGAAAATACAATGTAAAAGAGGCAGAGGCAGACCAAGACTGACATGGACGAGTAACATCAAAAGATGGACAAATCAGCCTATGACAACCTGCAGCATCAAAGCAAGAGACTGAGCAGAATGGCGCTCCATGGTAGCCAACCTTCGTTGCGGAGAAGGCACTCGATGATGATGATATTAGACTTGACATATATTTAAATTCCTCCATTTGTTTTAATTGTATGCTGTATTATGTTGATGTTCTGTTTTTCTTTAGCAACGTTTATGACTTCCTTCTTGCTGGTTTGATGTTGTATTGGGTACCTGTGTTGTTACGCCTACTTCAGTGTTCTTCTATGTCTTATGTTGTTTCGCGTGAACTGCTCCCTGAAAATAAAGACTCCCATCACCATAGTAACCACACCCTTATCAGAAGAGAAGCTAACCCGCACTTAGTCTAACCTACGTTGACGTTATTTCATTTAATTGTTGCCCAGGGATGGGAGTAGACGTTTTTTTCAGGAGGTGGAGAAAAAAAGACACAACCCCAGTGCAGTCGACGCACAATGTGCAGTCTAGACTTACTAATTATACCATTCGCAATTTAAGAAACCTTAGCTCTATGAATATAAATTATTGAAAACAGTAACACAATATTGGACAATAGCTTCTTCTAAAAAGAGATGTAAAATAAAATAAAGGCATGTTTCTCATATTGGGGTAGGGTTCCCTCCACGCCTTAAAAATACATATGGCTAGTCTGGTGTCAGTGCCAAGAATCTTCACTGACCTACAACATGTTTTATGGATGGTCTTTTCTCGTAGAAATATATAACAATAATAAACGTCTGTAATAAAACCTTAACCCCCCCCCCCCTCTCCCCCCCCACCCCAATCTTGATTCATCAAGAAAAACACGCAGTTCTCACTGACCTCGCTTCTCACGTTACACGAGAACTGTTGTCAATAGAACACGCAGTCTTTCCCCAAGGTCTGGTCTCTCTATTTCTGTTTTGCCAGCAGAGTTCCAGTAATGGAATTGTAGGCGACATCCAGGAAGCCTTAATGGACTAGTGTTGCCTGTGAGCCTGGGTCCTTATTAAGTGTCCCTTCGTCTTATAATATGCTCGTTTCATTGGAGACCGGCAGAGCAAATTGGATAAAACCGCTGGGTCTTCTCCCTCAAATAGAAGGTCAACCTTTCACAGGGACTATTCCCAAAACAAGGCAGTTCCGTTTTCATTATACCAAGTCCATGATTTTATTGACTCGTGTCTGTGTCTGGTGATGAAGACATTTGCTTTTTATTGTCAATTAATGGGCATCACAATTTAGGTAGCGGCAATCGCCCTGTGTTTTTTTTTATGTGAAGGGGCGGGAGGATGGGGAGTGGAAGGGGGCGCACAGGTCACTAATTAACAAGGGTGCCGATTGGCCAGAGTGATAGGCCAATAGATTTGCAGCATTCCTCTGGGAGCGATTCCAGTAATGGCGGGGTTTTTTTCCCCCCGGAAGTCGATAAGACCGCGGGGGCTCTCGCGTAGGGGCAGGTAACTTTCGTTCTGGGAGTATTGACACAGATCGGGACGCCCATGCACTTATTTTCACGATCACTCATGCCATCCATTCCGGCAGAATTCAATCTCAGACAATAGTTTACGACAGAGGTCGTCTCCAGGGACGCTCGTTGGGGAAACGCAGTATCGATCTGCTTTGAGAACTGGTCTCTTCGGGACCCGTGGAACAGACCGCACTTAAACCCAGATCACTTGAGCACACATTACTGTTGTCATCAGTGTGTAGTTGTTGATTTGTTTGTCGTTACCGTCTGTGTGGCGCCCAATAAATGTGTTTGCCATGCTAACATGACTTTCAGATTTCTAAATCTCTTCTCCGAGGTTGGTGACTCCACTGACGGTAACAAAATTGTAGTAAAATTGATTTTGTGGTTAAAATCTTGTGTCACGCATTGATTATTGTTGCCCCTCTGTTAACGTCACAGGTCTAATCGAAAATTCTTGTAATCTTTCGCAATTAAAATTGTGTTTTTTTCCTTCTTTCTATACTTCACGAATGTACAGTGCTGTCATTATTCATTTCAAAGAAGATATAGAAGACAAAGTTTCTTTCTGTCCCACATATAAAGTAGTGAGGTCGCACTCTTAATAAGCATTTCATTTGTGATGTCACTCTTCTTAATAGCATGTTTTAACTAATGCCATTACTATTTTATGATTTTATTTGTCATTTTGGACTTTTCTTCTGTACACTAGTAAGTTATAACTTAATCACTATAATGTCATTTAGACATTTTTATATTCTAAAATATGAATAGACGGAATACAAGATTTATGCAAGAACAAAAAATGTATATCTTAAAAGCGCCTAAATACGTCAAAGAACAACACTACATACAACGTCTACAGACATCAAATTATATATTCCTTCTTTTTCTAACGACGCTTGAGAGCAACAACAGATGGACAAAACAAACAAATAATAAATTTTCAAACATCTTTTATTAATTTCAGAATCTATCTTTATTGTCCTTTCGATATAAAGATAAGGCAGAAATTCCGGACTTTAATGTCCGTATGTTTGTTATCAAAATGTCATACTGTGCGCAGGATTCATATTGTATCTCGTCATACGTCTCTTTTCTGAACGAGCCGCTCAATTTCAGCAGCGGAGCCGATGCCTGATGTCGTTTCCTCACGTCCCAGTGCTCTTTTCAGTAATTCCCTATGTCGACCTTTTTTTTTCTTTTGCCATAAAGTTACAATCTTTTAGATTATTATTAGACAGTCTGGTCACGTGAGTAAGGATTGAAGAGCGGTGTCAACGAGGACAAATAATAATAAAATATAAAAGCCATCCTAAACCCGTCCCATGTATTAGGTACAGATGCTGGTGCTTGCTGTAAAACAAGTCACAAGACATATGCCATAAGTCACATGGCATACGACACAAGTCACAAGACATATGCCATAAGTCACATGGCATACGACACAAGTCACAAGACATATGCCATAAGTCACATGGCATACGACACAAGTCACAAGACATATGCCATAAGTCACATGGCATACGACACAAGTCACAAGACATATGACATAAGTCACATGGCATACGACACAAGTCACAAGACATATGCCATAAGTCACATGGCATACGACACAAGTCACAAGACATATGCCATAAGTCACATGGCATACGACACAAGTCATAAGACATACTACACAAGACATACGACACAAGTCATAAGACATATGCCACAATTCACAAGACGGATGAGATAAGTCACAAGACATATGCCACAAGTCACAAAACATACGACACAAGTCACAAGACATATGACATTTGACACAAGTCATAAAAAAATACGACACAAGTAACAAGACATGCCACAAGTCACAAGACATGTGACACAAGACACAGAGTAAAAGACTTTTGGCTCTAGACATATGAAACAAGGCACAAGACATATGACACAAGTCACAAGACAATTGACACAAGAAACAAGACATATAACACAAGTCACAAAGCACAAACCATAAGACATATAACACAAGACACAAGACATATAATACAAGTCACAAGATAAATGATACAAATCACAAGACATGACACAAGACACAAGACACAAGGCACCGGGCATATGGCACAAGTCACGATACATATGGCACAAGTCACGATACATATGGCACAAGATACGATACATATGACACAAGTCACAAGACATAGGGCACAAGTCACAAGACATACGACACGAGTCACAAGACATAAGACACAAGTCATAAGACATAACACGAGTCAAAAGACATAAGGCACAAGTCACAAGACATATGGCACAAGTCACAAAGTCGCTAACAGCAACTTTAATTGATTGGCAGAGAAAAAGAAAATTTCCAGACAATTGCAGGAATGAGAGAAATAGTCATAATAAAGCTTCAGTATGTAAAAAAAAAAACACAGTGCCCTGTCACACCACGTGGTGTTTAGGGCATATAGTGTTAGTGCCCATATTTTTTATAGATCTTCGGCATTATTTAAATAATGCGGTTGGTATTGTGCCCGTGCTGTTTTGCTTTCCGATAAAAAAATCCGGGGCCCATTTAAGACTGGGTGAATCTGGATGTCGTCGACCAGGATCAAACCCGACATCTTGTCCAGTCCAGATCAGTGTTAGTAATCATTATTATCATCATCGAGTGCCGTCTCAGCATCGAATGTTGGCTACCATGGAGCGTCATTTCGCCCTGTCTCTTGCTTTGATGGTGCAGGTTGTTATAGGCTGACTTGTCCATCTTTTTATGGTACTCGTTCATATTAGCCTTGGTTTGCCTCTTTTACCTTGTATTCTCCCTCCCAAGTTACTTTTAGTAGGCTTCTGTATCGTTTAACATGCCCCACAATTCTCATTTCTCTTGTTTAAATTGTAAGTAAGAGGACATCCTTTATACCATAGCTTCGAAGCAGGAGGTAATCTGATCATCAGAAGTGAACCCGGCGGACAAGTGTTTCGGCCCTTTAGTTTCTTGATACCCTAGGAGTGGTGGGTGCTCGCCTGGGTCATGACTGCCATGCGTCGGCATTATGCTGCATTGAGCTCGAAAGTTTACAAATATATTAGAAATATGAGAAACGATATTCGGAATGAAACAAAATAATTACGGTTATTCTCCGCAACACTTGTGATGAAATCTATACCCGGTCGCGTATGACATTCTTAGATTTAATTCAGCACATTGATGTCTGGAGCGACGTCATATTCGTGCTGCCAGCAGTCTAAGAAGGCTAGTATGTCGCGACGTCCGTTATATACACTCGCAAGCACGCTGCTTTTGTCATGTTTGTCAAAATTAAATTCACTCGCTAATTATATATGTTGCGATATATTCTTCATACTTAAACATTCATATTTCATACTAAACATTCATACTTCATACTAAATATTCATACTAAACATTCGTATTTCATACTAAACAATTAATTATTTGATTTCGTTGTTTATAATTTTCTGATTAAACCTTTCTTGATGAAATTCTAAAAGTTACATCTTAACTCGATAAAAAAAGCCGTGGGAAGATGAAGGCGTGCATGTTGCAGACGGATAAACTTGATTTAAGTGTGTTGACCAGCGTGCATCGCGTTCCAGGAAACAATAAAGACAATATCGTGACATGTCTTACAAATTAACACTTCATGTTGCGACTCCTTAAAGATGTTTTCTAATTTTTAGAAAGAAATTCTCCATGAAATTGCTATTTTTAATGTTAAATTATCCATGAAATTACTATTCTTAATTATACATTATCCTTGAAATTACTATTCTTAATGAATAATTATCCCTGAAATTAATATTCTTATTTATAAATTATCAGTTAAATTACTATTCTTAATGAAAAATTGTCCCTGAAATTATATGTGACATTAATGTTCCTAATGATAAATTATCAGTTAAATTAATATTCTTAATTATAAATTATCAGGTACATTAATATCCTGAATGATAAATTATCTGTGAAATTAATATTCTTAATGATTAATCGACGATGAAATTTATATGCTTAATAGTAAAATGTCTTTTCTGTGCAGAAAAATACTAATAATAAATTGTCCATAAAATTACTATTTCTTAATCATGCAATGTTAATAAAATTACTATTTCTTAAAAATAATGAGTCACCACAGAAATGAAAAGCTTAACGATACCAGCTAGATTGACCAGATGAGATCAAATCAGAAATGGGTTCAAAGGAGTACGGATCGGCACTGAATCAATCTTGAACATAGCACAGAAGCATCTAAATGAACGGTTTTCTCGCGTGGAGAGAATTTCTTGTGCTTAAACAGTAGATAAAATATATAAAAGAAGTAGAGAAGAAAGTAGAACTAGAAGAAGGCGGAAGTGAAAATAAGTAATAACATCAAGGAAACTGAACAAACAGTATCAGTTACAATGATTGGGGTTGCCAGCAAAAGCGAGACTAGAATGTATTCTTTGTATTCAAATGTTAATGTTGTGAGTCATTCCTTTTTTTTTTTTAAATGACTCCCTGATTTCTAACTATTGAACAACGTTTAAAGTAATGACTCATTCTTCATACTAACTTTTCAATATTGTGACTCAAATCTCAAAACTCGCTTTTAATGTTGTGATTAATTTTTTTTACAGTCATTGTCACAATTATTTATATTTTACAAAAAACTGTCCAATGTTCATTCATTTGTCTAAACAATGTTTTCCATACAATAGTTTATTCTTCAAATTCTTCTTTTTTCCACTTGATAAATATGTTGGAGAGATTTTTATTTACAATAGAAACAAGCCATAACCATGCAGCGATTGAAACTTAAAATAATAATAATTAAAAAAAACACACACAGAAACACACGAGTAAAAATAAATAAAGGTAAAATAAAAACTAAAATTAAAAAAAAAAACTGAAAAAGAAACGAACAAAGCGTTGAGTAAAACAAAGTTGAGGATACTAAAACGTCATTTTATCTGGACGATAATGCTTCTTCCGCCAGTAGAACATCCCTTTATTGATTTGATTAACCATTTATCATAAACATCGGGAGAAAGCACTCAGGTGAGACTAACAAGGTCACCAGAACATCAACGTTTTAGCACACCCTTTTGTATTAACGGTCGGGCTGTTCGACTACCCCTTCAACTCATATTGTGATTTCTCCATAACACACTCTTTGCTGGGAATCGATTATGTAATGCAACAATTTACGCCAAAACTGCCCGGATATACACAACAATGACGTGGACATAACAGCTGAAGAGCCCATCACTTAAGTACAAGTACCCATAATGCAGCACTCCACTACCGTATTTCCAAGAGAAAGTACGAAAGTAGAGAAAGGGGCATTAGATGGCAAGACCCTAAAGCCTAGTTGCGAATTCATCTCTGCCTTGAACAGCAATCCGTCTGAGCTACTTCATAAATACATTCATCCTTTCACTGATGACAGTGAGAACAATTAATTCATACTCTGCATCGATTATCCAGCCTTTTCCCGGGCAGTTCTTCAACAACGCCAGGAATCTCAACAAGAAAGTTACAATAGTGTTCTCAAGCGGTGCACAAGTCAACTGTTTAGTCATGCAAGCACGCGAGGGTGTCATAATTAAAGTTTAGAACAGGCCAAATTGTTTAATTTTGGTTTTCTTTTTTTATACATGACATTCTATTGAAGGGCCAACGTTTTAAATAATATTGGCATCGAATAATGAAACTATTGTAACCAGTGTTAGGGTAATAAGTGTAACAGTCTAAGTTATAAATTTACTTTCCTGTTGGCAATTAGTTTTACCTGGCAATTACACTGCTTTTTTGCACTTAAGTATTTAATCAAAGGTTTTATCAAATTATAGCCGCTCAAATACAGATATTCTGTGTTTACGAATTTATTAATTTTGAAAACAATCTATTTACAGTGGCATTTAAAAAAAAAAAATAATCTGTGTATATTTATATTTCCTAGAAGAGCTTAGAGGTAAAGCAGTGGTATCGTATTACCTTCTCGACACAATGTTTAAAGGTTTGTCTGTGAGAGACACACTTCTGTAGACAGAGTTCTACAAATGGGCACCTTGTTCTTACAGTCGGGGAAACTCTGTAACTTTCTAGATAGTGGAAAATGAGTAGCTTTCTAGATAGTGGAAAATGAGTAGCTTTCTAGATAGTGGAAAATGAGTAGCTTTCTAGATAGTGGAAATTGAGTAGCTTTCTGGATAGTGGAAATTGAGTAGCTTTCTGGATAGTGCAAGTTGAGTAGCTTTCTGGATAGTGCAAGTTGAGTAGTCTTCAGGACATCGCAAATTGTGTAGTTTTCTGGACATTGGACAAGTTTTATAATTTTCTGGGTATTGTCAGCTGTGTAATTTTCATTACAAGTTGTGTAGCTTTAGCTTTTATCATTTTGATTTCACCCATCTACCATCTCGTCTGCAGTGAATGCTGCATAACCGTAGTAGTACAATAAAAAAAAATAAAATAAAATGAAACCTTCTGCAGCCAATGAACCCATGATGTAATTGTAGTACGGAAGTGTGATACGTTTAAAAAAAAGAACGAAATACTCTTAGAGTTTTCTGAAACAGTATCACTGACTCATAGAGCACCGGGAGCATGCAGGTAATGTACCGGCAATGTTTAGCCTGAAAAAACACAACTGCAAGGGCGATTACCCCTACAAAATGTCTAATTAACACCAAACAGTTATGTTCCAGACAATCAGTGCTTGTCGCCACCAGTTCCATAACAGGTCATTTCAATAAACCTCAAGCGACGAAGGTAAAGCCAAATGGTTCTCAAAAATTTTGCAGCCACTACCCCATGCTATAATTAAGTTACTAAAACACTGATCATTAATGCTATACAGTCAACCTCACAAATATCCCCTAGTTCAATTTATCACCTAAGCCCCTCACTTTAGATCTATAACAAAGGCTCTCACCTCTTCCTGCCATTATATAAAAACATGCTTACCACTTTTTATGGTTTAATAAAATCATGCTTACTACTTTTTATGGTTTAATAAAATCATGCTTACCACTTTTTATGGTTTAATAAAATCATGCTTACCACTTCTTATGGTTTAATAAAATCATGCTTACTACTTCTTATGGTTTAATAAAATCATGCTTACTACTTCTTATGGTTTAATAAAATCATGCTTACCACTTCTTATGGTTTAATAAAACTACACTTATCACTTCTTATGGTTTAATAAAATCATGCTTACTACTTCTTATGGTTTAATAAAATCATGCTTACCACTTCTTATGGTTTAATAAAATCATGCTTACCACTTCTTATGGTTTAATAAAACCACACTTATCACTTCTTATGGTTTAATAAAATTACGCTTATCACTTCTTATGGTTTAATAAAATCTTGTTTACCACTTCTTATGGTTTAATAAAATCATGCTTACCACTTCTTATGGTTTAATAAAATCACACTTACCACTTCTTATGGTTTAATAAAACCACACTTATCGTTTAATAAAATCTTGCTCACCTTGGTCTTTGATTCTATAAAAATCACCCGTTACTATTTTTTTTTTGCTATAGAAAATCACCCCTGCATCACCTTTCAGTTAAATAAAATCACCGTAACCTCCATTTATTCTATAAATAATCACCCTAACCTCCCTTATTGATTCTATAAAACTCCATTGTGTTTCACCTTTTGGCTCTATAAAATCCCCATCCCTCTAACTTCCCTCATTAATTCTATAACAATCACCCTAATCTCCCTCATTAATTCTATAAAAATCACCTTAACCTCCCTCATTGATTCTATATCAATCACCCTAACCTCCATCATTGATTCTATAAATAATCACATTAAATCTCCCTCAAATATTATATTAAAGCCACCTTAATCTCCTTCACTGATTATGTAAAAATCACCATAATCTCCCTCATTGATTCTATAAAAATCACCGGAACCTCCCTCATTGATTCTATAAAAATCACCTTAATCTCCCCATAGATTCTATAACAATCACCCTAATCTCCCACATTAATTCTGTAAAAGTCACCTTAATCTCCTTCATTGATTCTATAAAAATCACCATAACCTCCCTTATTGATTCTATAACAAACACCCTAATCTCCCTCATTGATTCTATAAAGATCACATTAACCTCCCTCAGTGATTCGATAAAAATCACATTAACCTCCCTCAGTGATTCTATAACAATCACCCTAATCTCGCTCAATAATTCTATACAAATTACCCTCAGCTCCCATACTGCTACTATAAAAATCACCATAACCTCCCTCATTGGTTCTATTTAAAAAAAAAACCGTCGCGGCTTCTATTAATTTAAGAAAGTTGACCTTATTAAAACGTTCCTATACTGCGAACCCTGGTCAGTAGTTCTATAAAATCATTGTAGTTTTGCTCTTGGTTATTTATTAACAGCCTGGAAACCTTGCTTACTATCTGTCTTTACCAACTTTCAATATTTTCATAAACTCATCTTCCCTGAATCCCATAAACCCACCTTCACCGCCCATTGATCCCATAAAATCAGCCCAAAAACATCCTTGGTGTTATAAACTTATCCTTTCTGCCAGGTCAAGGAAGGGGAGTAAATATTTACAATAATTGATTACAGTCAACTCTCGCGAGACGAGATAACTGCCGGTTGCTAGGGAAACAAACATATTTACTATTTAGAAAAGCTGGCTTGATGAAAAGTTGATGCACATCATTTGTCTTGTGGGTCGTAAAGGAATATTAAACGTGATCTAATACATAGAGGTCAGTTGACGAATTCGAGTGATCATTATGCCATAGTTTTTTTTTTTAATTAATAAAAATCCCAGTAGATTTTGTATAGAAGACGAGCAATATAGAAAGCAGTGTCTGTTACTATAATTTAGTCTCTTTTCTGATCGCATAGAAAGTTATGGGGAACAGTACACGATCTGCGCAGCATTGGCGAGGGTCATGTTATAATGTAAAACAGTTAATATTGCATCAGCGATGTGACAAGCCATCATCATCATTGAGTGCCGTCTCCGCATCGAAGGTTGGCTAATGTGACAATTACTATTTGAAATTTAGCCAGAAACCGAGGCAGACTAATTTTTCGCAAATTTTTCATCGTCGGCTTCTTTGATGTTCTGAGTTTAAACAAGGGACCTATGTATTATCGTCCGCTTCCTACAGGACTAGACACACGATAACACTTATCTTGACAAATTGATGACAACACATTGATCACTTTACATTGGACTCCACTTTGATGAGGGCTGGGTGAGCTAGAGGCAAGTCGACATTTGGACAGGAAGGTCCTGGGTTCGAAATCAGCTACCAACGGTGGGCATTTTTCACGTTAAATCATCGGTTTCTTTGTGGTCTTACGATCTCCTGGTCACTGAGATCCGACACCGAGCCCTCTCGGGTCATGAGGTCCCATATGTTTTACGCAAACGTTAAAAATAACCCTTGATGGTTAAAATTCGAAAGAGAGGGTTAAAATGGCAGCTGCCCGGGCAAACATTGTTAAGCAAATTTACTCATGCCGAGGACTGATTTGTGGGGCCGAAAGGTGCAGATATCGTGACTTTGCTGTAAAACAGCAACACAACGCATCAACGCTAAGGTGAAGGTAACTATGAAAATATAGCCACTTGATTTGATTGTTCATAAATCTGAAAACTGTTGAATTATTCTATAAAATATAGTTTTGTTTCACCAAAATCAAATATAATCAAACAAGAATTGAACGAGAATAATGCAAATGTAAGATTTGTGTACCAGGTTTTAATAAGATGGCAGTTTAAAATTAGGTATAAGAATTTAAAGGTAGATATAATGGGGTAATTGTGACTCTTATACAGCATGTTGGTCACTGATTACTTCGTGGCCAAATAGAAGAAGGAGATTAAAAGCAAATAGAATATATATCAATGTATTTAGCGTTGTACATTGTAATCACTTTTGTTTAGCAGATTGCATCCACCTTATTTTTGTTATCAATTGTATCTAATAGATTGCTACTTTTTACAGAAGAATACTGAGAGTACCATGGACAGCTAAGAAGAGTAATGAAGATGTTCTGAGAGAGGTCAAAGCAAAAAGAGAGCTAATTTCCAATATTAGGAAGAAACAATCATCATTTTTTGGCCATGTAATGAGAAGAGAACAACTGGAATATATTGTAACAACTGGAAACATTGAGGGACGAAGAGATAGAGGGAAGCAAAGAGAAA
Organism: Megaustenia siamemsis; assembly: GCA_032433765.1. NCBI lineage: Eukaryota > Metazoa > Mollusca > Gastropoda > Stylommatophora > Ariophantidae > Megaustenia > Megaustenia siamemsis. The sequence goes on along the minus strand of JAVIAB010000073.1, from coordinate 110,388,307 downwards.
AAATAACAGACAGCTTAAGAAAATGGCTTGGCAGAAGGTCAACAACAGAAATGATAAATAGCTGCCGAGATCGAAAGTTGTGGAGAGGCATGATCACCTACGCCAGTAGGCCCGGTACTTGATGATGATGATGAGATTGCTACTACAATATTTATTTATTGTTTTTGTTTTATTAAATTACTTACCGTATTACTTTTGTTATAATTTTGTTATTAGATAATTACAATCTATCTTTATATAGGTAACTACAGTAGAGCAGGAGCTAGTGAAATAATTTAGTCAGGACAAATGGTCGGCTTCGATTCCAATTGGTAGTTTTTAGATTCACCCTGACTCAGAATATTTTTTCTGTGAAAGAAATACAACGGTGGCGTAATGCTGGCCACATTGCCTAAAGGTTTTCATTTGGTTTAAAAAATATTCCCTGTATTTCACGTCACGGAGTTCTTTCCTATTCTCTGTGTGAATTTCTCCTTATCGAGCTTGTTCGTTAGTGTCCCCTCAGACCAAAACAAAACCCTATTTCTATGATTTCACGATTCCAGTTTGAGAACCGTCGATGTGTGGGTATCGTGGCATCTCTTCGCACCTGATGACATAGGAATCCTTGGTTGACGTGAACTACACCCCATTCTGTAAACGTGTTATGAGTTTTCGCTTTTCTGCTTACTTAACTCCGTGGTAAGGATCTTAGCTGATGAGAAATGCAGCCCAGTTTGTGTTTAGAGGTCAGGTCAAGAACAAGGCAGAGTTCCCTCTCCAGTTTCAGTGCGATACGTTATGTTTCGTAATGACGCTTATCCTACCTTTGTATTTACTAAATATTTAAACTCTCGTTGACACCGTCAGGACTAGTGCGCACTCATTTCTGCGCAATGCATGCGTAAAAGTATCAAACATCGTTACTCCTGGGAAGCAGGGCGAGTGTTCCAACTGCCTACCACAGACACAATCATGTCAGAAAGTTTGATGATAAATGTAGCCAAGCTCGACAAAACCAAAGATAACCAGAAAGTGCGAGCTGTTTCCGGTCTGTGAGCAGTGGAGCGGCTGGGCTCGTTTTTATGAACAGGAAGTGGTTGTGGGAGCTTGTTGGACAAGACTATGGAAAATGTGAGTGTCGTTGCTATAGACTTTTAGAAAGCATCAACATGTCTGCATGCTACTCAAAGTTAATGATTTAAAAATATGCGTAATAGGAAACTCTGTATACAGAGATTCGCCGTAGTAGGCATTCAGAGTAAGGCCTTAGAAGAGCACGTTTTTTCTGCCTTTTGTCTTCTTGTTGGGAAGCTAATGATAGAAAAATATATGATAAGAGGAGAGAGAGAGAGAGAATAGGGAGAGAAAAGAGAGAGAAAGAAAAATAGAGAGAGAATAGAGAGAGAGAATACAGAGAGAGAATAGGGAGAGAGAATAGAGAAAGAGAAAAATAAAGAGAGAGAATGCAGAGAGAGAAAATAGAGAGGGAATAGGGAGAGAGAATAGAGAAAGAGAAAAATAGAGAGAGCGAATGCAGAGAGAGAATATAGAGAGAAAAATAGAGAGAGAGAGAAAATAGAGAAAATAGAGAGAGAGAGAAAAGAGAGAGAAAAATAGAGAGAGAATAGGGAGAGAAAAAAGAGAGAGAAAGGAAAATAGAGAGAGAATAGAGAGAGAATAAAGAGAGAGAATAGGGAGAGAGAATAGAGAAAGAGAAAAATAGAGGGAGAGAGAATGCAGAGAGAGAAAATAGAGAGAGAATAGGGAGAGAGAATAGAGAAAGAGAAAAATAGAGGGAGAGAGAATACAGAGAAAGAAAATAGAGAGAGAATAGAGAGAGAAAAATAGAGAGGGAGAAAATAGAGAAAATAGAGAGAGAGAGCGAAAATAGAGAGATAGAGAAAATAAAGAGAGAGAATAGAGAGAGAGAATAGAGAGAGAAAAGAGAGAGAGAAAAGAGAGAGAGAAGAGAGAGAGAGAGAAAATAGAGAGAGAAAATAGAGAGAGAGCGAAAATAGAGAGAGAGAAAATAGAGAGAGAGAGCGAAAATAGAGAGAGAGAGAGAGAGAGAGAGAGAGAGAGAGAAGAGTAAGGAATGAAGAAGAGGGGAAAATAGTTTCCGCTTTCAGCAGCTCCCGGTTTGAAGTAATTTCTGTAATATGTAATTCCAGAATTCAGAAGTAATCTCTGAAGTAATTTTGCACCAACTTCAAGAATGTGTCCAACACATTTCAGTGTTGCTGGCAGTGCCACTCTGGCAGGTACCACTGGTACCAAGCTGTTGCAGCCTCACGGGATTCGTCATCTGCTTGAAGTGAAGAAGGACAAACATTTTCCGCATTGAACAGACAATCTGTATCATTACAATAAAGCAGCAACCCCGAAACGACCAAGATCCAAGTCATGCGCAATAATCAGTTTCTCTCGGGCTTAAGATGACACTAGGGGTAAAATAAAAAAAAAAAACTGTCCTGACTGACACTCGCTGCTATTATCTTTACAGTGTTGTCGGCCTTTGCACAGGACACGCAGTGTATCTTGCCTAAATCCCCGCTATTGAAAAAAAAAACCAAAAAAAACAGAATGAAACAGCTCGCACTTTCTTTGGGGCATCGGTAGCCGAGTTGGGAAAATCACCCGACTGGACTACCGACGTTCAGACAACCCGTGTTCGATTCCCGCTGGAAGCAGTGTGAGTTGTACTCGTGGTTTGAAAAAAAAAATACCCCCACCATCGACCCAGCCGTTGGCAGAAATGGGTACCAGAGTATTACCCTGCGAAGGTGAGGAATGTTGCCACGCATCGTGAGTTTCGATGCCTAAAGGGACACTATCCAGAAATCTCCGAACATTTCTGGTTAGGCGGCCGAGCACATATGGGTGGAAACTCGCGTGCTAAGACGCCGGTTCAAGTCTCGTACCTTTACTTTACCTTTACTTCACCTTTATTTACCTTTACGTCACCTTTACTTTACCTTTACTTCACCTTTACTTTACCTTTACTTTACCTTTACTTCACCTTTACTTTACCTTTACTTCACCTTTACTTTACCTTTACTTCGCCTTTACTTTACCTTTACTTTACCTTTACATCACATTTACTTTACCTTTACCTCACCTTTACTTTACCTTTACTTCACCTTTACTTTACCTTTACTTCACCTTTACTTTACCTTTACTCATCTTTACTTCACCTTTACTTTACCTTTATCCATGCTCTGGGCGAGCCTCTAATTTCCATCAAAGAAGCCATTTTTACCCGATTTTTTAATTAATGTGAGCACAGTTGCTCATTTTCGATTAAATATGCAATTTTAGTTACAGCACCTGGAATAATGTGTGCACGCCAAGGTGTGCACTTATTTCTAAAATAATTAATTAAGAGCTGGTCCATGACACATGCACTGGATTGTGTGGTGTTGAACATGGCGCAATGTAATCTAAAAGTAAGTGAACGAAGGAAGTGTTTCAATTATATCAGGAAAAGAAATTAATGGAAGTGTTTAGCTGAATTAATTGCTTAGTATGTCTTCCTTTCTGTCGCATAGGTCAAACTGTATAACATCAAAGACTCGTTTAAAATAGCGCGTTTAACCGAGGCTAAATATACAGTGATAGGTATCTTTCCCACGGCTATGTGTGAGCAGGTGTGTCACCAGTGAGTGATGAGACGATAGTGACGTGTCTTTTACGATCAATCCTGTTTTACTTAGCTGTATTCAATAGATAACCTATCAGCCATAGTCAGCTGACCAAAAAGCCACTTTTATGGCTGCGATAAAAGAAACAATTGGCTCATATTTCATTTAAGGTCAGCATTTATAATGAAACAGTTTTCAGTACAAATGATTGGATTGAATAGCAATAGCTTTGACTGCATCTTTTAGCAAGTGTAATTTACTTAAAGTCCTTTTATTTGACACGCTGCAAAGTTACACATTCTACTTGTTTAGCAAGTAAAAAGTTACCAGTGTTTGTCATTTATTATGTTACTTTGTAACCTACTCATTGTACTCAATTAGAAAGTAACAAAGTTACTTAATTTTTTTAAAATTTAGCTAGTTACGAAAGTTACATACAATTTTTTTTAATTTAGCAAGTAACGAAGTTACTTACATTTTTTTATTTAGCAAGTAACGAAGTTACTTACATTTAAAAAAATTTAGCAAGTAACGAACTTACTTACATTTTTTAAAAATTTAGCAAGTTACGAAAGTTACATAATGTCTTTAAATTTAGTAAGTCACCAATTTACACACAGGGACTTTTATGAGTATTTACAATCACAGATTTACATTGAATGGAAGTAAGAGATATCGGTGACGAGATAGTGAACTGGAATACAGATTCTTTTATATGAATTATACACTTGTGTAAACGTTAATGAAATATATCATTTGAAAAGGAATTTGTATCTGTATATACTTCAACATATAATGTAGTTATCAGGTCGCATGTCCTTTGTAGAACTTTGTATTTCCCATCTGAAAGAATCTCACAGTCGCTAGGAATATCTCCCCATGTTTCTGTTGTGTTCAAGGTCTCTTTGATGTCTTGTAACCACATTCTTCTTGGTCTACGCCTGATGCCTCTTCCAGGAACCAATCTACCATTATTGTTGTTTCTTTTCCAGCCCATTGTAATCTTTTAGTATGTCCATAGTAAAAAAGTAAAGTAAAGTACCCCAGTTACGCCAAGTAGCGTATAGGGAAATATGGTGTTAGTGACCCTATATTTTACAGACCTTCAGCACATTATTTTTGGGGTAATGTGGTCGGTATTACGCCCGTGCTGCTTTACTTTCCCAGAAAAAAATCCGGTACCCATTTTAGGCTGGGTGAACCCGGAAGCCGTCGGTTGGGATCGAACCCTACCCCTTGTCCTTTGTAGTCCAGTTCACTAACCACTGAGCTATCGCTGCTCCCTATGTTCATAGTATTTTAATTTAATCTATAGAATCTTATTTATAAGCCAATTCTTTTTAATGTTTAAGTCTTGTAAGATGTCTTCATGTAATATCATATTTGTATTCAGGTATACAAGGACAAAGATATTATTGTGTCTGCCGTTGAATTTGTTCTAAATTTAATAAGAAAATATTTTGGTATTTATTCAATAGTAGACAAACAAGGAATTGAGCCCATGGTCACAACATAAACAACCTGCGATATGCGGGTGAGAGAGAGAAAGAGAGAGAGAGAGAGAGAGAGAGAGAGAGAGAGAGAGAGAGATGGAGAACGAGATGGAGAATGAATTACAAGAAATAGTAAACATAACATTACAAGAAATAGTAAACATAACATTACAAGAAATAGTAAACATAACATTACAAGAAATAGTAGACATAACATTACAAGAAATAGTAAACATAACATTACAAGAAATAGTAGACATAACATTACAAGAAATAGTAAACATAACATTACAAGAAATAGTAGACATAACATTACAAGAAATAGTAGACATAACAGTGCAAGAAAGCAATAAGAAAAGCCTCAGCACAAACAGTAAGGAAACAGAAGTAACGATCATATAGAAGGGGAAAAAAATCATCACCCTCATGGAACGTAAAATAAGTGGGGCAAATCTGAAACAAGTACAGTCTTAAATACTCGGACACACTAGCAACGCTATAAGAAAGATTTTTCGGGCACATCATGAGAAGAGAAAAGTTGGAATGCTTGGTTACACCTAGAAGAACATAGGTAAAGAGAGACTGTGGACAACAAAGAGACAATAGCAATCTTGGTGTCGTTGAACGATATTCAGTAAACAACAGAATTGATAAGATGGACAAACAATTATGGAAGGACGTGATCACCTACGCAAACAGGTATGGCACTTCATGATGATGATAATAATAGTATATTTTATGATGAAAATATACAACTGACCATGCGATTACAAATTATTACTCATTGATTAAGTAAAGGTCAAATAGATTGACTCTCTAGGACCGATTGTGTCTTCTACAGGGCCAACACATCACCTTTACCAATACTCCTGTATTGGTTTATTAGGTTCTCGGTTAAACTTTTTACCAATGTTCATTTGTTGGTTATTTTGGTTCTCAATGAATCGTTCAACTTTTATCAATATTCATTTTTTGGTTTATTTTGTTCTCGATGAAGCGTTCAACTTTTACCAATATTCATTTTTTGGTTTATTTTGTTCTCGATGAACCGTTAAACTTTTACCAATATTCATTTTTTGGTTTATTTTGTTCTCGATGAACCTTTAAACTTTTACCAATATTCATTTTTTGGTTTCTTTGGTTCTCGATGAACCGTTCAACTTTTACCAATATTCATTTTTTGGTTTCTTTGGTTCTCGATGAACCGTTCAACTTTTACCAATATTCATTTTTGGTTTCTTTGGTTCTCGATGAATCGTTCAACTTTTACCAATATTCATTTTTTGGTTTATTTTGTTCTCGATGAATCGTTCAACTTTTTACCAATCCTGCTTTGTTACTTCATTTGACCCGTAACTTTGAAGGAACAAAATGTTAGTTCACGTTGTTGGATTCATTTGCTTGCAACCCGGGGCATGAAATAATTGATTGGTTTTGGTGCTATGAAAATGGATTGGCCCATCGATCTGTTAAATAGCTCACCAACACAAAGCGGAAGCTGAACTATAGACTAGAGATGTAGGTTATGCCACCATTTTGGAAAGGCCTTTTTTTTTAATTTACTGGAACTCCACAGACTATTTCAATAAAACGAGAATATCGTGATGTTCCAGGCCTCGATAGCTCTGGTACACTCAGACTTGTCAAGATAAGAATATAAGGAATTTTTTTTCGGACTGACTTGGGCTTCGACCCAGCCTCTCAAAACTGGCACCGGAAATCTATTAAATTATAATTAATTATATATCTAAAAAGCGTGCCTTTCTCCACAGAAAGATGAACTCTCATCAGGTACAAAATAGGACAATAACATTCTTTTTTTTACAATCTGAGGTTATTTTTTAAAAAAATCTGATATGCACACCACGCGGCGACTGCATTTGCAGTGCGCTCTTTATTTTCCAGCCATATAGAAACTTTCCAGTGAGATCCCATGAGCGAGATGAATACCGGGACGACGGTGGACAAAGGTAAACAACTTCTATCTGATATGTGCTATACAAATTAGGCTGTCTACTGACACACTCACATCCTATTTCAACACACGCGCTCGCTTCGGTCGTTGCGTTTTGGAGGTTGAGTGCTCACTTCACATTGCAAACAATTAAACAGACAACAGCTGGTGACACTCGTTGAGGCAACACTAGCACAATCTAACAGCACAATCTCCCGTTATTTATTTGTTGTTTGGCGTTACTGTAAAAAATAATGTGAGTGCACAACACAATCTCGTATCGTTTATTTGTTGTTTGGCTTTACTGTAAAAAAAATAATGTGAGTACACAACACAATCTCGTATCGTTTATTTGTTGTTTGGTTTACATATAAACAGAAATTCATACATACACAATACGTAGAAAAAAATCCTTCTGTATGGCGTTTGGAGAATATGGCGTTGGTGTGCATATTTTAACACCTTCAACACATTTTTGGTGTCATCTAATGAGCACTATATCAGTCCCGTATATCTTTCGCAGAAAAATATTTGTTGAGTAATTAATAAGTTACGGCTGTAGATGAGTAAAAGGACTCAGCTTTAATAGCAAAAAGACAGAATTGTTGGTAGCAACAATGAAAAAGACGTCACCGCAATACACAACAAAGACAAGTGGAACAATATTAAAACAGGTAAATGAATTTAAATATCTGGGAACAATGTTAACCTCAGATGGTAGATGTACAACCTTAGGTGAGATGCAGAATGGCTCAGGCAAATGCAGCTTTAAAAAAAAAAATGAGGAAGATACTGTGCATTTCATTTTTGACAATAGAAACAAGAAAAAAGTTCTTAAATGTTAAGCAGAGCCAGTCTTAACATATGGATGTGAATCATGGACAATAGGACAACAGACAGGTAAATCACTGGAGGCTGTAGAAATGTGGTTTTACAGAAGAATGTTGAGAATACCATGGACAGCTAAGAAGAGTAATGAAAACGTTCTGAAAGAGGCCAAAGCAAAAAGAGAGCTAATTTCCAATATTATGAAGAAACAATCATCATTTTTTGGCCATGTAATGAGAAGAGAACAGCTGGAATATATTGTAACAACTGGGAAAGTTGGAGGACGAAGAAATAGCGGGAAGAAAATAGAAAAGATACCAGACAGATTAAGAGAATGGCTTGGCAGAAGGTCAACAGTAAAACTGATAAATAGTTGTCGAGATAGAAAGTTGTGGAGAGACATGATCACCTACGCCAGCAGGCATGATACTTGATGATGATGATGGTAGCTGAGAAGTTAATGTTCTCGCTTCTTGATCAGAAGGATCCGGGTTCGATTTCCAGTAGTAGCGTATTTTTTTTCGAAGCAATAAAGCTCCGGAATTCACCCAGCCTCTAAAAATGGGTACCAGATATTTTTATGGGAAGTAAAAGTGGCCTGGTGTGATACCGACCATATCACCCAACAATGTGCCGTGGTCATGGAAACATGTTGTCACTAACAGAATATGCCCCAGATGCCCCACATTTGATACAGTATTTATTTAGTAGCAACTATTTTATTTTAAATTAAAGTCAGCACTTCGCATTAGATAACAAACTATAAGATGGCAGCAACGGTGACGTGCGAACACCTAAGGCAAATGCTCAGTTCGAAAAGAGATAAAAGATTTTACTCGTTCGCAAATCATTTTTGATAATGAAAATAAGAGCCACAGTTCTCCCGTGTGTTAGTTTAGCCTGCCATGTAATGTGAAATTTGTTTCTTGATAATGGAACACAAGAGGAGAAAGCCATTAGAAACAACAAAAATGTGGTTTTATAGAAGAATGTTGAGAGTTCTACGGGGATATTAAAAGAAAAGAGCGCATTGTAAAAGAGGCCAAGGCAAACAGAAAGTTTGTGATAATACTAAGAAAAATCAATCACCATTTTGCAGGTATGTAACATGGGAACAGCTGTAGCATATTGTGAGGAATATCTATGGAAGATAAGAAATAAGAGGGAAACAAGGAGAAAAGAAAATAAGGGAGAGGAGGGCAGGTTCAAATAACAATATATGGTCCGAAGCAGGATGGAACCCGTACTCGACACAGCGCTGGCCACGAGAAACCAAACGCTAGAGCACACGGCCAACTCAGCTATCTAATAAATAGTAATCGTTGACGATGTCTTTCACGCATGTGTACTCATGACTATAGCAAAGGGTTACGATCACAACTCGGCAATAAATTGTGTATCTGTGTTTTCCTATTAAGACAAGTGTCTTTCGTATAGTGTAGGTTTGAATACTTGCGTATGAAAAATGAATGAAGTTGTTGACAAATTGGCTGAAAATAGAACGTACGGAATTGATTTAAACGTGTTTTGTATTAAAAAATAAGGTGTGAAGTATGGATGTGTAAATGGATGATATTAAGGTTAATTAAAATTATATTCAATGGTTTATGAATGTATGAAAATTTGAGTGAATTACTGAATTTCTGTTGAATGGAGCATTTTTTGAAATTTGTTAATTGGAAATGAGGTTTACTGTCAGATATGACGCTTTGCTATCTTCAAAAATAGGTGGATTTGAATTCCACAAGAGGTGGTAAATATTTCTTTGTTTTGGCTTCTGAACTCAGAGATAGTGACGTCATGCATATGCCCTATTTAAGACAGGGCGAAACGAATGCGTGTCCCCGTACAACAGATGATGAAGTCAAAACTTGAAGATTGGAAATCGAAGTGTGGTGTGTGCTCCCACCGGGACTAGATGTTGGGTGTCAATAAACTGTCTATCGTGATATCATCATTGAATCAATATCAATACATTTTATTAACGGTATCATGTGAGAAACGTGGAGGTCCTCATTCGCACAGGCTTCCCGAACATCTATCGACATTTCGAGCCGTAACCGGCCCATAGGACATAGGTAAAAAAAAAAAAAGTAAAGAGCCCCTGTCACGCCAGGTGGCGTATAGGGAATATGGTGTTAGTGACCATAAAGTTTACAGACCTTCAGCACATGATTTTTGGGGTAATGTGGTCGGTATTACGCCCGTGCCACTTTAATTTCCCAGAAAAAAACCGATACCCATTTAAGGCTGGGTGAATCCGGTGCCGTCGTTTGGGATCGATCCCTATCTCCTGTCCTTTATAGTCCAGGTCACTAACCACTGAGCTATCGCGGCTCCCACTATATGACATAGACTCTGATATTTTTTCCCTGTTTCGAAATGTATTCTTTCTAGCGGTTTCAATCTTTGCAAAGATTTTTTTAAAATCAAATATCACCATTTATCTCTGTTCTGTGCAAGCATCTCAATCTCACTGAAGGAGCCGATTCCTGCTGCCGATTCCCCAAACATCTACACGCTCCTCAAACAACGTATCTTATGCTGGCTTACTCACTGAGACTGTATGAAAAATGGCCGCATACCAAAAGATATACTTTATAGACAACTAGCAGATGGCAAAAGAAATTGGGGTTGCCCAAAACTCTGATTTATAAATGTGTGGATGCGTGACATGGAGACTGAACATGCAGCCTGGGAAAACTATAGCTGCAGACCGAAGTTTTTGAAAACACACTCTAAAGCTCCAACTCAAGTAAGAAGGAGACATATTCATAGAAAAAGAGAATACACGGCGAAATAAAAGAAAACAACATTTTCTAAGGGCGCTGCAAAATCCATAATCAACTGTGACTGATGGAGGCTACTACTATAGTTACCTGTGACATGCGGAGACTTCTATTATAGTCAACTATGTTGACTGATGGAGGCTACTACTATAGTTAACTATGACTGACGGAGGCTACTACTATAGTTAACTATGACTGACGGAAGCTACTACTATAGTTAACTATGACTGACGGAGGCTACTACTATAGTTAACTTTGACTGACGGAAGCTACTACTATAGTTAACTATGACTGACGGAGGCTACTACTATAGTTAGCTATGTTGACTGATGGAGGCTACTACTATAGTTAACTGTGACTGATGGGCGCTACTACTATAGTTAAATGTGACTTGCGGAGACTTCTATTATAGTCAACTATGTTGACTGATGGAGGCTACTACTATAGTTAAATATGACTGACGGAGGATACTACTATAGTTAACTATGACTGATGGAGGCTACTACTATAGTTAACTATGATTGACGGAGGCTACTACTATAGTTAACTATGTTGACTGATGGAGGCTACTATTATAGTTAACTGTTGACTGACGGAGGCTACTACTATAGTTAACTATGTTGACTGATGGAGGCTACTATTATAGTTAACTGTTGACTGACGGAGGTCACTACTACTGTCCTGTCAGATGCTACGAAGATTATGTACTACACTCGTACATGTCAGTGCTATCACGTAATGATAGGCACCGTGCCAGTATAAGTGAGATAGCTATTATATAAGTGCAACAAGGAATCAGATCACGGACGTTTTCTGAAACTTTGGTTTTGATTGTTGACCGTGAAGCTAGCTACGCTTTCAGTTTTAGTTGTTTTGTAAAACCTGGAGCTTCAATGACGTAGTTAGTAGCATGCTCACTTAGCCACAAAGTGAATGTGGTTTTGTCCCATTCTGGTATTTTGTACTGGATCCCGGAGAGATAGAAAAAAAAAATAGGCACCTGACCTTTTTCGTTGAATAAAGTATTAACAGCGAGGAGGAGCTTATATCGCGTGACTTGAAAATTATATGACCTAATGTGGTAATGTTTAATACGTTATCACCTTCTGACGTTTTACTCATGTTATGAGACATTCTTTCATGTTCCTTCTGTAACCATTTCTGGTTACTAATTCACGTTGTTTTTCCCCCTTTTTTTCCTCCAACATGTTAAAAGCTATACATCCACCTAGTGCGTTTCAAGATCTTTCCTGTAGTGAAAGATTTGGAAGAATTCATGTAAAAAGTAGTTATATAATAGTTGAATGTAAAGCCCAGATGAAGATAAGCATTACAGTTGTTTTCTTTATTTACTCTTTCAAACTGTAACGAAACCTGGTACGGGTCCAGAACTCCTGCTAGGAATGTAAGAAACTACAGTATCAATATAAATACTGTATTCTAGGAACAATACAAATCGTGTTACTTAAAGGCGAAAGTGTTCTTTTCAAATAATACGAGAGAACAAGTTGCAGGAACAAGACGAATCATAAATATTAAAATGGAACCGGCGATTATGTTTTACCTTGAGGTTTTAGCGTAGATGTTTACAAAATATTTAAATCGTAGACAGGACCGAAGGGTGAGCTGTGAATTATTAAGATGTTGGAGAATGTGTGATTGAAGGTTGTTAACTAAAGTCCCTGTTGATGACATTGTCTTCACTTTCTGTTGATATAGGTTTGGGGTGCAAGTGGTAACTTGTCTTTTCCTATCCATCCCTTGACCTTCTGGGCGGTCTAGTCCGTATAGATGTTGCATATATTATTTGCATAACGTTTTTATCCACGGGCAGCGACAATTTTGTCCTTTATTTGTGAGTTTTACTTATCAAAGATTCTTTAACGTGTGCATAGTGAGCATAGTGAACAGGATCTCCTGTTTGTCGTCATTGTCTGAGAGGGTTAATTGTTTTCTTTAGTGTCCACCCGTTTAATGTCCATCCGTTTAATGTCAACCCGTTTAGTGTCCACCCGTTTAATGTCCATCCGTTTAGTGTCAACCCGTTTAGTGTCCACCCGTTTAGTGTCCATCCGTTTAGTGTCCATCCGTTTAGTGTCCGTCCGTTTAATGTCAACCCGTTTAGTGTCAACCCGTTTAGTGTCAACCCGTTTAGTGTTCACCCGTTTAGTGTCCATCCGTTTAGTGTCCATCCGTTTAATGTCCATCCGTTTAGTGTCAACCCGTTTAGTGTTCATCCGTTTAATGGGCGTGGGAGAGCTTTGTTGCTAGTAGTGTTTCGATCCTGCTTCGGTCCATATATTGTTCTTTGTTTTTTTTTTTCTGTTGTTGATTATTTGTCATTTTTTCCGAGTGCTGTAAACATACCTCTTCCTCTGAATTGATTTGCTAGTTTAAGGCAAGTCGTATCATTTACTTCTTTCCGCCCAATAATTCGTCTTCGGCATACGTAGAGTTGAAAATTGTCAACTCCAATGTTTAGTCGGTCCTATTACATGGCTGTGAAACATAGAGAGAAGCAATAGTGACAATCATGATGATACAGACTTTCATTAATGGATGCTTGCGCAGAATAAAAGGACGGAAATGCAGGATAAAATCATTAACATATAATTATTGAAATGTACATACCATTCAATACCAGTGGATAAAGAGATACAGCGAAAACGATGGTGCAGGATAGGACACACACTGCGGAAGCCAACTGAGAATATTACACAAGCCCTTTTTGGAATCCCCAAGAAAAAAAGACAAGAGAAAGTACCAAAATTGTATTGGAGATGACAGATGGAAGCAGAGATGAAGATGAAGGGGAAGACATGGAATAATCTTAAAAGAATGACGAGAAACACAACGTCTTGGAAAGTGTTGAAGACATATGCTCCACATGGAGCTGAAAGGTAGAAGAAGAAGATACCTAGATTTATAATTGCTTATTATTTATTTAGATGGCAGCGTACATTCTGGTCTATATATTTGGATTGCCAAGGATAATTTAATTTAACGTGAGCAGAGTGTACATGGGTGCTTCTGTTTATATGTCGTTATCGGAACTAGACATCGGAACTCACTACCCGGAGACTGGGAAGGGTAAAGTCGCGAAGATATCTCGGGACGAACTTCTGTCGTTCACAGCAAGGATTCGATCACGTGACTTTCCTGTCCAGCGAATGACCTCTAACCTCTAAACCACGCGTCCCATTTTTTTTTTCTTCACAATTTACAATAATAATTATATCTCAGTTTACTATTTTAAAGTTGATCCGTAATCCGTTTCGTTTAGTTAGAATGGTCTGGTCCTCATCTGTAAATGAACCAGCTCAGTTCCAATGGTTCTTTTTTCTCCCCCCCCCCCCTCTCCCCCGGACACGTCATGAAGGATGCTCGCCAACTTATCTCTTCTGACTATTCATAGATGTACATGATTTATCAAACTAGTCTCTGGTTCCTGTCTGCTTTTCTGACAGCATGGGCTTCCATAGTCGTAGGTTAGTCAAGACCTTCCCTAAAGCAAACTATTGTCGGTTTTGTTTACTTGCCTGCGTTCACCAGATGATAAAAGAAACACACGTTTTCATCATCCGCCCTTATAAGGATGTTAAACGGTGTGTATTCGTTGTGTTGTGGTTTGCAATAAAACTGTGATATTTACGCTTTTCTGCCCATAACATCCGACTTCAGCATGTTATTTTTGAGTATAGGATTGTCTTCCCTATTCGCTTAGCCAGACTAGACAGGTTAGTCTGTTATTGGAGGCACCATGGAAAGACAAACTAAGGGTAAGAATTAAACTAACAAAGCCTGACATCTTGCGACTGAGTTATGGCGGCTGTCACGTTAATTGAGACTTCTTCTTTCCTTCCTCATCTGCCTTTCAGCGTCGAGGGGAGATATAATTTGCGGTCTTTTGCTCTTCTGTTCGCCTCTGCAGCTGTTATGTTTCCTAGTGTTTCCAGTATTCCGTCGATCCATCTTTTTCGTGGTCGGCCCGTGTGTCTGGTGTTCTCGCGGATACCTTCTCACAAAAACACGCAATTTGCGTGAATTTTAACAATTCATGATTTATTTTGTGAATAGTAAATCACGTAACTATTAATGCAGTTGGCAATAACCAAATAAAAATAGGACAAATACTTCTACTAGCCATACGATCTTATATATATTTAGGCAGTAATATAGACAAAGAGGGGATAACAGAAAATGATACCAAAATAAGTATATCAAAAGCAAGAGGAGCATTGTTGCACTGGGAAACATATGGAATTCCAAATAAACAAGGTTAAATACTAAAATAAAAATTTGCAGCTCCAATGTTAAGTCAGTCAGGCTGTGAAACATGGAGAACAACTGAAATGACAATCATGAAGATACAGACTCTCATTAATGGATGCTTACGCAGAATAAGAGGATGGAAATGGCAGGACAAAATTACTAACATAGAATTATGGAAAAGTATCAGTCAAATACCAGTGGATAAAGAGATTCATCGAAGACGATGGCGATGGATAGAACACACACTACGGAAGCCAACTGAGAGTATTACACAACAGGCTCTTTTTTGGAATCCCCAGGGGAAAAGACAAAGAGGAAGACCAAGGAATTCTTGGAGAAGACAGATAGAAGCAGAGATGAAGATTATGGGGAAAACATGGAACGATCTTAAAAGAACGTTCTTGTTATAAATACGTGAAGTTCACGTAATATTTAACAGCTGAAGATCTTTTGTTTTGAATTTATCATTAAAAAAACTAATATTTTCATGTTTTCAAATATGAATTATTGTATCAGTTTAATATCTCACGACTTACATAATGAGTAGTGGCAGTTATTAGTAAAATTGTAAAACTATAGTATTCTTCTCGTTGCAAATACGTCACTTACTGAATAGTTTTCATAATTCACGATTCACTAAATAGGCAGTATAATGTGTAGTAAGACTGTAAAACTGCCACAAAAAGCGTACAAACTGCTATATTCGTTATGTTGCAAAACCACGAATTCGAGTATAGTTTTAATAATTCAGGATCCACCTTAGTGAAATGTATAAATCGTAAATATAGGCACGTTTCCTCCCTCCTGTGGTGTCTTTATTAATATTTTCTTAACATGCACAGCTTTGTCACAAATAAAACCAGCAAAGAGAGGGTAGATGGAGTGAAACAAGCAATGATTGAGGGAGCTATTAAAAGAGTTGAGAATTGAATGGGCCATTATGAGAGAGACAGAAAGAATAAAAGGAGTAACGCTTGCCAATTAATTATGCATGGGATGCCACGCGAAACTCGACTCACTCGAATGACTGGAATAATGACTGCCAATCAAAACTACTTTTTTTCTTTGAATGAAGAGAAGAACCAAGAGCAGATAACTTGTCACTGCCACTTGTTTTTGTTTCTGAGATCTTAATGTTTATTAATAGAATAATTTCATATCTTTTCTCAGCGGAGTCCTGACGTTTTTGTGTGAGAAACGGGACAAATCCGCACTCTGTGCTCACTCATAAACCATACCTGCACAATCATTGCTAGTTTATTATAGTTTTGAACCGAGACTACAACAAAACTGCACACTCCAGGAATTCTGTATAGTGTTCATAATAACAGCAGACCCCCCCTACATTAAGGAGATGAGCTTCTTTCAATAAGATTAACATTGATTTTATTCTTATAATTTAGTTCATTCGGGACTATGTCGAGTAGAAAGAGAGATTAGTAATAATGCACATCCTTGTCAAAATAAAGACGTCAAAATTAAACACACATGCGCACAAATAGTTTACATAGGAAAGCCGGTATTATTATTTTAAACTTGTCATTTGTTAAGATATTGCCAGTCTTGGAATCACCATTGCTTGGTATGATTGACAATATAAACTGTACGACATTGTCGTTGATATTTTGCAAGTGTAAATGACAGGCTGAATAGAATGACGGACAAATAAACGATAAAGGTAAAGGTAAAATACAAGAACTGGAATCGGCGTCCGCACACGAGTTTTCATCCATATGGGCTCGGCCGCCTATCCAGAAGTGTTCGGAGACTTCTGGATAGTGTCGCTTCAAGCATCGAAACTCACGATACGAGGCGGCATTACTCACATTCCCAGAATACTACTAGGAGCCGCGATAGCTCAGTGGTTAGTGAACTGGACTACAAAGGACATGGGGTAGGGTTCGATCCCACCCGACGGCCTCCGGGTTCACCCAGCCTTAAATGGGTACCGGATTTTTTTCTGGGAAAGTAAAGCAGCACGGGCGTAATACCGACCACATTACCCCAAAAATCATGGTCTGTAAAATATAGGGTCACTAACACCATATTCCCTATACGCCACTTGGCGTGACGGGGGTACTTTACTTTTTACTTTACCAGAATACTACTCTGGTACCTTTTTCTGCTAGCGGCTGGGTCGACCACGGGGGTATTTTTATTTCCAATCACGAGTACAACTTACACTGCTTCCAGCGGGAATCTAACGCAGGTTGTCCGAACGTCAGTAGCCTAGTCGAGTAGCTTTCACAACTAGGCTACAAGGCCCCCACAAATAAACAATGTCGTTTTTAAACATTTTATAGAAACTATTTTAAAATGAAGTCTTATTTTATGGGAGACTAGAAGTGGAAGATAAGTAAAAATGTTGTAAATGGTTATTATAAGCGTTTCTTTATTAATGCAAACAACTTTTGCTCATGTACCACTATAAAAGCTTAATTATGCTAACTAATTATAGATAAAAGTACTAAAAGACCAATTATAGATACAGGTCAGCGACTTCCAAATGGGATTCCGGAAAAATAGAGGATGTATTCGAAACTCTAGGAAAAATAACAAGATAAGGCAACAGAAGAGTAAAAGATGGATTGATGGAATATTACAAACACTAGGAAACATAACAACAAGATAAGCTAACAGATGAGTAAAAGATGGATTGATGGAATATTACAAACACTAGGAAACATAACAACAAGATAAGCTAACAGATAAGTAAAAGATGGATTGATGGAATATTACAAACACTAGGAAACATAACAACAAGATAAGCTAACAGATGAGTAAAAGATGGATTGATGGAATATTACAAACACTAGGAAACATAACAACAAGATAAGCTAACAGATGAGTAAAAGACCGTAAACTACATATCCCCTCCACGCTGAAAAGCACACGAGTTAGGACATTAGGAAATATTACTATGGTAAGTATTAATGTTTCTTTGATGAGATGAATGTTTCATGATTGATCGCTATAAGAACATTATATGATAATTATCAGACATTTATAGATCCTCAACACTGGACATCACCACTAAAGTAGATTAGTAGTTTTGATTCGTTAACGAAACCTGCTTCCAGTTTTGTAGTTTAGTTTCCCTTTGAGTTTAATAATTGTTTGCCTATCTACTTATTGGAGATTATTTTGTAGGGGAAAGGTTTCTGCATGTCGCTGCGATATAGGCTGCTAATGAACAAATATAAGTTGAAATATAAATGATGCATAATGTGGTGGGTTGTACAGAAGTTGAGGGAGACAATCTGGCCACGGTAATATCCAAACCTCATAGTATATTTAGGAAGGTCCTTCTACAACATGCATTAAAGTGCCCCCCCCCCCAAAAAAAAAAAAAAATATATATATATATATATATATATTAGCCATATCATCTTTAAACACAAAAAAACCCCGTTCAATTCTGATATTATTGGGAAGTGATCAAACATTCTTCGTCCATGTACTAAGAGGAGGAAACCGCAGAAACATTACGAGAAGTTAAACAATCAAAGGGAAAGAAGTTATAGAGGGAAACAGAGAGAAAGAATATCAGGCAACTTTAGAGAAAAGAACGACGGGAAATCAGCTTTTGAGTTGATAAATAATTGTAGAGACAAAGAGTTGTAGAGGGATATGGTCACATTCACTAACTGAGGCAGTACTTGATGAAGAAATTACTTGAGATAAGTAAACATGTTTTGGATCATAGACCAACATTAATTAAAGGTCTTCAATGATTAACCACAAACCAGCAAGTTAGTTGTCAGATGACCCTCATCACTCATCGAACAACGGTCCATAAGCGATCCGATCTCCTCCATAGGAAGTCCCGGATGTGAACGATAAACTGGTTTACAAGTCTACCCCAGATTTCCTCGTAGATCTCCGGAATCTAGGCAACATCCCCCAGACTAACATGGGAATCCGGGAGTTGTACCAGCGCTGGAAATTCATGATTCATAGACCAACATTAAGGAACTCTTACCAAGAATTCTCTTTGACCAACATTAAGGAACTCTTACCAAGAATTCTCTTTGACCAACATTATAGAACTATTACCAAGAATTCTCTATGACCAACATTAAGGAACTGTTACCAAGAATTCTCCATGACCAAAATTAAAGAATATTTACCAAGAATTCTCCATGACCAACATTAAGGAACTGTTACCAAGAATTCTCTATGACCAAAATTAAAGAACATTTACCAAGAATTCTCCATGACCAACCAAAAATTATATATTCCAAGAATTGTGCGCAGACTGACATTAAGGAACAACAACCAAGAGTTATTCTGCTTGATGACAATAAATAAGACACACAACAGTGACAAAGTGCAACTGATGTGCCATGCCAAGCAGCAACAGAGTCCCTCTATCTTACCAGGTCTGTGACCATCATTCACACAGTCACATTGAGCAGTCACATTGTGTGACTGTTTTCCGTTAGGTTTTACCTTTCCTTCTAACTCCGTTATTCCATTGCATGTCAGTTATATTGATAAACACAGACAAATATGATTTAAAAAAAAAAAGATAGCCATCACCATCCTCAGGTCGCGTGTCCTTTGCAGAACGCTGCATTCACCTCAGCCCGTCTGAAAGAATCTCTGTCTACCGCCAGATCTCCCACAGAACGTTGCATTCACCTCAGCCCGTCTGAAAGAATCTCTGTCTACCGCCAGATCTCCCACAGAACGTTGCATTCACCTCAGCCCGTCTGAAAGAATCTCTGTCTACCGTCAGATCTCCCACAGAACGTTGCATTCACCTCAGCCCGTCTGAAAGAATCTCTGTCTACAGCCAGATCTCCCACAGAACGTTGCATTCACAACAACCCGTCAATCTCTGTCTATAGCCAGATCTCCCACAGAACGTTGCATTCACAACAACCCGTCTGAAAGAATCTCTGTCTATAGCCAGATCTCCCACAGAACGTTGCATTCACCTCAGCCCGTCTGAAAGAATCTCTGTCTATAGCCAGATCTCCCACAGAACGTTGCATTCACCTCAGCCCGTCTGAAAGAATCTCTGTCTATAGCCAGATCTCCCACAGAACGTTGCATTCACAACAACCCGTCTGAAAGAATCTCTGTCTATAGCCAGATCTCCCACTGAACGTTGCATTCACAACAACCCGTCTGAAAGAATCTCTGTCTATAGCCAGATCTCCAACAGAACGTTGCATTCACAACAACCCGTCTGAAAGAATCTCTGTCTATAGCCAGATCTCCCACAGAACGTTGCATTCACCTCAGCCCGTCTGAAAGAATCTCTGTCTATAGCCAGATCTCCCACAGAACGTTGCATTCACAACAACCCGTCTGAAAGAATCTCTGTCTATAGCCAGATCTCCCACAGAAAGTTACATTCACAACAACCCGTCTGAAAGAATCTCTGTCTATAGCCAGATCTCTCACAGAACGTTTCATTCACCAAAGCCAGTCTGAAAAAAATCTCTGTCTCTAGCCAGATCTCCCACTTCTGTTCAATGTCTCCTTGATGTCTTGAAATAACATTCTTCTTAGTTTGCTCCTAATGCGTCGCATAGGAATCATTCCTTCCATTATTATTGTTCTTTCCAGCCCGCTGTGTTTTTTGACGTAGCTATAGTATTTGAATTTCCTCTGCAGAGTGGTTATATAATCCACTTTATTTTAATGTTTTAAAATCTTTTAGTATGTCTTCGTTGCTCTTTTTTCTTCATCCAAGGTATCTTAAGTGTTTTTCTGTAGCATTTTGTTCCGAGTGAATACATTTTCTTCCTTGATTTTCTTCTTAAGTTAGCCATGAATACTATACGATGGCCAAACACAGAATTGGTAGAATTCGTGGTGGATAGAGAATTATCGAACGACATGAACACCAATAAGTGATGGGCACTGTGGATATTTGTTAAGATGTGTGTCTTAATGGGTTTGACTTAATTACTAGGACTTCCGTTTCCAACATGGTGGAACGTAGTTCATGTTCTGTGGAACGCTGTAGAAATTGCATTTGTGGACTGATTAGCTTCGGCTCTTCAATGCAATTTTCTTCGTTATAGTCAATCTGATGATCCACTTAACAAATTTCGCCGATGATTCAGTCGTACACACCTCAATGCTCCTCTTTGTCAAGTCCAAGTTTGTGAAAGCGACCTTCCCCTGTCTAGAGTTAATATGCGGTTTACGTCAACACATTGAGTACTGTTCCAAGGCGATCGTTGGAATTGTTTGACGCCAAGTATTTACATGTTACAACTCATTAATATGGACTGCTCTAACAAGTCAATCGCAGTTTTCATTTTAGAGATTGTGCATCGTCTTTTCGTGCGTTGTTAGCTGCATTTATTAGAGTACTTATGATTTTATTGGTGCAGCCATTGTTGTGTGTGCTGCGTCATCACAATGGCTGATTATATATCCCTAGAACGGTCGTACGCTAATAGTGAAAGACGGAATGGAGTTTCGTAAATGACTTTTGTAGCACCGGGATCAATCCCGAAGGTTCGTGTTAGTCAGGAGGGATTCATCATTTCACAAATTCACATTGCAGGGAGATGTTACAGTCTGTTGTTTGATGTGCGACGGGGATAGTCCGATGACTAACTGTGTTTTATATGTTCGGATTTGGAGTCAGGGTGATGTCCCAGCGTCATCAAGCGCTATAAAAAAAAAAAAGTAAAGTACCCCCGTCACGCCAAGTGGCGTATTGGGAAATATGGTGTTAGTGACCCTATATTTTACAGACCTTCAGCACATGATTTTTGGGGTAATGTGGTCAGTATTACGCCCGTGCTGCTTTATTTTCCCAGAAAAAAATCCGGTACCCATTTAAGGCTGGGTGAACCCGGAAGCCGTCGGTTGGGATCGAACCCTACCCCGTGTCCGTGGTAGTCCAGTTCACTAACCACTGAGCTATCGCGGCTCCCATCAAGCGCTATACATAAAAAAAAATAACGATCATCATTTTCATGAGGATGTGAACTTCCGGTCAATATGGAGAATAGGTGGCAGGAACTATTAAAGGCTATGTCTGAAGAGTGTTCCTTGTTGCAGTTTCCTCATATTCCAAGTCCGGCTTGTTGCAGGAGCTACTGAGTTAAGTGCTCTGTGCACACTGTAAGCTGTGCGTTTCATCTGTTTTGATCGTGCTTCCATATTCCGATTGTTTACGATGAATGATGATATAGTATGATGGAGAACAGATGTTTGTGTTCACATTCTGTACGGTTTCGCCTTATGTCTTTTGTCGTGTTCTGAGACTGCTATGGTGGGGACTACATCTACTTTTCTTTGTTTAGGAGATGAAATAGTAATTCGGATGATTCCACTGGCACGGGCGGTTGAGTAATTATGGATTTGAATTCGTTTGCAGTGATACCGGGCTTTTCATAACCATAACCATAACTTACTTTATATATATATATGGTATATGGAATATATATATGGTAGAATAAAACATAGGGATAAAAAAAAACCTAATAATCTGGAAGTTGTAGACGATTGGCCTTTTAGGCAACACCATGAACATATTTATGTCGCTAGATTCCCTTCCACCCCCATCCTCCAATAATCAAATACATAAATGTTTGATAACTGCAGCCTCATTATCACACGCAACTTTTTGCAGAAGCATATAAATGAGCAAATGAGACTCAGTATAAACAGGTCACCAGACCAGATATTGATTCTGGCATAGACTTCACTTAGTACGGACTGGCCTCATCAACTCTGAACCAACGTAGTCTTCGTCCACACACATGGACTGGTCTCATCAACTCTGAACCAACGTAGTCTTCGTCCACACACATGGACTGGTCTCATCAACTCTGAACCAACGTAGTCTTCGTCCACACACATGGACTGGTCTCATCAACTCTGAACCAACGTAGTCTTCGTCCACACACATAGACTGGTCTCATCAACTCTGAACCAACGTAGTCTTCGTCCACACACATGGACTGGTCTCATCAACTCTGAACCAACGTAGTCTTCGTCCACACGCATGGACTGGTCTCATCAACTCTGAACCAACGTAGTCTTCGTCCACACACATGGACTGGTCTCATCAACTCTGAACCAACGTAGTCTTCGTCCACACGCATGGACTGGTCTCATCAACTCTGAACCAACGTAGTCTTCGTCCACACACATGGACTGGTCTCATCAACTCTGAACCAACGTAGTCTTCGTCCACACGCATGGACTGGTCTCATCAACTCTGAACCAACGTAGTCTTCGTCCACACACATGGACTGGTCTCATCAACTCTGAACCAACGTAGTCTTCGTCCACACACATGGACTGGTCTCATCAACTCTGAACCAACGTAGTCTTCGTCCACACGCATGGACTGGTCTCATCAACTCTGAACCAACGTAGTCTTCGTCCACACACATGGACTGGTCTCATCAACTCTGAACCAACGTAGTCTTCGTCCACACACATGGACTGGCCTCATCAACTCTGAACCAACGTAGTCTTCGTCCACACACATGGACTGGTCTCATCAACTCTGAACCAACGTAGTCTTCGTCCACACACATGGACTGGTCTCATCAACTCTGAACCAACGTAGTCTTCGTCCACACACATGGACTGGTCTCATCAACTCTGAACCAACGTAGTCTTCGTCCACACGCATGGACTGGTCTCATCAACTCTGAACCAACGTAGTCTTCGTCCACACACATGGACTGGTCTCATCAACTCTGAACCAACGTAGTCTTCGTCCACACACATGGACTGGTCTCATCAACTCTGAACCAACGTAGTCTTCGTCCACACACATGGACTGGTCTCATCAACTCTGAACCAACGTAGTCTTCGTCCACACACATGGACTGACGTTATGTCCTCAAACTTCTCGACGGGGTCCGCCACAACTTGTGGGGCAATGTAAAGACTGTTAATGTCCATTTTGTCCATGACATGACACATTTATGAACGATGTGGTCAGTATCACGCCAGGCCGTTTGCATTCTTCTGAAAAATTATCTGGCTCATCCACAAGGAATTTGCAAACTGCAAAGCTGAATAGGGCGAATATAAGTGAAACAAGGGAATAGGGCGAACATAAGTGGAACAAGGGATTAGGACGAACATAAGTGAAACAGCTGAATAGGGCGAACATAAGTGAAGCAAGGGATTATGGCGAACATAAGTGAACCAAGGGAATAGGGCGAACATAAGTGAAACAAGGGAATAGGGCGAACATAAGTGAAACAAGGGAATAGGGCGAACATAAGTGAAACAAGGGATTAGGGCGAACATAAGTGAAACAGCTGAATAGGGCGAACATAAGTGAAGCAAGGGATTAGGGCGAACATAATTGAAACAGCTGAATAGGGCGAACATAAGTGAAACAGCTGAATAGGGCGAACATAAGTGAAGCAAGGGATTATGGCGAACATAAGTGAAACAAGGGAATAGGGCGAACATAAGTGGAACAAGGGATTAGGACGAACATAAGTGAAACAAGGGATTAGGACGAACATAAGTGAAACAGCTGAATAGGGCGAACATAAGTGAAGCAAGGGATTAGGGCGAACATAAGTGAACCAAGGGATTAGGGCGAACATAAGTGAAACAGCTGAATAGGGCGAACATAAGTGAAGCAAGGGATTAGGGCGAACATAAGTGAAACAGCTGAATATGGCGAACATAAGTGAAGCAAGGGAAACAATTGAGTAGAGGAATAAGTGAAACAGTTGAGTAGAGGGAACATAAGTGAAACAGTTGAGTAGAGGGAACATAAGTGAAACAGTTGAGTAGAGGGAACATAAGTGAAACAGTTGAGTAGAGGGAACATAAGTGAAGTAGTTGAAAATTAACATGAATCACCTAACTATGAGACGAGTAGGACTAACAATATTGCCAGCGTCACCTAAGGTTTTTATTTAGAAAAAAAAAACGTGTGTTGTTTATCAGATTTTGTCTTTCCATCGTCCTAATAACATCGACAGCTGCCTCAAGTGATTAAAAGAATAAAAGTTCAAGCCACGAGCATTATTCTGGGAACTCTGCATTCAAAACCATAGTTGTATACTTTGCAATCACTATCATCATATGGTATACCGGTAGCGTAGACGATTCTGTCCTTCCACGGATATCTGTTCACAGAGCATCGTATCAATTCTGTTGCTGACGGTTTATATATATATATATATATATATATATATATATATATATATAGTGTCCTCTCTCTTTGTCGTCAGCGATACTACTAGAACAAAAAGTGAATCGGGGGAAAAGGAGAGGGATACGGGGCAGAAATACAGAGAGTGAGAGTGAGAGTGAGAGAGAGAGAGAGAGAGAGAGAGAGAGAGAGAGAGAAAGAGCTTGCGGAGAAGTCAAAATGCAGCAAGAATTGCGTCTTCTTCATATTCTGGAGAATTTGGCCTGTCCCAAGCCAGGTAAATGAGCAAAAATTGGGTAGAAGGCTCAAAATATAATGTGGTCAAGAGAGAAGGAAAAAACCAATATTGTTTGGTTGGATGGATGCGTTCGCCCGATGACTAAAGTATTCTAGAGTATTCGTAGACTTTAGACTTCCTCTTCGTCATCCGCCCTTAAAAGGACATTAAGTGGACGTGATTGCGTTGTGTTGCAGTTTGCAGTGTAACACTGTGATATCTGCGCCTTTCAGCCCAACACATCCCACTTCAGCACGACGTTTTTGAGGACCGGGTTGTCTTCTCTCTTCGATCCCTGCTCGCTTGGCCAGACTAGACAGGTTAGTCTGTTACTGGAGGCACCGCGGAGAGGTGGAGCAGGGTCTGGATGGTTTTGGTTCACCGATCCTGGCGCAAGCCATCAGCTATGAGTCACTGACAACTTCCAGCTCTGGTGCTGGGAGGCGCGCCTTTGCCTCCCAATATTGTTTCAGAAACCAGTAATAAAAGAGAAACGCACGGAATCAACATATTAGTAGGTGACTTAAATAATGACGCTAATGGTCACACTCATACGGTATTTGTGATCTACTCAATGGATAATTTAAAGAGAAAAACTGCATTTTAGGTGGCTTGAGATACTGACTCTGGACAAAAACCCTACACAACTGTTTATCGCTGATACTTTAGTTCATTTGCTCATTTGTGTCTTTCCGGAAATATAAAAATCACGTGATTCTCCTATTATATTTTGAGATTATTAGAAGTTGTAGCCTACAATTTATTTGAATTCTATCTATCTATCTATTGACCTTTCGAGCCGTAACCGGCCCATAGGGCGTAGACCAAGATACACCTTCTCCTATATGAATTTTTGTTCTAGCAGTTTTCTTTTAAAGATATTTTATCAAATCTCGCCATCTGTCTCTGTTCTGTGCAAGCAGTTCTATCTCATTGAGGGAGCCGATTCCTGCTGCTCTTGCCTCTCTCATCAATGTTCTTCTCAGTGTCTCCCTGGGTCTTCCTCTTTTTCTTTTACCTGTTGTTTCCCATATGAGGGCTTGCTTTGCTATTCGATTATTATCTCTTCTCATCACATGTCCAACGTATGACCATCGTCTTTTCTTTATTACTGAAGATATTAGTGGTTGATTGGCGATTTCTCTAATTTCCTCGTTTGTTTTGAATTCGTTCCATTCTATACCAAGTATTTTCCTTAGACATTTATTTTCGAATGCGTTCAACTTTGTTTCTATATCTCTTGTTGTTTTCCAGCTTTCACACGCATACGTAAGGGTTGATAGTACATTTGATTTGAATAGCCTAAGTTTTGTGTTTGTGCTAATGAGTTTTGATTTCCACAACTTTTCAAGGCTTCTGAAAGACATTGCTGCTTTAGCCAGTCTGATTCTAATTTCTTTGCTCGTATCCCCTTCTCGATCAATGTGACTTCCAAGATAGATGAAGTGATCGATCTTCTACTGGTTTGTTTTCCATGTATATTTTGTCACTTGTTGGAATTAAACTTTTCATGACTTTAGTCTTTTCATGATTGACCTCAAGCCCAATTTTGCTGGCTATTGATGATAGTTCATTTGTGTTTTCCTGCATCGTTTTTATCTGATTGCTGATGAGAACTATGTCATCAGCAAAGTCCAGGTCCTCCAAATGGTCTCCTTGTATCCATTCGATGCCTTTATTACCAGTGCAGCATTTCTTCATTATGAAGTCCATAACAATTCCAAATAACAAGGGCGATAAAATACATCCTTGTTTAACCCCAGTTTCTATTGGGAAACATTCGCTCAGTCCTTCCTCTGTTCGAACTGCACATGTGTAACCATCATACATGTCTTTGATAATATTTATGATTTTTGATGGTAAGCCATATTGCTTCAGAATTTTCCACAAAGAATCTCTATGAATACTATCAAATGCTTTTTTGAAGTCGATGAAGTTAAGTACAAAAGGTTTTTGCTTTTCAATGTGTTCCTCCAATATAAGTCGTAGAGTGAAAATGTGGTCAAGACAGCTTCTCCCTTTTCTAAACCCAGCCTGTTCTTCACGCATTACTGTATCTATTGAATCCTTTATTCTATTTAGGATGATTTTACAGAATAATTTTGAGGCAACTGACAAAAGTGTCACGCCTCTCCAATTGTTACAATCTCTAAGATTGCCCTTTTTTGGGATCTTAACAATGATTCCTTTTTTCCATTTATGAGGCGTCTTCTCTGTTTTCCAAATGATGTTGAACATTTTTTGGAGATGTATTAAATTATGGCTATCAATTGCCTTGAGGATCTCAGCTGTTAACTTATCCTCTCCAGCAGCCTTGTTATTGGTCATTAGCTTTAAGGTGGTTTCTATTTCACTCAAGGTGAAGTCATCTAAATTTACATCTAATTCTGCTGCTGGTGTTTCAGCTTCAAAATCTATTAAACTGTGAGGTAGTGGACGGTTAAGAATTTCTCTGAAGTGTTCCGCCCAACGGGCTTTTATGTCTGCGCTTGTTGTTAGCATTAATCCAGATTTGTCTAGAATTGGTGTTCCACTGGATGTATAGGTGTTTGTCAGCATCTTTTGTACAGTATAAAGAGTTCTGCTGTCTCCTGTAATTGCAGCTGTCTCTGCTTTCTCTGCCAAGTTGTCTATATAAGCTCTTGTATCTCTTCTTGCCGAACTTTTCACTTTGTTGTCTAATTCTTTGTATGTTGCTTTTGCCAGAACCTTTCCAAGATCTGTCTTTGCATTAGTCATGGCTCTCTTCGCTTCTCTTCTTTCTTTGATGTATTTCCATGTGGTGTCTGAGATCCAAGCTCGTTTTTCCATTTTCTTCAGTCCAGCACTTGCTTCTGCTGCTGTCATTAGTATTTTGCTCTGTGAGTCCCACATTTCATTGATATCTAAGTCTATTTCACCAAGTGCTGAATAACAATTACTTAGCTCTATGTTAAACTTTTCCTTTATTGCTTCATCTTTCAGTTTATGACTATCAATTTTATGTGTAATTGACCTCTTCTGTTGGTTTCTAAATTTTAATCTTATTTTCCCAATGCACAGGTTGTGGTCACTATTAACATCAGCACCTCTGTATGCTCTTACATCTATTAATGATGATCTGAATTGTTGTTTAATACATAGGTGGTCAATTTTATATTTGAATTGGTGAAGGAAAAAAAAATTGGATGTCCCGAAACTCAAATTTGTGAATCTTCGGCTTTTACTTCTTCTACTAAAATATTATTCATTTATTAATATTCAGTTCTTCTACTAAAATATTATTCATTTATTAATATTCAGTTCTTCTACTAAAATATTATTCATTTATTAATATTCAGTTCTTCTACTAAAATATTATTTATTTATTAATATTGGCTTTCGCTAAAATATTTGACTTTTTGTGCATGGTGTTACAAATTGAAAACACTCCAATAAAATATCAATTTTAAGCATGAGGGGATGTATTAGACCCTAGGTGTATACTCATAAAAATGCCTCGCCAACTTCAAGATTGTAACTTTTAAAGGTTACATTTTATTTAAAAACCAACTGACCGTTTTTCAGAAAACAACTCCGAGATGGAGCTAGCCAAGAGTTATTGCAAAGACCAGCGATTCTCAAACTGTCCTTTACCGCAGACCCCCGGAGGTGCCACGGACCACAGTTTGAGAAGCGATGGCATAGACATTTTCCAGGAAAGCAAATAGTGACGGATCTAGTCAAGAGTTATAGCAACGACATTTTCCAAAAATAGATCAGGTGGATAAAAATAAAGATGGGAAGACAGCACAAAATAATGGACAGACTTCGATCCAAGAATAGGAAAACTCAGAAAGAACGAGAGAGAGAGAGAGAGAGAGAGAGAGAGAGAGAGAGAGAGAGAGAGAGAGACAGACAGACAGACAGAAAGAGGGAAAGAGAGATAGAGAGAGAGGACGAAGAAAAGAGACATCAAGCTTCAACATTGATCTAACGACCTTGAAATTCAATGACACATTTATCTGACACCTACCTGGACAGGTAGGACAAGAGGAAAAAGCAAAAAGCAAAAAAAAAAAAAAAAAAAAAAGAAAAAAGAAAAAAAAAAGTTAAAGTTTACGTTTTACGTTTATACTGAAGAGGATAGAAAGGTTCGGAGGGAAGGTTGCTAATTAGATATCCTACTTTTGATGTCTACACCAGATCTCAAATTACGCTGATATCACGTGGCTTTCATGACATCTCCAAACTCATACAACTGCAGTATCGTGTTCTCAACTTGCTTGTTTCCACTGCAATGGACACCATGCACCTTCAGCGGGAACATGAAAATATGCAACAACGTTTCGAGCCACTGTCAATGTTTTATATCGTACAGTTTTTGTTAGTCACAAAGAAACATATTTGTTTGAGAAGTATTTCCTCCTTTTCCTTGTTCACATTCACATGTTTACACTTGTTTGTTGTTGTTTGCGGTTGCCAGCTTTAGCGAAGTCCGGAGTGACTAAATTGTGCGCGAAACTCACTTTTTCACATCGGAACCCGTGTCCCCCGCCACACAGGCAGATACTCTCGAGAGTTTTAACGTTTTAGCGTAGATTTTTTTCCAATTAATTTTGCACGGGCAGCGGCCACTTTTTTTTAGCATACTCTTTTCGATTTCCAACAGTCAAAGGGCCTGTAACGTGCGCAGAGTGACCACACGGCCTCCTGTTTTTTGCCGTTTTCCGAGAGGGCAAGACATCGGATCGCATTAATCCAGAGACTGGAGAGTGTAAAGTCACGGATGCGATTCTCCCCCCCCCCCTTTCCCTCAAATCGTCTGTGGTGGGAATCAAACCCATGAGCTTTTTGTCCAGAGTCCATCGTCTTACCTCTAGACACACAGCCCCCCCCCCCCCCCCCCCTTTCCACCCACCCAAAAAAATGATTACAATAATAAATATTAAAGTTACAAAAACACATGTACATGAAAATAACTTTCAATATTCATTTAGAATAAAAAAAAAATAGCTGCTCGAAGACGGAAATATCTCATTTTGTTTATTTGTTGTTTTAAAACCTAAATCACTGGAAACTGATGTTAAATAAACACCTTCTTTCCGCTTAATTTATGTTGGGCTCTGGCCTCAGAGTTTCGCCACACAAGTAAACATCTGTTTGTGAATTATTATTTTCAATTGACATAAATTGTTTCAATGCACAGAGCAGTCACTTGAATGTTTCCGGAAGTCACATAGATTTTCATTTTGCAATGGAGAAGAGTTTCATACATTTTGATCTTCAGTGCAATTAGTTGCATCGGTGGAAGCGTTTTGTTCAACTCTTCTACCCTGTGATAGATCCATTAGTTGGATGGTTGCAGAACGTCTCGATCAACTCTTCTCCCATGTGATAGATCCATTAGTTGGATGGTTGCAAAACGTCTCCATCAACTCTTCTCCCATGTGATAGATCCATTAGTTGGATGGTTGCAAAATATATCCATCAACTCTTCTTCCTTGTGATAGATCCATTAGTTGGATGGTTGCAAAACGTCTCCATCAACTCTTCTCCCCTGTGATAGATCCATTAGTTGGATGGTTGCAAAATATCTCCATCAACTCTTCTCCCTGTGATAGATCCATTAGTTGGATGGTTGCAAAATATCTCCACCAACTCTTCTTCCTGTGATAGATCCATTAGTTGGATGGTTGCAAAACGTCTCCATCAACTCTTCTTCCTGTGATAGATAGATTAGTTGGATGGTTGTAAAACGTCTCCATCAACTCTTCTTCCTGGTCATAGATCCATCAGTTGGATGGTTGCAAAACGTCTCCATCAACTCTTCTTCCCTGTGATAGATCCATTAGTTGGATGGTTGCAAAATATCTCCATCAACTCTTCTTACTTGTGATAGATAGATTAGTTGGATGGTTGCAAAACGTCTCGATCAACTCTTCTTCCCTGTGATAGATCCATTAGTTGGATGGTTGCAAAACGTCTCCATCAACTCTTCTTCCTTGTGATAGATCCATCAGTTGGATGGTTGCAAAACGTCTCCATCAACTCTTCTTCCCTGTGATAGATCCATTAGTTGGATGGTTGCAAAACGTCTCCATCAACTCTTCTTCCTTGTGATAGATCCATTAGTTGGATGGTTGCAAAATATCTCCATCAACTTTTCTTCCTTGTGATAGATCCATTAGTTGGATGGTTGCAAAACGTCTCCATCAACTCTTCTCCCCTTGTGACAGATCCATCAGTTGGATGGTTACAAAACGTCTCGATTAACTCTTCTTCCTTGTGATTGATGTCCATCAGGTGAATGGGTCGAAAAATAAAAGTCCAACTATCTTCCTAAGTGATGTGTGTTCCTAGGATAACACCGGTTCTTTCATTCAGCTGATCTATCTTAAAACACTACTCTACCCAATTCGTAATCCAAAATAGTTCTAACATTCATTTATTATTTGTTGATAATTTATCGCTTTTTATTCCTGACCAATCACTAGATGGATCCTACAAAAAAAAACAACCAATGAGTAAGCGAATTGATCACTTACGTGTCTGCTCTGACAATTTGAACAAATTGTGACATTTATACGCCACAACCTTGACCTGATCTAACGTACTTGCCCTCTACGACGAGACACCACTTGCATCGAAGAGTTAATTTTCAAAAATGGCGCACGTTCAAATAATCTTTTTTTCTATGTTGTTTATTATCTTGCTACCTTGTATATTATCTTGCTATCTTGTATATTATCTTTATCTTTCTATCTTGTATATTATCTTGCTATTTTGTACATTATCAAATCTTTTATATTATCTTGCTATTTTTTACATTATCTTGCTACCATGTATATTATCTTGCTATCTTGTACATTATCTTGCTACCTTGTATATTATCTTGCTACCTTGTACATTATCTTGCTACATTGTATATTATCTTGCTACCTTATATATTATCTTTATCTTTCTATCGTGTATATTATCTTGCTACCTTGTATATTATCTTGCTACCTTGTATATTATCTTGCAATCTTGTATATTATATTATTATCTTGTATATTATCTTTAAATCTTTTATATTATCTTGCTATTTTGTATATTATCTTGCTATCTTGTATATTATCTTGCTATCTTGTATATTATCTTGCAATTGTGTATATTATCTTATTATCTTGTATATTATCTTGCTATCTTGTATATTATCTTATTATCTTGTATACTATCTATCTTGGAGCACGCTACTCTGTACAGCTTTCTTTGCATGTTTCAGCCTAAGTGATCGAACATGCTTGAACAATATGGCTGCTCCGTTGGTATATCGTTCATTCTACTGGATTTTCATGCGAGCAATATATTTAGCAGATCTCCACACCTCATTGTGAACAACTTAAAATTCTATGATTTATTTACATCTGTTTATTTATTTGCAAATGTACGTTTTGTTTTAAATAGTTGTTCGTCTTTATTGTTTCTAGAAAAAGCCAAAAAAAGGGCCAAAAATCGATTAAAAAATAAAATAAAATGGGAAATATGTTATCCAACAGTTTATTATCACTGAAAGACAGAAAGATAGTTTAACGGCGCTAAATCGAACCGGTGCTATTTTATGGTTGCGAATCAGGGAACGATAAATTAAGAAATAAGACACTGGATAGCATCAGTTGTGTTGCATCGTGGACAATCAAAATATCAAATTAGAAGGTGCAAAGTGAGGCAGATGACGAGAGGGACATTACAAAACAGGTAAGAAAACTGCAGGAGGCGGTTTGGAATACTTAGTAATAACAGGAAAAATATAAGTTTGGAGAAACAGAGGTTTGGTCAAAGGGAAGGTTTGTTGGCATTGTACAGGGAAAGATAAACAGTGGATCTGGGACACAGCGCACAAGATTGAGGGTTATGCAGGGACGTCGCGTCCTACCCCTGTCTGATAGAGCATGGGTAAAGCGTCGCCACCAATATTTCTGATCCTGTCCGCTGCGAGGGGATTTACCAATAGCTGTGATGTTTTCAGCAATGCTCGCGACGTCACAAGTATTGGGGTGTTTTCGGAAACCCGCCTCAGCTGGTAGGCTCAGAGATATCGATGGCGACGGATAAGGTGAGGTTCAATAAAAGCACAAATAACAATCTAAAAACAAAAAAATTAGAGGCTGCTAAAGACTAAATACGGACTCTATATTTGAATTAGGAGCAACATACGACTCATGAGAATTTAAAATAACTATTGTTTCATATATGTTTATATAGGGTGTTTATAAAGTCTCACTACACTTGGTATCTAGGTCAATTTGAAAAAAATGTTATGACGTCATCACAATATGTGCTCAATGGTAAGTTCACTTGTTGCGACAGTTTTCTTAATGACTTGTCTGGACTTTTAAGGATTCTGTCTTGGATATCTAAACATATTTCATCATTCACAGCAGGCCTACCAGATCGTGGAGCATCTTCCACATTTCCAGTAGCAATAAACTTATTCAACAAATTTCATTGACAGTGGGAGCACATATTGTGATGACGTCATAAACATTTTTTTTCAAATTGACCTAGATACCAAGTGTAGTGAGACTTTATAAACACCCTGTATATGAGGAATTGAAACCAAATTGTAGAAAAACTCATTCATACGTGATGACTAATAGTAGAAGCCAAAGTGACTTAAATAAACAGTAAGCCTTATAAGTGCTTTATGCAACTTGCGAATAGCGGACCGGGATCTGCAAATGTTTATATACTCCTGCATGAAGTCGCACTATTGCCTCCAAATGTCCCCACCACCCGTCTTCTGTTAGCATTCAATGTACACACACAAAAAAACACCTTCGGCAGAGAAAAAAATAATCAGCAGAAGAAGGCATGTGGAATGATAAATCTGAAAAGAAAAATGGTGAAAAATAATTCGACGACGCTAGCGCTGATTCTCACGACAAAAAAGAATGCGATTATAACACAGAAGAATATGCTACATGCAGTAAGGAAGAAGGAAAAGATAAAATATGAAATAGGGAATGGAAAGAAGCAGAAGTAAGATGAAATCAACTTACCGGAAACTTGTGAATTGTAGACTTGTGGCAGGACAGCTAGAGGCGCGGAGGTATTTACTCCTGGTTGGCTGTATGCTGAGACGTTGCCGCCATAGGAAATGGGTGGGGCTGTTGATGGAAAACAAGAACTGGTTAAAATGGTAAAGCTAGCTCCATATCACATAATGTGTTTATGTTTAAAGTGTTTCAATTCTATAGTACAAAGCAGCACCCAGCTGGGCATAGATATTTTCATTGCTTCAAGGTCTGCAATTCAGGCACACATTTCTTGAACTCAAGCGTAATCTACCGGAAATGACGACAAGAAACGAAAAGCTTCATTCACGGTCAATGATCCATGAAGAATGGGCAATAGTAACAGTTAATTTTAAACTTTAGTTTCGCTTAATAAAATAATATTAAATAACAATAAAGTGAAAAGAGGAGAGAGACGGAGATCCGAACTGTTGAAATCTGATTTTTTTAAAAATAGTAATTAAATCCGTATTAACGACCTAAAGGTGAAGGTAAGTATGAAACTTTAATCGGCTTCTTTGCACGTGAGTTTTCACCCTTATGTGCTCGTCCTCATATCCAGAAGTGTTTGGAGAATTCAAGCTTCAAGCATCGAAACTCACGATTCGAGGTGGCATTCCCCACCTTCCCATAGTACTACTACACCGGTTCCCATCAGTGGCTGGGTCGATCGCGGGGGTAATTTTTTTTCAACCATGAGTAAAACTCACACTACTTTCAGCGGCAATCAAACACAGGTTGTTGGAACGTCGGTAACCCAGTAGGGTGGTTTCCCCAACTAGGCTACCGAGGCCTTCATTAACGACCTGCCATACTCTATATTGTGCTTGTTTTGGTGGGCATTTGTAATTTTTACTGACAGGGTTTATGTGGTTTAAAATGGAAGCAGCCTTTACATTTGTATGCTCATATACGTATTGGGCCATTATCAGCAAATACATGTTTGAGCATTTCTTTCTCCGAAATAAACCATTATTCTACTCTTGTGTATGTTTGTGAAAAGTAGAAATGTGTGCAATGAGAGGTGATGTTTGTGAAAAGTAGAAATGTGTGCAATGAGAGGTCTTGTTTGTGGAAAGTAGAAATATGTGCTATGAGAGGTGATGTTTGTGAAAAGTAGAAATATGTGCAATATGAGTTGATGTTTGTGAAAAGTTAAAATGTGAACAATGAGAGGTGATGTTTGTGAAAAGTTAAAATGTGAACAATGAGAGGTGATGTTATCAAAAGTAGGAATGTGTGCCATGAGAGGTGATGTTATCAAAAGTAGAAATCTGTGCCATATGAGGTGATGTTATCAAAAGTAGAAATGTGTGCCATATGAGGTGATGTTATCAAAAGTAGAAATGTGTGCCATATGAGGTGATGTTATCAAAAGTAGAAATGTGTGCCATGTGAGGTGATGTTATCAAAAGTAGAAATCTGTGCCATATGAGGTGATGTTATCAAAAGTAGAAATGTGTGCCATGAGAGGTGATGTTATCAAAAGTAGAAATCTGTGCCATAAGAGGTGATGTTATCAAAAGTAGAAATATGTGCCATAAGAGGTGATGTTATCAAAAGTAGAAATCTGTGCCATAAGAGGTGATGTTATCAAAAGTAGAATTGTGTTTCAACAATTGAAATAAAATGTAGAATTGTGTTTCAACAATTGAAATAAAATGTGATTTCCTTTTTTCGATTGTTGGAAAACTATTTAAAATATATTTAAAAAAAAAGAAGATATTTATAGAAAGGAGTGAATGACAACTGTCTTTGATTAAAGGAGATTTCGGCAGAAAGAAAGTAGTTGGATACTAATACTAATGCAGTGGCTGGTTGTATATAAAACAAAATACGAAAGAAACGAAGAAATAAAAGAAGGGATCTATCTCGTGTTGCCAAGTAATTAGACATCGCCGTTGAGACTATCACTTCACTTGTTTACTTTTCATTTTTATCCAGTGATAGCATATTTAAATATCTTGTATCCCTTTCTTTCGGACACTCTCTGCATCATCACCAGTAATGTCTGCTATTTTCACGCAGACTCAGAAAAACACTACTCACAAAACATAACTAAAAATAGTAAAGCCTGCTACATCCCAACGACAGCCAGGAGCTTATCTTGTACAATAGCTGACTCACAATTCTATTTCCTTGTAAAAATAGTCTGCCTTAAGATCTTTTTTTCTGTAAGGTAACTACTACCCAAACACCTTCCAGGGGTCCAGTGATTATGGACGCGGCAACCCCTGCTTGAACGTTTATTTTTAGGATTGATAAATTAATTTTGGTTACAAATGAAGTAATGAGAATGCACTGAGAAAGGTTAAATAACGTTATCATTGTACCGTTATGTGTTGTAGCGAGGAGGTAAGTGTAGCTTTCTGAATATCGCTAATTGTGTAGCTTTCTGGATATCGCTAATTGTGTAGCTTTTTGGATATCGCTAATTGTGTAGCCTTCTGTTGTGTAGTTTTCTGAGCATCGCTAATTGTGTAGTTTTCTGGGCATCGCTAATTATATAGCTTTCTGGACATCGCTAATTGTGTAGCTTTCTGAGCATCACTAATTGTGTAGCTTTCTGGACATCGCTAATTGTGTAGCTTAAATGTTTAGCATTTTGGATTAATTTAGTGAGTCTCATTTATCCGTTCAGCTTTTCTTTGGTGGCCCTTCGCCTTCTAGTCTCATATTGTGATGTATTTTCGTGCAGGAGATTGGATTCTCTCTAATCAGATACCCAAAATATTTAACTTTTTCTTCTTCCATTTGACCGTGTGCTGGAATTATCGCCCTATTTTCTCAGCTTAATTTACGCTACCCCTTCTTGCTTTTCTTCGTGTCATTTTTTTTAAACCGCAAATCATTACACATGGTGCAATTTTACGTCTGGGTCTTTCAAGGATCGTCCATGTCTGGTATGGATAGCACAATATTGGTATAAACAGCACATCTAACAATTTCTTTTGTGCTTTCATATCAAATATCTAGAAAGTCTAGTGACAATTCACGAGCAGTAGAAATAAACTCAAGATGCAATGAAGTTTGTCAAATCATTGGACAGCTATCACCACTACTGTCCAACAAGGAAATAACCTTATAGGCAAAAACGGGCACTCTACAGTGCAATCTTCATCCCAACTTGTTCTACCAATGCCAGACCCATGATAAAAGAATAATAAGAAAAAATAACCTCTAATGAGGTGGTGTTAGACGAATGACATGAAACAGCCTGAGAGATAGATCAGAAATGAAGAACTAAGAAAAAAGCTAGGAGTAATTCCAGCCATAGAGTACATCAAGTAACACATGTGAAAATGGTTCAGCAATATGATAAGGCAGAAATATTAAAAAAAAAAAAAATATATATATATATAAAAATACGGGTATTTAATAAACTCTACGAGAACACCAGACCCAAGGGTCGACCACGGAAGACAGGATTAATGGAGAAGTATAGAAACGACAGGAAACATAACAGTAGGAGAGGTCAACAGAAGAGCAAAAGACGGCAAATTATATCTCCTCTAGACATTGCAAGGCAAAAGAAGATGAAGAAGATATCTGTGTGGTTTATAATCTTTGCTACTTAATTACTTATGTTATTTGTTTTCTGGATTCTGGTTCCAATCTTCTTATCTCACTTATCCAATACACTTTATGTTATCTCCGAACATTCGAGACTGTTCATCCACCATCTTGGAGAAGAATGAAATATTCATATTTCCTTCGCTTTTCATTTGAGTAATCGACTCTCTATTTGAGTAATCGACTCTCTATTTGAGTAATCGACTCTCTTTGAGGATAAAACAGATCGGATTGTTGGGTCATCCACAAACATCATCTTTCATCAAGGTTCAAAGACAAGGGAAACTTATCCAACTCATCAAAAATGAGTTACCATTATCTGTATTATCACTTTGGGGGGCGTATGCTGTTGTAGCAGTAGGTGCAATTAGATTTAATAGATGCAGAGGGCTACATAGGAGAACAGCAGAGGGCTACATAGAAGAACAGCAGAGGGCTACATAGGAGAACAGCAGAGGGCTACATATGAGAACAGCAGAGGGCTACATAGGAGAATAGCAGAGGGCCACATAGGAGAACATCAGAGGGCTACATAGGAGAACAGCAGAGGGCTACATAGGAGAGCAGCAAAGTGCTACATGTGAGAGCAGCATAGCGCTACATAGGAGAGTATAGATGAGCTAGAGGGAAGCAAAGTGAAAAATAACCAGACAGCTTAAGAGAATAGCTTGGCAGAAGGTCCACAACACCAAACAATAACTGTCGATTTCGAGAGTTGTGGAGAGTCATGATCGCCTACGTCAGCTGGCATAGTACTTGATAATTATGATGATGTGTGTGACGTAATGAACTTAGAAATATAAAACATTGAGGAAACACACACACACACACACAAATACACATGCACGCTCAATGACAGTGGTTCTCACCCTGTGTACATGTAACCCCTGAAATAGGAACCATAACAATTAGGGGTACACGGCAGCAAATATTGAGTTATGGAGTAAAGCAACCATGCATGTCAGCAATGTAAGGCAACATGAAAGTAATATATGAACTGTAAATTATTATTGATGAAATGTAGCATTTGCCTGTAGTCTGAGGCATATTTACTTTAAAATCATGTTATCGTTTGACTTTTGGGTGTGATATTTAAACAATTGTCAGTTAATTGGGTTATTTCTTTGCTTTTTATTTCAACTATTTCGCTACTTATTTGCCGCTGAACAAATTTAATTAGGAGGAAGAGAAGTATAAACATTTGCTAACATGAAGTGTGCAATTTATGGAATCAGTTCCCACGTGACATACCAACGAGCGAGGGAGTTAGAAGCACTTTCTATGACCAGGTAACTAACATAATAATTTACTGTAGATGGTTTATCATGAGTAGAATAGCGCGGACTCATTTTAAGAAAAAAAGAGAGAAAAGAAAAAAAACGAGGACTTAGTTATATTAAATGTCAAACTCATTTATTGAAAATGCAAGGACTCATTTATATAAAATAGAGAATTCATTTATAGAAAAAGCGGGGACTCATTTATATAAAGAAAGAACTCGTTTATAGAAAAAGCATGGACTCATTTATATAAAGAAAAAACTCATTTATAGAAAAAGCATGGACTCATTTATATAAAGAAAGAACTCATTTATAGAAAAAGCGGGGACTCATTTACGGATAGCAAATTTAACACGAAAAAAATGCAAATTTTTACAACGGTTGAAGTTAATACGAATAACAACTTTACAGCTCAATCAGTTCAAGGTGCTAAAACAAATACTTTACAACACTACGCAAGTAACATAAGGGAGGTTAATATAAATGTATAAACTGAAACATAAAGAAAATAAAACAAAGCTCTGGCAGTCAAGCAGGCATTAAGTTAATACAGAGGCATATTCATAAGCAAAAGAAGGTGATTAAGTCATATTGTGTGACAGTAAATTCAAATGTTGATGTTAATTCACAAAACAAAGTTAGTGAAAACGATCAAGTTAACACACAAAGCAAAGTTAGTGAAAACG
This sequence comes from Megaustenia siamemsis, assembly GCA_032433765.1. NCBI lineage: Eukaryota > Metazoa > Mollusca > Gastropoda > Stylommatophora > Ariophantidae > Megaustenia > Megaustenia siamemsis. The sequence continues at coordinate 110,348,398 of JAVIAB010000073.1, read as the reverse complement.
ATCAAGTTAACACACAAAGCAAAGTTGGTGAAAACGATCAAGTTAACACACATAGCAAAGTTAGTGAAAACAATCAAGTTAACACACAAAGCCAAGGTATTCAAGCAAATAAGAACAATCAGGAACACGCAGAAAACTACATTACTCTTTTAAAGATTTAAATATACAAATAAATTAATAAATTCAGATTAGTAGACAAAAATAAGAAAAGTAGAAAACTAAATTATATAGAAAGTAAAATAATATAGAAAACTAAGCTAATATAGAAATACCAAGGTAATATTTTTAAAAATATAAATAATTAAGTTAATGTAGAAAACGAACTATCAAATTAATAACCGGAGTCGAGTTAATAGACAAAGCGATGTTAACACAGAAAGTAAATCATTGTTCAAGGCATGGTCTAGCTATACATCGCGGTCTATAGACGTAAGTATGGGGGACTGAAACGGAAGCCCCAAAACACACTCGAAGAACTGAAAACCGTTACGCTTTTGGGGTTTTTCCGGGATTTCCATTTTAAGTTGGCCTTGAGGCGAAAACTTCTTCCCTAGCTGAAAGGCAGACGGTGTTCGAAACCCATAGTGGACAGAAATGATTGTTTCTATCGGGGGGGGGGGGGGGGTGAAATAATAATCCTCAGACTCACTCACACGTCGTGACGAATGCGTTCACAAGTGGCCTTCATTTCTCTGGTCCCGCCGTGAGCACCCCGACATCTGAGACTGCTGTGATGGGGACTACAGCTACCTTTCTTTGTTTGGGAGATGAGTTAGTAATTCGGATGATTCCACTGGCACGGGCGGTTGAGCAATTATTATTTATTATATTTAATTCGTTTGCATGGAGGTAAGACAAGGATGTGTCCTCTCACCACTCCTCTTCATCATATACATATATGGACAAAATAAATCAGGAAACAACCAACAACAATGACAAATCAAATAATAACATAGAGGTAGAAAACTCTAACATCAATGAGCTACTATTCGCAGATGACCAATGCCTAATATATGAGGATGAAAACCTGCTACAACAGCATTTAACATCTCTAGATAAAAGCTGCACAAACTACAGTATGAAAATGAACACAGCAAAAACAGAGGCTATAAGAATAAGCAAATTAAGACACCCATTAAACATCAAGATCAAAGATAAAGAAATAAAACAAGTAGAGGAATTCAAGTATTTAGGCACAATGTTCACAGAAGATGGAAAACTAGACAGAGAAATTGACATGAGAACACAAAAAGCAAATGCTGTCACATACCAGCTTTCACCACTGCTAATACATCCAAACATTTCTATGCCAGCTAAACAGCAAATGATAAATAGGATCTTCATACCAACTTTGTGCTAAGAAAGTCAAACATGGACCCTTTCTAAATCACATTTAAGAAAGATCAATACATGTGAGATGCGTTGCTTGAGAAAAGTAGCAAACAACACAAGAAGAGATAGATTACCAAATGAAACCATAAGAAAAATAGTAGGAGCAAAACCCTGCCAAGAATATATAGAACAACAACAATTTAAATGGTTTGGCCACCTGGTCAGAATGAATCCTCACCAATCACCATCAAGGGCGTTCTTCTCGAGTTTGCATGGAAAAAGACCAAGAGGAAGACACAGAAGAAGATGGATAGATGCAGTGACAGAGACATGTAACAACAAAGGAAAATCACTAATTCAGACAATTCGAGCAGCACAAGAACGACAAATGATATAAACCACAACACCTTTTAGGTATCAATGAAAAGAGAAAAGAAGTAAAGAAAGAAGAAGAATTCATTTGCAGTGATAACGGGGCCTTCCATAACCAAAGAACACTTTGTACAGGGTAGATGGGCCATAGGATAGTTTCCTACCCCTTTCCGCCGTCAGGCTTATTTCTATTGATGGCGATGTTCTACATACATATATATGAGATAGTCGTTGCTTTTCTGTAGCGAGTCAACCACTTCTGTTTTATCTTCATTTTTTTTTTATAGATATGCCATCCGTACTCAAAGTGGCACGAATCAAGCAAATCTCATCAGTATAATCCAAATATCGAAAGTGGTATATTTTTCCCTCCTTTTTTGCCTTTGCCCTATGACTGATTCTGTAATTCGTGTATCTCTAGCCAATATTTCTTGTACACAACCGTTGACTACTTAATGTGACTTAGAATTAATATAAAAGGGGGAAAAAAAGGTAAAAAGCCCCGTCACCCAAGTGACGTATAGGGAATATGGTGTTGGTGACCATAATTTCTACAGACCTTCTGCATATGATTTTTTGGGGGTGATGTGGTCGGTATTACGCCCGTGCCGCTTTACTTTTCTAGAAAAAAATCCGGTACCCATTTGAACCCGGAAGCCGTCGATTAGGATCGAACCCGAACTCTTGTCCGTAGTAGTCCAGTTCACTAACCACTGAGCTATCGCGGCTCCCCAGTTCACTAACCACTGAGCTATCGCGGCTCCCCAGTTCACTAACCACTGAGCTATCGCGGCTCCCCAGTTCACTAACCACTGAGCTATCGCGGCTCCCCAGTTCACTAACCACTGAGCTATCGCGGCTCCCCAGTTCACTAACTACTGAGCTATCGCGGCTCCCCAGTTCACTAACCACTGAGCTATCGCGGCTCCCCAGTTCACTAACCACTGAGCTATCGCGGCTCCCCAGTTCACTAACCACTGAGCTATCGCGGCTCCCAGAATTAATATGCAAAAATAATATTATCAAGAATATTAAACATTCACAGGTTAATTTGAATAAATTAGAAGAGAAACACAGAGCTCAAAGCTATGGAACCAGAGCATAGTTCAAGCTGTGAGAGGAGGGGATGTTAGGAAGATGATGATGATAATGGCCAGGAAAGAATAATACCATTTTGACAGTCTGGACAAATGATATTTAAAATAAATAACAAATGGAATAGACGACTGTAAGAAAATACCGGACTCAGTGCCAGACAGCACAGCTTTCTACTTATTACATGAGATTACCAAATAAATGATGACGCAATACTGAATGAGGACTTAACATCTCGACGTGTTCTCTTACTAAGATGGTGGATGAGCTACGCCATCTACATGCATACTGTCTTGTCGTGGCACTTGTTAAATTGTATCATGATTAGTTGTGGTAAAGGGATCATGGTATCGTAATGCGTGGTAAAAGGGATCGTGGTATAATAATGCATGGTAAAAGGGATCGGGGTATAATAATGCATGGTAAAAGGGATCGTGGTATAATAATGCATGGTAAAAGGGATCGTGGTATAATAATGCATGGTAAAAGGCATCGTGGTATCATAATGCATGGTAAAAGGCATCGTGGTATCATAATGCGTGGTAAAAGGGATCGTGGTATCACAATGGGTGGTAAAAGGCATCGTGGTATCATAATGGGTGGTAAAAGGTATCATGGTATCATAATGGGTGGTAAAAGGGGTATCGTGGTATCATATTGGGTGGTAAAAGGCATCATTGTATCATATTGGGTGGTAAAAGGCATCGTGGTATCATAATGGGTGGTAAAAGGGATCGTGGTATCATATTGGGTGGTAAAAGGGATCGTGGTATCATAATGGGTGGTAAAATGGATCGTGGTATCATAATAGGTGGTAAAAGGTATCGTAGTATCATAATGCGCGGTAAAAGGGATTGTAGTATCATAATGGGTGGTAAAAGGGATCGTAGTATCATAATGCGCGGTAAAAGGGATCGTAGTATCATAATGCGCGGTAAAAGGGATCGTGCCATCACATTGCGTGGTGAACGAGATTGTGTCATGGTGATGTGTGTATGAAGGGATCGTGTCAAGGCGATGTGTGTATGAAGGGATCGTGTCATGGTGATGTGTGTATGAAGGGATCTTGTCAAGGTGATGTGTGTATGAAGGGATCGTGTCATGTGTGATGTCGTGTCATGGTGAATGAAGGATCGTGTCATGGTGATGTGTGTATGAAGGGATCGTGTCATGGTGATGTGTGTATGAAGGGATCGTGTCATGGTGATGTGCGTCAAGGTGATGTGTGTATGAAGGGATCGTGTCATGGTGATGTGTGTATGAAGGGATCGTGTCAAGGTGATGTGTGTATGAAGGGATCGTGTCAAGGCGATGTGTGTATGAAGGGATCGTGTCATGGTGATGTGTGTATGAAGGGATCGTGTCAAGGCGATGTGTGTATGAAGGGATCGTGTCATGGTGATGTGCGTATGAAGGGATCGTGTCATGGTGATGTGTGTATGAAGGGATCGTGTCATGGTGATGTGTGTATGAAGGGATCGTGTCATGGTGATGTGTGTATGAAGGGATCGTGTCAAGGCGATGTGTGTATGAAGGGATCGTGTCATGGTGATGTGTGTATGAAGGGATCGTGTCAAGGCGATGTGTGTATGAAGGGATCGTGTCATGGTGATGTGTGTATGACCTGATCTATCACGTGTGGCATGTTGTAAATGGTTAGCACAACAAAAGTATTAAGACATTCAATAAAGCCACACTTCCACATTCTCAAACGCTGTTAGTGTAGCAATTATAATGCATCGACCACGGTAAGTTATGAAAAAAAAAACACCGTTTACTTAATTAGGAAAATAAAACTCCATCTACATACAAAATATTAGCAACATTATGAATGAAAGAAAACTATAACCAATGATGGAAAATGCAAAACTGAAATAAACAAAAGAATAGGTATGGCAAAAAGTAATTCTAATGCCATGAAAAATATACTAACAACAAAACAAATATCAGCAGGGCTGAAACTAAGAATGGCAAAATGTTACATCTTCTCAATATTCCTGTATGGTGCAGAAACATGAACATTAGACAAGAAAACAGAACAGAAAATTGAAGCCTTTGAAATGTGGATTTATAGAAGAATAGGTAGAATTGGATGGAAACAAAGGATAACAAACGATGAAGTCTTAAAACAACTGAAAATAAAAAGAGAACTACTAAATACGATTAAGACAAGACAAATGAAATTTTTGGGGCATGGTAAAAGACACAACAGCCTACTAAAAGTAATATTGGAAGGAAAAATACAAGGTAAAAGAGGCAGAGGCAGACCAAGACTACTAACATGGACTAGTAACATCAAAAGATGGACAAGTCAATCTATGTCAGCCTGCACCATCAAAGCAAGAAACAGAGTAGAATGGCGATGCATGGTAGCCAACCTTCGTTGCGGAGAAGGCACGCGATGATGATGATGATGATGATGAATGAAATATTATATGAAGACAAACGGCAGCTATATATAGAGCATTAGTTTTTAGTAAGTACATTGCGTTATACAAATTGATGTTAGGGAACTGTTATATTTTTATGAGGTTTGATGCACGAGTAACGAAAGTGGAAAATAGAAAGCTAAATTTTAAAAAAATCCACCTTTAGTCTTACTTGAAAACTGACCAATAGACGGTAGAGGCGTGTACATCTGTCCACCAGGGTGTGCTGACCCTGTTGGAACAGGTCGCAGTTCCGTAAACACAACATGATCGACCTCCTTAGCGTAAGTTGGAGATGGGCTCTTGTTAAGGTCCTTGCTGGTGTTGTTGCTGCCACGTGGAGTGGAAGGGGCGTTGTCGTTCGCACCACTTCCGGCATGGGGTGAGACAGTTGGAGTTGTCGTCCCTCTAATGTGGTGGTGCTGTGAGCTGCTCTTCAAGTGAGCTATATCGGGCGTATTGGGGATAAACAAAAGTGAACAAAAAAAATGCTTGCATGCAAGGGAAAATAAAATTTAAAAATTATCAACTTCAATTCTATCTAAAATAGATAATAAACAAGTTGTATATGAAAGGCTTTGTATGTAAAAATACAAAGTGAGCGTGTCTTGTATATGTGTTATGTTTGTGTTAGGTACTTCATCATCTCTGTCCATTAGATAAAGCAATAGGTGCTTCGGTATCTCCCTCGAAAACATTAAAGGAGAATAATGATCCACATACAGGAATAGAGTCAAAAAGGGAGGAAAAAAAAGGGGTTGGGGGGGGGGGGGGGTAATTAACATCTCTTACAGTTTTGTTAAATTTTGTTTTTTTTTAATATAAAGACGTAAGGCAGTGGATATATATACTATAGGAAGCAGATATCACTACCGTCTATTGGCACGACTTCTTTATGTTTCTATTAAAGAGACAACGCGCCATCTTATTAGAGAACCGCTTTCTTCGGTTGCTACTGTGAACTGTTTGCTTAAATGTCCTACTAGTATTCATACACTTTTGGGCTGTAAAATAATGTTTAAGATTTGGGCTGTAAAATAATGTTTAAGATTTGAACTGTAAAATAATGTTTAAGATTTGAGCTGTAAATTAATATTTAAGATTTGGGCTGTAAAATAATGTTTAAGATTTGGGCTGTAAAATAATGTTTAAATTTGGGCTGTAAAATTTTTTTTTAAGATTTGAGCTATATAAAAAAGGAAGATTTTGTTGGTAGAAAAATGTAAAATTTGCCCGGTATAAAAAAAAAAAAAAAGAAAATAAAGCGCAAGGCAGTAGAGAATACAACAGCGTAGCTGTAGAGAAATAAATGAATCTCAAAGTAAAAATACAGAATCGTCGATAGAGACAAGGAGCGGATATCATGGAATCACGTGCGGTGAAATTGAGTCAAGCATCATAAAAGTAAAATAAATAAAGAAATAAAATAAAGCGTGAGTTAATTATTTTGGCTGCTCCATCAAAAATGGTTTCACGGAAAGTAAAGTAATTTATTTTGATAAATAAGGCAACAATATGAGTACAACTTGTAAATAAGGAAAACAATATAAACTGATCAAATTATAGTTTTTAATAAACATCATCAGAGTGAAAAGTTGCAGTGCATTGGCTCGATGGTTAATGTGGGGGTAAGTGTATCCGATCTAAACATTCTTGCCTCTCTTTTTGTCTGGTTGCAATCTTTTCAAATTTGTGAATCCTTTCTGGTAACATTAACACCGCCATAGCTCTAGAAATTAAAAGGAGACGCGAAGTTCTCTACCAATACAGCCGGAGACACGTCAGTAGAGATTTCAACATACAAGTGAAGATATATCGCTAAACAGTACGTGCATGAATCCAATCTACTTTCATTGTTCTGTAAACGTATTTTATGTCTTGAACTTCTTCTTTTTCTTTCCTTCATCATTTGCCTTTCAGCGTCGAGGGAAGATTTACTAATGGTCTTTTGCTCTTCTGTTCGCATCTACTGCTATTGTGTTTGCTAGTGCTTCTAATATTCCATCGATCTATCTTTTTCGTGGTCGACCCTTGGGTCTGGTACTCACAACACGTTTAATGACGGCTCATTGTGTTTTGTTTTGATTACACTGCTTTGTCACGTCGCCAAACCATTTTATCTGTTATTTCTTTATATATCCTATGGCGGGGGCTGTTTGTAGTTTTTTTTTCTCAGTATTTCATTTGTCTTGAACAGTTATACAATATCACCCAAGAAACTATTACGATAATTTATAATGTTCGCCCATGCGCTGTCGGGACCGGAAAGGTCAGTAAAGAATTGTGGCGCAATTCCCTAACAGGCACTATCGTCAGGGGAGACAAAGGAGGGCTAGTTATGGGACTGGCTGTCCTGTAGAATAAAATAAAAAAAAATAGCCGCAAAAACTACACAAACAACGATGGCGCCGCAAAGGACACATGCTGAGGAAGTCTGGATAGGACACACGCTGTGGAAGTCTAGATAGGACACATGCAGCGGAAGTCTGGATAGGACACACGCTCAGGAAGTCTGGATAGGACACACGCTCAGGAAGTCTGGATAGGACACACGCTCAGGAAGTCTGGATAGGACACACGCTGTGGAAGTCTAGATAGGACACATGCAGCGGAAGTCTGGATAGGACACACGCTGAGGAAGTCTGGATAGAATACATGCTGCGGAAGTCTGAATAGGACACACACTGAGGAAGTCTGGATAGGGCACACACTGTGGAAATCTGGATAGGACACACACTGCGGAAGTCTATATAGGACACACGCTGCGGAAGTCTAGATAGGACACCCTTTGGAACTCTGGATAGGACACACACTGCAGAAGCCTAGATAGGACACACACTGTTGAAGTCTAGACAGAACACACGCTGTGGAAGTCTGGATAGGACACACACTGCAGAAGCCTAGATAGGACACACACTGTGGAATTCTGGATAGGACACATACTGCGGAAGTCTAGATAGGACACACACTGCGGAAGCCTAGTTAAGACACACACTTGTGGAAGTCTAGACAGAACACACGCTGTGGAAGTCTGGATAGGACACACACTGCAGAAGCCTAGATAGGACACACACTGTGGAATTCTGGATAGGACACATACTGCGGAAGTCTAGATAGGACACACACTGCGGAAGCCTAGTTAAGACACACACTTGTGGAAGTCTAGATAGGGCACACACTGCGGAACTCTGAATAGGACACACACTGCTGAAGCCTAGATAGGACACACACTGCGGAAGTCTAGATAGGACACCCACTGCGGAAGTCTAGATAGGACACACACTGCGGAAGCCTAGTTAAGACACACACTTGTGGAAGTCTAGATAGGGCACACACTGCGGAAGTCTGTATAGGACACACACTGTGGAAGTCTAGATAGGACACACACTGCGGAAGTCTGTATAGGACACACACTGTGGAAGTCTAGATAGGACGCACACTGTGGAAGTCTGGATAGGGCACACACTGCGGAAGTCTAGATAGGACACACACTGTGGAAGTCTAGACAGGACACACACTGCGGAAGTCTGGATAGGACACACACTGAGGAAGTCTGGATAGGACACACACTGTGGAAGTCTAGATAGGACACACACTGTGGAAGTCTAGACAGGACACACACACTGTGGAAGTCTAGACAGGACACACACTGTGGAAGTCTAGACAGGACCCACACTGTGGAAGTCTAGACAGGACACACACTGTGGAAGTCTAGACAAGACACACATTGAGAAAGTCTAGATAGGACACACATTGAGAAAGTCTAGATAGGACACACATTGAGAAAGTCTAGACAAGACACACATTGAGAAAGTCTAGATAGGACACACATTGAGAAAGTCTAGACAAGACACACATTGAGAAAGTCTAGATAGGACACACATTGAGAAAGTCTAGACAAGACACACATTGAGAAAGTCTAGATAGGACACACATTGAGAAAGTCTAGACAAGACACACATTGAGAAAGTCTAGATAGGACACACATTGAGAAAGTCTAGACAAGACACACATTGAGAAAGTCTAGATAGGACACACATTGAGAAAGTCTAGATAGGACACACATTGAGAAAGTCTAGATAGGAGACACACTGCGGAAGTCTACATAAGACACACACTGTGGAAGTCTGGTCTGGTTAGGGTATTACTCGACAGGCCCTTTTATGGATTCCCCAGTGGAGGATGCAAATCATCATCATCATTGGGGGCCGTCTCTGCATCGAAGGTTGGCTACCATGGAGCGCCATTCCACTCTGTCTCTTGCTTTGATCGTGTAGATTGTCATAGGTTGAGGAGGATTATGGGAAGGCAAAAATATACTTGAAGAAAAAAGCTTGAAACTAAGATGAAGAAGGAAACAATTTTAAAAGACTGCCAAGAAACAGAACGGCCTGGGACGTGTTTATTGAAGACATCTGCTCTACAGCGAGTTGAAACGAAACATAATTTATACTGCTATTCTAGTTATTGTATATCAGCAATAGGGTCATAATTATAATGGACTTATTATTAATAAATAAAAAATCTGAGTAAAAACTATCGCATTAATTAATTAGCTAACTGTAATTACTGTTCGTTTTCTCCACCCACCATCCCAATTTGTAGCATTCAAATTCTCATTAAATTTTCGTTAAATAATAATTCAGCAAACAAAAATAAGGCTCCTTAAATCTCATCTGATTTCTTTAATTAATATCTGGATTTAAATCTCTGTAATCTGTCAAATTAACAGCTTCATCGAAGAAACAAAGCAGGTGACAGTTTTCATTAAAAATTTTATTAATTTGAATTCATAATTCCATCACAAAATTAATCTGCGGTGCTGATGATAATAGTCGTCAGGCTGGAATTACTTTCTCATTCTTATTTTTCTATCTTTGGCAGCGGGCCGTCAAAGTAATCAGTGGTCGAGATGCATTGTTTCCATTTGCAGGGCAACAACAAAATCTTTTCACCTTGCATGGTTCATAGTAGTCCCTCACGGGATACCGCAAGTGTATATTTGTGTCCACTGTTCTACAACAAGATGTCTTTGATTATCCCCCGCTATCCTTGTTGAGTAGACTTCATGTCAGCTGGAAGGGATTCTGTATTGTTTTTCTTTCCCGTGTAAATGTGTGCTCGTTATTTGTGAGTGCTGCATCTGTGCTGGAGTCCATGCGGTTCGTGTTTGTAAGAACAAAAATATTTTTAGAATAGTCTACGGAACATTTAGAATTTAACGCATCAATTTTTCCCTTTAGCACTCTGATCATTATCATGTGCCATACTAGTTGGCTCAGGCGATCGTGTCCTTCCACAATTCCCGCTCCTCATTGCATTGTATCATTTTGTTTGGTGATTGTTTACCGTGTCAAGACACCTAGTTATCTAGAATTTTCTCTCTTTGTCTTCTGCGATCTCTTTCTTATTTTGCAAGTTGTAACAAAATATTCAAATTATCCTCTTCGCATAATGTGCTTGAAAAATGTCGACAATTTCATTCTGATATTTTTAAAGAGTTTTCCTTTTGTGTTGGTCTTTTTGAGAATTCCATCTCGGTTTTGTTAGCCATCCATGGAACTCTCAGATTTCTTCGGAAAAATCGCATCTAGTCATTATTTTATTTGTTTGTCTGCTGCCCATGATTCGCATCAATTGGTTAGAATTGATGACTCAGATAATGAAGCTTAAAGTGTGCACCTTTGATACATCATTAGTCTGTTGTAGCACTGGAAGATACTACAAACTTTGGATAGCTTCATTGCTATGTGAATATATTAACTTTTAAAAAAAAATCTTATTGCTCTTTATATATATATCGGTGTAAGTCAGTCGCATTTAGTGTTCTGTATTTTTCCTGACAATTATGCGTAATCCAACTTCATGGTTCCATCTCTCTAGACTCTGTTTTTGCTTCATGTTTTGACAAGAACTGAACTAACTAGTCATGTGATGTCATCTGAACTGGCTAGCCATGTGATCTGATGAGATTCGATGTCTAGCCGTCTCCTGGGTAGTGAGATTCGATGTCTAGCCGTCTCCTGGGTAGTGAGATTCTATATCTAGCCGTCTCTTGGGTAGTGAGATTCGATGTCTAGCCGTCTCTTGTTTAGTGAGATCCGATGTCTAGCTGTCTCCTGGGTAGTGAGATTCGATGTCTAGCCGTCTCTTGGGTAGTGAGATTCGATGTCTAGCCGTCTCTTGTTTAGTGAGATCCGATGTCTAGCCGTCTATTGGGTAGTGAGATCCGATGTCTAACCCTGTCGGAAAAAAGGCAAGAAATAGGAGGTCCCGTGTGTAGTGTGCGCACGTTAAAGAACCGTTGGTAGATGATAAAACGAAAAGAGTAGGCTATATTTCGGCCGCTGCCCGGGCACAATTTTCAGCAAAAACCTACCCACACCGTGGATGCCAGAGCCAGCTACGGAGTTCGTGCACGTGGGCCAGTATTCTCCTCTTATTTTCTCGAGGGAGGCACCTATGGATTCGTCCGGTGTGCAGTGGTGACGATCATAACAACAGCTGTTTTTTCCTGGTGTCAGATCTGACTAGTGACGTTTTCAGCTTGACGAGCAGAGGCGTTTAGGGGTAGGGTGACGTCAGCCATCTTTAGTTCTTATAGTTAATTACGTCACCCTAGTTGGAAGGACGTTATGGTTTTATTTTCTGCCCGCAGACCTTTGAATTTATAGACTGCTGTGGTTAATATATAACCATCTAAGGTAATAAGACTCCCGGGCAACAGCCAAAGTTTGTGACGTTTTCGGTTTGTTATAAGCAGGACCTGTTGTGGGTAAAATTATGCCAGTCAAATTTCAGTCCGTATAGCTGAAGACGTCACAAAGCTTGGGTGATTTAGAGTCTTTCCCTCTCAGCCCGCAGGTCTTAATAATACTATAGATGACTGGTCAATGATGGGAGCCTCAAATCCCAAACGTGATAAAGTGTAACTTGTATTTGTCTCTATTGTTGTGTTTTGTTTACGTAAATAAAGTTGATTATGTTTAAAATCTTAAAGACTCTAATTAATTACTTTATACCTGGCTGAAGTAATTAATTTTGTTAGCTCTTTTTATGATACAATAATACATTTTAAAATTATTTGTTCCTGTTTTTTTATGTTGAAAACAAAAGGACTAAATCATTTCTACGCTTTACAAAAAGTAATGTTCTAAACCCTTTCCAAGCTTTACAAAAAGTAATGTTTATTATTAATTTTTCCATTCACAATTTTCCAAAAGAAAACAAAAGACAATGTTTTTCTTGTGTGGCGTGAAAGTCTCTTGTCTTCTCGAGAGGAGTCGTGAGAACCTTAAAATGCCAAGCTTTAATTACGTTTAGTCACAAGTGATTCTGTTCAGGTCTGAGCCCCTCCCAGGGTGCCGGGAGATGTTCGAAATAACGGTCGATCTGCACGCGATCGGGAAATCCCCTCCCGGAAATGAGTAGCGAGTGTATGGGGCAGTCATCTGTCGAGGAGACGGTCGAGTCAGACGAGAGAGAGAGAGAGCCAATCACGGAGCAGTCTCTTAAGATCGTGCTGATCAACATCTTGGCAGTGTCGGCGGGAAGAAGAAATGTGACTCTCTAAGACAGCCATCGATCTGTCAGTTCGGTAACATACAGAGAATGAAAACGTTATCATCGTATTTGAAGCAAGGGGAATTTCAAGGGGGATTCTTAACTTTACCCATATATACTATTATAATAATAGCAATAATAATCATCATTAACACAAGTAAATGTACTAATACTACACTACGATTTTCATAAATGTAATAGTAAAAGTAATAATAGTAAATCAGTAACAACGATAGAAGTCTAACCAAGAAATGTTGATATTTGTTGTGAAGCTGTTATATATCAATATATTAAAAATAACATCTGTGATCGCATTATATATATATATATATATATATATATATATATATATATATATATATATATATATATTTATTCTAGTTTATATATATATATATATATATATGTGTGTATATATATGTGTGTGTATATATATATGTGTGTGTATATATATATGTGTGTGTATATATATATGTGTATATATATATATATATATATCTTCTTCTTCTTCTTCTTTCCTTCCTCATCTGCCTTTCAGCGTCGAGGGGAGATATAATTTGCGGTCTTTTGCTCTTATGTTCGCCTCTGCTGCTGTTATGTTTCCTAGTGCTTCTAATATTCCATCGATCCATCTTTTTCGTGGTCGACCCTTGGGTCTGTTGTTCTCACAACGTTTGTTGAAGGTTCGTTGTGTTGTGTTTTGTTCTTTCTGCCTTGTCACGTGGCCGAACCATTTTATCTGTTGTTTCCTTATATATTCTATGGCTGGGGCTATTCCTAGCTTTTTTCTCAGTTCTACATTTCTGATCTTATCTCTCAGACTGTTTCCTGTCATTCGTCTAACACATTTCATCTCTGTAGAGGTTATTTTTCTTATTGTTCTTGCATCTAGAGTCCAGGTCTGGCATTGGTAGCACAACGTTGGAATGAAGATTGTATTGTAGAGTGCTCGTTTTGCCTCCAGAGTTATTTCCTTGTTGGACAATAGTGGTGATAACTGTCCGATGATTTGACAAGCTTTGTTGCATCTTGATTCTATCTCTGCTGTTTGGGAATTGTCGTTTGTCATTAGACTTCCTAGGTATTTGAATTCCTCTACTTGTTTTAGTTGTCTGCCTTCTATAGTTATGTTGATGTTCTGTTTATTTTTGGCGACATTCATGACTTCTGTTTTGTTGATGTTGATTTTCATGTTGTATTTTGTTCCTAAGATGTTGAGTTTGTTTAAGTGTTCTTGTAGGTCTTCTATTGTTTCATGTATTAGTGCCTGGTCGTCTGCAAATAGAAGCTCGTTGATCTCCTCTGTCTCTGATGGGTTGGCTAGCTTGCATATATGGTCCATGTATGTAATAAACAGTAGGGGGGATAGTGCGCACCCCTGTCTTACACCTGATCTAACTTCGAAGTGGTCTGTGTAGCCTGTTGCTGTTCTGACCCTGCAGCTGCTGTTGGCGTAGAGACTTTTAATAATGTTGGTTAGATGTTGGCTTACTCCGTATGTTGTTAGTATCTCCCACAGTTGTTCTCTGTTTACTCTGTCGAATGCTTTTTCCTGGTCAATGAAGGCTATGTATAAGTTTTGGTTGTGTTCTGTCGTTTTTTCTGCAAGCTGTTTTAGTGTGAATAGTGCGTCGGTACATCCTCTGTTTTTTCGGAACCCCATTTGAGAATCGCTTAACTGTAGTTCTATTATTGGTCTCAGTCTTTTTTCCAAGATTTTGGCGTATAGCTTTCCTACATGGCTGAGCAGAGATATACCTCTATATTGATTGCAGTCTCTTTTGCTACCTTTCTTTTTCCATATTGGTATGATGATTGCCTGTTGCCAGTCTTCTGGGGCTTGTTGTTGGTGCCATGCTGCATTAAATATTCTGTGCAGCCATTGCATTCCTGTTTCTCCCGCTGCTGCTATTATTTCTATTGGAATGTTATCTATCCCTGGTGCTTTGTTTCTTGGTGCATATTTGATTACTTCTTCTATTTCCTCTTTCATGATGTTGGGTTCAGTATTTGTGAGTTCTAGTGTGGTTTTTGTTGTCTTATTGGTAGTTGGTATGTTTAACAGGTCTTCAAAATATTCTTTCCATCTCTGTTGCATACATTGGTTATTTGATATTGGCTGTCCGTCTTTGTCATTTATCAGCTCAGTAGGATCATGGTTTTCTTTTCTCGCTCTTGTGGCTTTTACTGCTTTGTAGAAATCTCTTGTGGCTGTCTTGAAGTCCCTGCTCATGTTTTGTCCGAATTCTGTCCAATTCTTTGCTTAGCTTCTTTGATCAGCATTTTAACTCTTTTTCGAACTAAGGCATATCTTTCATATTTTTCTTGGTTCTTGTTCTCCCTCCAATTTTTAAACAGTTTCTTCTTTTCTTTAATTGCTTCTCTGATTGTTTCGTTCCACCACGGGGTGCTCTTTTTCCCTTCTCTTGTTCTTAGCTTCGTTCCACAAACTGTTTTAGAGATGTTGGTTACTGTTTCCTTAAATTGTTTCCACTCTTCTTCTACTGTGCCTACTTCGTTAGGGAGTTTCTTGAATTCCTCTCTGAGTTTTTCTTCTAGGGTTTTCCTTGTTTCTTGATCGTTTAATTGTTTTATTTTTATTGTCTGTTCTTTTCGCTTCTTTTGTTTGTTTTCGTGTTTTCTCTTTATTTTTGGCTGTCTTAGTGTGATCATAACCATCTTGTGATCCGTGTCGTCTGTAATATTTGGGATTGCTCTACTGTCGGTTACTCTTTTCTTGTTCTCTTTTCTTGTTAGTATAAAATCTATCTGGCTTCTGCATGTTGTGTCATTCCATTTGTACCAGGTGTATACTTGCGACTCTCTGTGTTTGAAGAATGTGTTGGTGATAAATAAATTGTTTTGATTGCATAGTTCCAGCAGTCTGCTTCCGTTTTCGTTTATTTCAGCTGTTTTATCGCCAAAGGGTCCTAAGATGTCACTGTTCTCACTGTTGCGTTTCCCAAGCCTTCCATTAAAATCTCCCATCACTATCATGTCGTCGCTTTCGCCAATCTTGTTAATAATTTCACTCAATGTGTCGTAGAATTATATATATATATATATATATATATATATATATATATATATATATATATATATATATATATATATATATACATAAACTAGAAGATATAACATTTTGCTATTCTTAGTTTTAATACCAGGGCTAACACTAAGAATGGGAGCCGCGATAGCTCAGTGGTTAGTGAACTGGACTACTAAAGACAAGAGGTAGGATTCGATCCCAACCGACGGTTCACCCAGCCTTTAATGGGTACCGGATTTTTTTTTTTTTTTTTTTTTTTTTTTTTTTTTTTTTTTTTTTTTTCTGGGAAAGTAAGGCGGCATGTGCGTAATACCGACCACATTACCCCAAAAATCATGTGCCGAGGGTCTGTAAAATTTATGGTCACAAACACCATATTCCCTATACGCCACTTGGCGTGATGGAGTACTTTACTTTACTAACACTAAGAATAGACACTTTTATATCTTCTCAACATTCCTATATGGTTCAGAAACATGGACATTAGACAAGAAAACAGAACAGAGAATTGAAGCCATTGAAATGTCGATATATAGAAGAATTAGTAGAATTGGATGGAAGGAAAAGAAAACAAATGATGAAGTCTTAAAAACAACTAAAAATGAAAAGAGACTACTAAACACAATTCAAAGAAAACAAATGCAATTTTTGGGCCATGTTAAAAGACACAACAGCCTACTAAATTAATCTTGGTGAGGAAAATACAAGGTAAAAGAGGCAGACCAAGACTAACATGGACGAGTAACATCAAAAGATGGACAAATCAGCCGATGACAACCTGCATCATCAAAGCAAGAGACAGAACAGAATGGCGCTCTATGGTAGCCAACCTTCGTTGCGGAGATGTCACTCGATGATGTTGATGATGATAACTTATTTGATCTAATTATAACATAACTGAATTAAACAATGTAATTTCCATAGTACTATTACCAAGGATTACATTTATCAATAGTAATAGTATGAATAAACTACACTTATTTTTAAAGATGGAAAAAAACAGCGATTTCAATTGGTCAAAAAAATGCCCATGGAAAGTAACATTTAATTCTGACAAAAAAAAAAACAACAAAAAACAAAAAGAGCGCCCGGCAAGAAAAGAGAAGTGTAGGGGACATTCTCTTGTTTGTGCTTGACATACATCCTTCTTTCTTCTTTTTTTTTATAGTCATTACAAGATTCAAGAGTTAAGGCGCAATTTATATTTTAAGATGTGACATTGGTAGTATAAGAGTTAAAGGTTTAGTATTAAAACGTGTGTTTAATTTTGTTTACTTGTCGTTTTACATGTATGTTCCAGGTTGAGGTAGTGGCTGTGGTTTTGATGTTCCTTCATAGGCATCTCACCAATAAGGAGTCTGGTTCAAGCGCAGCGCCACCCAAATAATTTTAAATTATTAGTGTGCCAGATAAAGAAAAACAATAACCAATGAGGCAATCAAGAGTGGAAACAGTTACAGATGAAATGTTACGCTTAATTTATAGGTGCCCCGTTAAAGACGTCGGGCAGGGATGTACAGGTGCCCCGTTGCTGAAGTCGGGCAGGGATGCACAGGTGCCCCGTTACAGACGTCAGGCAGAGATGTATGTATAGGTGCCCCGTTACAGACGTCGGGCACAGATGTATAGGTGCCCTGTTACAGACGTCAGGCAGAGATGTATAGGTGCTCCGATACAGACGTCAGGCGGGGATGTATAGATGGCCCGTTACAGACGTCAGGCAGGGATGTATAGATGCCCCGTTACAGACGACAGACAGGGATGTAAAGGTGCCCCGTTACAGACGCCAGGCAAGGATGT
The DNA here is from genome assembly GCA_032433765.1 of Megaustenia siamemsis. Classification (NCBI taxonomy): domain Eukaryota; kingdom Metazoa; phylum Mollusca; class Gastropoda; order Stylommatophora; family Ariophantidae; genus Megaustenia; species Megaustenia siamemsis. The sequence continues at coordinate 110,330,758 of JAVIAB010000073.1, read as the reverse complement.
ATAGGGGCCCCGTTACAGACATCGGGCAGGGATGTATAGGTGCCCCGTTACATACGTCAGGCAGGAATATATAGGTGCCCCGTTACAGACGTCAGACAGGGATGTAAAGGTGCCCCGTTACAGACGCCAGGCAAGGATGTATAGGGGCCCCGTTACAGACATCGAGCAGGGATGTATAGGGCCTCTACCTCTCCTGCGCACATTTTTTTTCTCATCGTGGCCAGCGCTCCCTCTCTTCAGATGCTTTTCTTTTTCCTGACCTAATGCTAGGTAGCCTTAAACTCCCCCAGCTGACAGTGGCGTAGCTAAGGGAAGGGGGAATGTGCCCCCAGGCGCAGCATTTAAGGACGCTAAATTGACCATTATCGCCTTAATTATTATACAATTATCATCGTCTTCATACCCAAAAATAAGCCACGAAATGTGGGTTTTCATGTTCTAAAACTCAAACATTTCAGGTAGCATGACCGACCCCCTTAGGACTTACACTTTCTCAAATGGGGGCCGCGAAAACTGACTTCGTCCCCTGGCGCTGAAATACTTAGCTATGCCTCTGCCAGCTGGTACAGCAGGAGGGCTTAATTTGAACGGTGATGTTTATTTCTCCAGATAAATAGAACTCAAACGACTTCTTTAACAAGTCTTAAATTAATCACTAGCGATAATGTGTATTTCACACAAATCAACGACTCTTCGTGTTCAAATATAGTGATGAGAAAAAGAACAATTTTACCACAAATTAAAACAGAATAAGTGACATTTTCGAACACGTAAATTGGCACAATTATATGAAGACAGCAACATTGGAGGGGAAAATACAATGCAGAGTAGACACAGACTAAAGTGGACTGAAAACATCAAGAGATGATCTGGAGAACCGACGACAGAGTGCATCAATCAAGGCGAGAAAAAAAATAAAAAGAAAAATCCCTGCCATGTTGATGTTGAATGGGGAATGTAGTGACCTTTTCTTTCTTGTCACTCACCCATGATCACGTTATATTTGTGGGTGATGTGGTCGATATCATGACAGACCGCCTTTACTTCTCAGAAAAACCTCTGATCAAGACAAAGAGGCAGACTGAAATGACGCTCCATGATTGCTAACCTTGGAAACGGAGGCGACACAAGATAATGATCAGTTATTTTAATTCATTTTAAAATCTAGTGATATTCACTTCCTCTAGCATAGCAGCCAATTCCAGTAGCATAGTAACCAATCCATGTAGCATAGGAACCAATTCCAGTAGCATAGGAACTAATTCCAGTAGCATAGGAACCAGTTCCTGTAGTACAGCAACCAATTCCAGTAGCATAGGAACCAATTCCAGTAGTATAGGAACCAATTCCTGTAGTATAGCAACCAATTCCAGTAGCATAGGAACCAATTCCTGTAGTATAGCAACCAATTCCAGTAGCATAGTAACCAATTCCATTAGCTTAGCAACCAATTCCAGTAGCATAGCAACTGAGAGTTACAATGGCAACCAAGATGGAGATGATCAGACAACGTCAGCAAGAAAGATGTTGTATAAGAGTGAAAGCTGTTTACAAATCTACACCTGATAACAGAAATAGGCAACAAACCAAGTTGATGCTCTAGCAGAATACGAGATGTCCTCTCAATTACAGATAACACCTTCACCCCGAGTCAGGCAACATAATGTCCACACGAAAGTTAACGAATTATCATTGGGGTGGCTTCCATAAACTGTTCAAGTCGGCGATAATTATGGAATACATATTGAATAACATAAAGTCATTGTCCCGCTGGAATGATAAAACAGATGACTGGGATACATTTGCAATACTGACTGACCAGCATTGTTACACCATCAATGCACGCAGCAATAAGATTAAGCCAATGATTGAAAGCTTCAATAAAGCAATACTGCAGGCAGCCAGCGAAGAATTCCCAGGGGTGCTGGGAACAATTGCAAACATCACTTGTCCAAAGAATAAAATAGCGTGGAGACAAAGTGTGTAAAACCATGAATATAATAGAGAGGGAAGCATCAACAAAAGCAAAAATCTTTCTGAAGTTCACTATTGCCAAATACAGAGGAATATTAAACCAAAATAAAACGATTTGGTGGAAGGACAAGATGAAAATTAGAGTTGGAAAAATATTATCGCTGGTCAAAACTTTCAGTAATGAGAGTTCTGGAACAAGAAATGATGTCTAACAACAAATACAAGATTGTTCTGCGTAAAGTAATGCAGAATGTATAAAGAGAGTACCCTGATTAAACAAACAAGGCAGTAGTCAACGTATTATTGAAGAAATAGTGATGGGCAAATACATATCTTGATAGTGCTAATACTGCCGCCGAAGTACATATGATTGTAGATTTAATCAGAAAAAGCAAACGTATAGAATAAGATCATTAAGTAAAAATAACAATGTTAAATTGTGTGGATGTTAACAGATGACATTTTGAAATAATGAGGCTCGTAAATGATGACATGAACACATAGATGCAAGAACAATAAGAAAAATAACCTCTACTGACATGAAATGTGCCATACGAATGACATGAAACAGTCTGAGAGATAAGATCAGAAATGAAGAACTGAGAAAAAAGCTAGGAATAGCCCCCGCCATAGAATATATAAAGAAACAACAGATAAAATGGTTTGGCCACGTGACAAGGCAGAAAGATCAAAACACAACACAACGAGCCTTCAGCAAACGTTGTGAGAATACCAGACCCAAGGGTCGACCACGAAAAAGATAAATGGATGGAATATTAGAAACACTAAGAAACATAACAGCAGCAGAGGCGAACAGAAGAGCAAAGTACCGCAAATTATATCTCCCCTCGACGCTGAAAGGCAAATGAGGAAGGAAAGAGGAAGAAGATGAACACATAACTGGTAAAAATCATTGGCCAAAAGAGGACAGAATAGACATTTGGATTCAAAAATAAAGTGACAACAATTAGAAGATTGATAGATAACAACCACACACGTCAGAGGATAGATGGTTTTATGGATAACACACTGATAACAAAAATATGTGATATCTTCTTCGTTGTACACTTATTTGTATATTTCTTTGCACCTTGCGGGGCAGTAAATCCGTTTTCTGTCCCAATTTGTTTTTTGCATTGCGTACCAAGCTTTTCTTCTTCTTAGTTTCATCAACCTGAGGGGCATTGAGACAACATTGACAGATTTCATCAACCTGAGGGGCATTGAGGCAACATTGACAGATTTCATCAACCTGAGGGGCATTGAGGCAACATTGACAGATTTCATCAACCTGAGGGGCATTGAGGCAACATTGACAGATTTCATCAACCTGAGAGGCATTGAGGCAACATTGACAGATTTCATCAACCTGAGAGGCATTGAGGCAACATTGACAGATTTCATCAACCTGAGGTGCATTGAGGCAACATTGACAGATTTCATCAACCTGAGAGGCATTGAGGCAACATTGACAGATTTCATCAACCTGAGGGGCATTGAGACAACATTGACAGATTTCATAAACCTGAGGGGCATTGAGGCAACATTGACAGATTTCATCAACCTGAGGGGCATTGAGGCAACATTGACAGATTTCATCAACCTGAGGGGCATTGGGGCAACATTGACAGATTTCATCAACCTGAGGGGCATTGAGGCAACATTGACAGATTTCATCAACCTGAGGGCATTGAGGCAACATTGACAGATTTCATCAACCTGAGGGGCATTGGGGCAACATTGACAGATTTCATCAACCTGAGGGGCATTGAGGCAACATTGACAGATTTCATCAACCTAAGGGGCATTGAGGCAACATTGACAGATTTCATCAACCTGAGGGACATTGGGACACCACTGACAGATTTCATGAACCGCACTCAGGATCGTTGGGGCACCACTGACAGTTTTCATGAACCTGAGGGTTGTTGTGACACCACTGACAGTTTTCATGAACCTGAGGGTTGTTGTGGCACCACTGACAGTATTCATGAACCTGAGGGTTGTTGTGGCACCACTGACAGTTTTCATGAACCTGAGGGTTGTTGTGGCACCACTGACAGTTTTCATGAACCTGAGGGTTGTTGTGGCACCACTGACAGTATTCATGAACCTGAGGGTTGTTGTGGCACCACTGACAGTTTTCATGAACCTGAGGGTTGTTGTGGCACCACTGACAGTTTTCATGAACCTGAGGGTTGTTGTGGCACCACTGACAGTTTTCATGAACCTGAGGGTTGTTGTGGCACCACTGACAGTTTTCATGAACCTGAGGGTTGTTGTGGCACCACTGACAGTTTTCATGAACCTGAGGGTTGCTGTGGCACCCCTGACAGACTTCATCAACCGTCTCCATTGCTCTCGAATCTTTGCCCTGTACTTCTTTGGGACTCAGCTGAAGCACTAGTGTGTCCATCCAATCTGCCTTTCCCTACTACTTCTCTCACACTTCCATGCTAGCTATGATCAAGATACGCATCAAAGTCATTTCGTGTTACGCTAATACACACTAGGGAGCCGTGATAGCTCAGTGGTTAGTGAACTGGACTACAAAGGACAAGAGATCTGGTTCGATCCTGATAGACGGCTTCCAGGTTCACATGGCCTTCAATGGTACCGGATTTTTAAAATGGGAAAATAAAGCACGACGTGCGTAATACCGACCACATTCCCCCAAAAATCTTGTGCTAAAGGTCTGTAAAAATTATGGTCACTAACACCATATTCCCTAAACACCATTTGGCATGTCGAGACACTTTACTTTTTTTGTTTTGTACTTAGTTCACACTTTAAAAAAAAGAGATCATTATGTACTCCAACTGCTTGTAGTGTTCTTTTGCGGACATTTTCGTCTCGAATGCCGACGATACTTACAATAAAATTCCATTTCCATAGATTGTTCTTTCATCTCTAACCCTGCTGTAAAGTCCATATTTCGCAAGCGTGCTGATAATTAATATAGCAAGGGTGAGCAGCAGCCATATTATAAAGACAAGAGTGGAGTTTCTATACTTTCCAATAAGTTTTAGTCTTGCAAGGGTTTCTGTAGTTTGTGCTATTCTAGCCGATATTTCAGGTTGTGAGCCTTAATCGCTGATAATTGATCCTAAGTATTTAAATGTGTTAACTGTTTCTAGTTAAATATAGCCTTTTAACTTTCTACAAGGCATCAATTATTTGCATTCAGAGATATCTTAGTTAAATCAACAGAGTGCAAGCAAACTATTAATTAATTCTTATTCCAGGCACACTTTTTTTCAAAAGGGCATATATTCATACGTTTTATTTCATTATTTAAAAAAAAAGGGGGGGGGGTAGGAAATCACCATTTATGTACGCTTCCGAGTCCCTAAACGCATCTTCTATGTCTGTATATTCATGCGCATGTTTTTATGCATATTATCTATTACACAACATATCCCTACACAATATTATCTTTTATGTGATACAAAAGTGTCTTCTATCCCAAGTGGTCGCCATGATTAAGTTAATTCGAGATCCACAAGAAGCATAAATTTCGCTAGAGAGAGCGAACGCGCGCAACGTGATGACGTGCTGATGGCTAAAGTATTGAATTAGGCCTGGCCATGTTATCACAAACAGAGCGCTAATAGGTCAGTATTCTATCAACTACGTCTGCCCTATTCAGAGGCTGCAACACAGCTGCTATTACAAATCATAAAGTGGTATTTTAGACACAGTCCTTAACATTTGGTGTTATATATTAAGGATGGCATGAGCCAACTACATTCTTCTAACTCCAAAAGTTAATATTTTATCTTCTTCTTTTTTCCTTCCTCATCTGCCTTTCAGCGTCGAGGGGAGATATAATTTGCGGTCTTTTGCTCTTCTGTTCGCCTCTGCTACTGTTATGTTTCCTAGTGCTTCTAATATTCCATCGATCCATCTTTTTCGTGGTCGACCCTTGGGTCTGGTGTTCTCACAACGTTTGCTGAAGGCTCGTTGTGTTGTGTTTTGATCTTTCTGCCTTGTCACGTGGCCAAACCATTTTATCTGTTGTTTCCATAAATATTCTAATGACTGGGGCTATTCATAGCATTTTGTTTCTCAGTTTTTCATTTCTGATCATATGTCTCAGACTGTTTCCTGTCATTCGTCTAACACATTGCATCTCAGTAGAGGTTATTTTTCTTATTGTTCTTGCATCCAGGCATCTAATATTTTATGACAATTGATAACATTTGTAACACGACATAAACAATATAAGTTTAGTAACTTAATTAAAGTTTTCAATTATGATATCTTAGTACATTAATACTTCAGATATTCAACGCATATATTGAACGAGAAGAAGGGAGAAGTGCAAGAGGCAGACCCAGAGTAATATGGACAGACAACATAAAAAAAAAAAACGTTACAACATCAACTGACAATGATTGAAGCCGCTAACAAAGAGTGAATCATAACTTGTTATCTCCCATGACACCCGCGCGGGTACAAGAGGAAGCGAAGAAAGAAAAAATACTTAAGAGAACGCACGTTTCAAATAGTGTCAAATATAACACTCTTTGGTGGGAAAAACTCAAACAAACAAAACAACTAAATTATAAGCAGTAAACATCTATGATGTGTGGACAATGTTACATATAATTTATTGAGCAGTTCTTGTTTTAATCACATCTTAGTTTTAACGGTAATGAAGACGTATCCATCTACTTCACATTATTCGATATTTGATGATGGATACATGCTAACTGTCTGGTGATTCGCATCTTTTGAGCAGTCGCCATGCAGTGTACAGGTTACGGTTGTTATTTCGCCCTCGATAGAAAGAAAACACTTGAACTACTTGAGGGCAAAGCGACGTCAATCTGATAAATGATTGATCTCAATCCTCCGCTTTCCACAGATATACCCAATATTGATAGTTGGCGTAGGATCTTGACCAGCTGCTGTTCATCTATCCTGATCCAAACCGTCACTACTTTTTCGTTGTTCTCTTTCAATCTCAATGCCAGGTGTCCATTCCCTCTATAGAACACCCATCTGATAAATGATTGATCTTCATCATCCGCTCTCCACAGACAGGTGTTCCACATCACAGACAGGTGCTCCACTCCACAGACAGGTGCTCCACTCCACAGACAGGTGCTCCACTCCACAGACAGGTGCTCCACTCCACAGATAGGTGTTCTACACCACAGATAGGTGTTCTACACCACAGACAGGTGTTCTACACCACAGACAGGTGTTCCACTCCACAGATAGGTGTTCTACACCACAGACAGGTGTTCTACACCACAGATAGGTGTTCTACACCACATATAGGTGTTCTACACCACAGACAGGTGTTCTACACCACAGACAGGTGTTCTACACCACAGACAGGTGTTCTACACCACAGATAGGTGTTCTACACCACAGACAGGTGTTCTACAGACAGGTGTTCTACACCACAGACAGGTGTTCTACAGAGGGAATGGGCACCAAACATTGATGGCGTCGAGACTAACAGAGAACACCGAAAAAAAGCTGACGGTTTGGGTCAGGATAGATGAACAGCAGCTGGTCAAGATCCTACGCTAACTATCAATATTGGGTGAGCCTGGATACAGACTCCCAGCCTTTAATAGGTACCGGATTTTTTTCTGGGAAAGCAAAGTGGCACGGGCGTAATACCAACCACATTACCCCAAAAATCATGTGTCGAAGTTCTGTCAAATGTATGGTCACTAACACCATATTCCCTATACGCCACTTGGCGTGACGGAGAGTACTTTACTTTTTTACTGGATACAGACTAAGCAACCTGGACAAGAAATTGAAGTAGATCCAGATATGGCACTCTGAGATGCTGGGCTTAAAAGACGAAGTTATCGAAGCATCTTGTAAGTCACAAAAGTATCTACGACTATTTAATCCCTGGTAGTTTATTTGTTCCACTTCCACGGTTGGATGCTCATCACTTTTATTATCTTGGAGCGCACTTGTTTAGATTGGTCAATGAACATATTTGTCACTACGCCACTTCCACAAATATGTCATCATCTCTAAACAAACATGCAAATCAACAGTCACGTGGTAGTTTTAATAAGCGACTACTTTACAGCTATTGCGTAACAAGTTCGGTAATTATTAACGTTCAAGCGAAAATCAAAACAGACGGTCAAAAGCAAGTCAGCCATTTACAAAACCTTAGACCAACCCAAGACACTCAATATTAGAACTCAGTCGAAGATTCACATCTTTAAGTCCAGTGTGATAACCATACTAGTATATGGATAAGAATCATGTAAACTAACAAAACTCATCTGCTTAAAGTAAAAGTAAGGAGCCCCCGTCACGCCAAGTGGCGCATAGGGAATATGGTGTTAGTGACCATACATTTTACAGACCTTCAGCACATGATTTTTGGGGTAATGTGGTCGGTATAACGCCCGAGCCGCTTTACGTTCCCAGAAAATATTCGGTACCCATTTAAGGCTGGGTGAACCTGGAAGCCGTCGGTTTGGGATTCATCTGCTTAAAACTAGAGATATTTCAAAACATCTGTCATCACAGAATCCTGTGTCTTTGTTATCCAACATTATCTCCTATTATTATTATTATTTTCATTATCATTATGTTCATATCATCAAAAAAATGTATGAACTAAGGCATCTCTACAGAGACGATGGAGCTGTATAGACAGCCTTCCTCAGAGCACAGTAACTGTTCGTTGGGTTCCAGATGGTAAAAGAACAGAAAGAAGGCAAAGAGAGGACATGAGGTGAATAATGGTCTGTAATGAGTTGAAAGAAAATATACGCCTTCAGGTGGGAGGATCGACTTGAAAGCTTGCTCTAGACAAACATCAGTGGCGAGCTAAAGTGTTGGTCTTATGTACCACAGGACGCAATACTGAGTGAGTTGCTTACTAGACATTTACTTTTTTTTCCTCATTTGGTCTGCTATTAATGATTGCCCCTGATTCGATATTTTGTCATTTCTTGTCCACTAACTCATGAAGATCATTGGCTATCGACCCAGTAACCTATGACCTCCACCACTAAGAGCTACCAAAATGGTTAGTTATTATTCTAATATCCTATAACCTTTTGCACTCTGAACCACATGGGCAATCTATTACAGTTATCGCAGTTTATTTGCTCCTACATTTTCGCCTTCGACAACAGACCTATCATGTTAACGGCCACTGATTAAAAACTGACTTGTGTTTAGGCTGGATTCTACTGTTTGTTCCATGTTAACACATATAAGGACAGCTCGACACTTTAGAAAAAAAAATTCAAACAATTATATTCAGGAAACTTCTAAAATGTCAACAAGGTTTTTTTTATATAATAAAAGATGATGAAAAGGATGAAATCAAGAAGGAAAAAAAAAAGAACATAACATCCAAGAAGCAAATTAAATAAGCAATAAAATAGTATCAAAATTACACAACCATCACAGAAAAAAATAATATATTAAGAGAGACAATAATTATAACCAAGAACATCTTGTAAATAAATTTAAGCAAAGACAGAGAGATTTTTAAAATCATTTAAAACAAACTACAAGATAGAAAATGTTTTAAAATCTGTAAATAAATCCGAAAGATGTTTTTGTAGCAAGCATATATGCGAACAGGAAACCACCCTTAAATTTATAAACCACGTGACTGCTATACGCCAATCAAAGTGCGAACTGTGCTCTATAAAACAAATTTAGTTTGACAATGGATGCAGCAAAACGTGAAAGCCAGAATTAAAAGAAAGTAAAAGCATTATAGTAAAACTAATAACTCATACACCGTAAGTATGGCAGGCAACCATTATATCAAATGAAGGCATGCATATTCCATAATGTATATACATACAAGAAAACATACAAATGCATCCGGTAATTAGGCATAGGTGAGCTTATCATTACAACACAAAGTTATAACAATGTGCGCTTTACTGACACTAATAAGTGCAAGAAATTACCAACAGGATATAAATAACAACAAGACATTAGAAGAACTTACCCATAGGGTAGGCAGCTCCACTTCCGCCATGCGATTCTCCATTGATGCGTGGTGGAGACACGTGGTACTCTTGTTTAATGGCGACGTCACATCCTGTGAGTGGAACGTTAGCCGAAAACGACAGCGGAAGTGACGGTGGGGCGTGGTGATAGCCTCCGGTCAAGTTGACATAATGAATTTGGTCATCAGAAGGCGTGTCCATTGTGGCAGTGTCCTCTGTCCGTGGCATTTTGGCAGACCGTTCGTACCAACCCATCTGGTGTGGAAGGATGAATGTTGTAGAACATGGCACGTCATTTTATCAGTAGTATTTTAATTATTATACAAACGATAAAGTTTTAAAACAACTGAAAATAAAAAGAGAACTACTATATACAATTAAGACTAGACAAATGACATTTTTGGGGCATGTTGAAAGACACAACAGCCTACTAAAAGTAATATTAGAAGGAAAAGACAAGGTAAAAGTGGCAGAGGCAGACCAAGACTAACATGGACGAGTAACATCAAAAGATGGACAAGTCAATCTATGACAGCCTGCACCATCAAAGCAAGAAACAGAGTAGAATGGCGATCCATGGTAGCCAACCTTCGTTGCGGAGAAGGCACTCGATGATAATGGTGATTTTAGTTATTATACTCATTTGCTCAATTTAGAAACAGACTGTTGTATATTCTTCAATGGCGTATTCAAGTTGAGTAGAAGTTATAACTTGAAGTTGAGAAATATTTAAGGCTACAAATGTAGCGTACAAGTAAAGAGCCCCGTCACGCCAAGTGGCGTATAGGTAATATGGTGTTAGTGACCATAATTGTTATAGACCTTCGGCACATGATTTTTGGGGTAGTGTGGTCGGTATTACGCCCGTGCCGCATTAAATTTCCCGAGAAGAAACTCATTTAAAGCTGGGTGAACCCGGAAGCCGTCGATCAGGGTCGAACCCGATCTTTTGTCCTTTGTAGTCCACTTCACAAACCACTGAGCTTTTACGTGACCATTTATCTACTAACGTATAAGTAATAAACTATATGAACAAATTATAAGAGAAAGTATTTTAAAGAATCACTGCCAAATGAAATGTGTTAGGCGCATGACAGAAAATAGCCTGAGAGATTAGATCAGAAGTGAAGAACTGAGACAAATAAAACTAAGAATAATTACTATCATTAAATACATAAAGAAGCAACAAGAACAATATTTTAGCCATGTGAGAAGGCATTAAAATACGACACGAAGAGTGTTTAACAAACGCTACGAGCACACCAGATTCAAAGGCCGACCACGAAAAAGATAGAATAATGGAATATTAGAAACAATAGGAAATATAATAGCAGCAGAATCCAACCGAAGATAAAAAAAAAAAAAAAAAAACACCGTAAACTACGCTGAAACACAAATGAGGAAGGAAAGGAAAAGAAAAGTATGACTAACGTAAAAATTGATGAAGCCACACATATCATGTTTGTGTGGTGTTGGTGTTACAAAGTGGAACCACCACAATGAAATGTGAGATTTAAGAATGGAGAACATATAGAAGATCTACGGTGTCCTTTTTCAGCTTGCCTACAGCATTTGTACAATGTACCTGAAACATCACATTCATAATTGATGAATGCAACTGTGACGAATAAAATAATCACAAAAATGCACTGCAATAGTTGAGAATAACAGAGGCCATCTAGTCTCTGACACAGAACTCGATATAACAAGCTCATATTTGATGGCCATATAGTATCATCATCATATGCTATACCGGGCGGCGTAGGCACTCATGTCCTTTCAGAATTCAATAGTGCATCGCATCAATTCTGCTGATGACTGATTTCCATGTCATGACACCAAGCTATATAGTATCTTCACTCTTTGTCGTCCGCGATCTCTATTTTGTCCCCGTATTTTGTGAATTTTAACCAAGTATTGCAAATTTCCTCTTCTTATGATGAACTCGAAAAAATTTCGATTATTTCTTTCAGAGTTTTCAAGGAGCTACCTTTTTTGTGTGAACCTCTTTGAGAATTTCTTCATTGGTCATTTTAGCTGTCCAGGGAACTCTCAACATTCCTTTGAGAAATCCCTACTTTGTGGCCTGTAAACGTCTTTTCATTTGTTTGTCTACTGTCCATGATTCGCTTCCATGGGTCAGAACTGGCTCTGTATAGTGCCATTGAACTCTCTTTCTCACTCCTATTGATACAGACTTGTTGCACAAATTGTTTTTCTTTTTCGGGAATGTTACTTCGACTTGAGCAATTCTGCTTTTTATTTCTTTGGTGTAATTTCCGAGAGGTGCTAATATTATGCTCAGTAAGTGATCTTTGTGAAGTTTTATGTGAAACATGGAGAACAACAAAATTAACAATCATGAAGATGCAGACTTTCATTAATGGATGCTTACGCACAATAAAAGGATGGAAATGGCAGGACTAAATCACTAACATAGAATTATGGAAATGTACCAGTCAAATACCAGTGGATAAAGAGATACAGCGAAGACGATGGCGCTGGATAGTACACACACTGCGGAAGCCAACTGAGAGTATTACACAACAGGCCCTTTTTTGGAATCCCCGGGGGAAAAGACAAAGAGGAAGACAAAGGAATTCTTGGAGAAGACAGAAGCAGAGATGATGATGATGGGGAAGACATGTAATGATCTTAAAATAATGGCAAGAAACAGAACGGCTTGGAAAGAGTTGGTTGAAGACCTATGCTCCACAGGGAGCTGAAAAGTAGAAGAAGAAAAGTAGTAGTCTTTTAGTCAGCTATTTGACGCTCTACACTTATTTCACATTTGTCCAGTTTATTATTTTTGCCGGACGGTGGTGGTTTCTTTCTTCCTTATGATCATTGCTTATGTTTCTTACTGTTTAGGCTGAGGCCTTTCTTGTTGCTTTCTTTTACTATTATGTCTATCATTTCTTGTAGTTAATTCTCCTTCTCTGCTATAAAGACATCAAAAAGATATGTCATCTGAATATAGCAAATTATTTATGTTGTGAATTTTGACTTTCACCTTGCTCTTGCCTTCTCTTCATCTCATATTTTCGATGTAAGAACGTTTATAGCACAGCTTTTGGGAAAATAGAACTGATATAATTTCTTTCATTCTTTCTTTTTCTATTTCTGTCCTTGCTTCCTTTTTCTTTCTTTCTTTCTTTCTTTCTTTCTTTCTTTCTTTCTTTCTTTCTTTCTTTCTTTCTTTCTTTCTGTCGTTCACCCGATGACTAATAAAGAAACGGACTGTCCTCTTCGTTATCCGTTCTTAGAAGGACGTTAAGTGTGCCCTATAGAACCAATATACGCTGTGTTGTAGTTTTCGGTAGATCTGTGATATTTGTGCCTTTCGGCCCATCACATCCGAATTCAGCATGTTATTTTTGAGAACCGGGTTGGTTTACCTTCTTCAATTCCTAATCGCTTGACCAGACTAGACAGGTTAATCTGTTTTTTGGAGGCACCGCAAAGAGGCGGATTAAGGTCTGGATGGTTCTGATTCACCCTCCCTGGCGCAATCCATCATCTTTGAATCATGACAGCTTCCACCTCTGCTGCTGCTGTCAGGCGCCTTTACCTCCCGATGCTTGTTTCACTCTTATCCTCTACATTTGAGAGCGTTGTTCAATTTACTGCAATACTCTAAGGCGATTACTGAGTGAATATGGGAAAACTACTGCACCTTCTTGGGAGCCGCGATAGCTCAGTGGTTAGTCAACTGGACTACAAAGGACAAGGAGTAGGGTTCAATTCCAACCGACGGGTTCCGGATTCACCCAGTCTTAAATGGGTACCGGATTTTTTTCTGGAAAAGTAAAGCGGCACGAGCGTAATACCGACCACATTACCCCAAAAATCATGTGCTGAAGGTCTGTAAAATTTATGGTCACTAACACCACATTCCCTATACGCCACTTGGCGTGACGGGGTACTTTTTTTTTTTTTACTGCATCTTCTTCTTCTACCTTTCAGCTCCCTGTGGAACATAGTCTTCAACAAACACTTTCCAAGTCGTTCTGTTTCTTGTCATTATTTTAATATCATTCCATGTCTTCCCCATCATCTTCATCTCTGCTTCTATCTGTCTTCTCCAAGAATTCTTTGGTCTTCCTCTTTGTCTTTTCCCCTGGGGATTCCAAAAAAAGGGCCTGTCGTACAATCCTGGTAGACAAATTTCTGAGTCCGCAACATGGACTCCGGCTTGCGTCATACGTCTCTTAGACAGAGAGCATTTATCTTTCCTGGATGGCGGATTTACTTTTATTCTTTTCTTTAACTTGTCCATGTTTGTGAAGTTTTTTCGGCTTACTTTTTTACAGTATGGGATAGCCAGTCCCATGCCCAACCCTCCTTTCTCGAAAATTTCTGCATGCTAAGTAACAATTTAGAGCAAAATGGCGCTCCATGGTAGCCAACCTTCGTTGCGGAGACGGCACTCAATGATGATGATGATGAAGTAACAATTACTTTATAGTGACGATTTGTTGTTATGTATAGCTCGGGATTAATCTGCCCAAATCAGCAAAGAAAACAAAGAAACAAATGCATGCTACACCGGCAATGAAACTGCCGACAACGCGATTCTATGAGGATGTAGATCATTATCTCGACCACAAGTCCATATTGTTTGGTATTGTTTGTGTAGTGGAAGTATATTGAATGCAAAGAAATATTTTGCTTCCTGCAGCCAAGAAACAGACAAGGGAGCAATGTAGCACTCAGAAACCAGATGGGAAGGGGATAATCATTATCATCAAGTATTGTGCCTGCTGGTGTAGGTGAACATGTTAGTTATTTATCATCTTTGTTGTTGACCTTCTGCAAGACATTCTCTTAAGCTGTCGGGTATCTTTTCTCTTTGCTTCCCTCTATATCTTCGTCCCTCAATTTTCCCATTTCTCACAATATAATGCAGCTGCTCCCTTCTCATTACATAGCCAAAAAAATGATTGATTTTTTTTTCCTAATATTGGATATTAGTTCCCAGTTTGCTTTGACCTCTTTCAGAACGTCTTCCTTACTTTTCTTAGCTGTCCATAGTATTCTCATTATTCTTCTGTAAAACCACATTTCTACAGCCTCCAGTGATTTTCTTTCCTACTGTCCATGCTTCAAATCCATATGTTAAAAGTAGTTCTAAATAAGATTTAAGAACTCTTATTTTGTATGGCAAAGAAGTTATTAGACAATGTATAACAGATCGTGGACTAGAAGGACTGAACATCGAATTTGCCCCCTGACACTTGTTGACGTCTAACTGTTCATGATTTAAATACAAACAAATAACATACTTCTATGGATAATCAAAACAAGAAATTACTGACATTTCACTTCTACATTCAACCAGTGGTACATTACATGGAATTACTGAACTAGACAAGCTGAAATCGACAGATTATTGATAATTGAAACTGAATGTTGATCTGTCTGGTCTAATTGTGAAAGTGGCTTGGCCAATCCAGTCAGAAGAAATGATCTGTATCCTATTCACTCTACTGAACTAGTCAATATATTTTATAAAAATTGTATATGTTGATCTAATTCACATAAATGGACATAGATAATCTAATTAACTACCTCCGAAGACGGAGTTATCTGCCTGCGCAGCGAGGGACCCATGTGCATACGGCTGCCAGGGAAAAACAGATTAACATGCAACATTCAGTTCCTAGTCTCTATGGCGAACGGGGATAAATAATCTAATTCACATAATTGAATTAGATAATCTTATTCACACAAAATACTATGTCCAATCTATTAACAACACTAATATGTGGTTAATGAATTTAGCGCAAAATGAAATGTAACAATGGATGCAAGCCTACAAATAGCCCCTGTAACCCACACAAACTGGATAACGGTGTGAACCAGGATGTAAACTTACCGGAAGTTCCATTCGACTTTCTGTTGACAAGTCTTGGTTCTCTCGTACTCCATTGGGAACTGTAGGAAAAAACAATAATTTCTTAAAGTTATTTAAAATACATGCATCGAAGGTTAAACTTAAGTCCACTGACTGAAAGATACACGAACGTGGGTTAAGAAATATCAACATTAATGCATAGACAGCAATTATGATTACGATGCGTTATTCAGGTCAGCGCCGATTCCCTTAGAAAGCAAACTCTTTGGCTCGTTAGTAGAGCTGGAGTCCACGGTTCAATTAATAAATAAAGTCTAAATAATAACTCAGACAACATCTTTGTGTGTGCATGTCTGTGTTAGTCACCTCTAGTGACTCGGGCAGATGGTGCTCGTAAACCTGGGAGGGCCGACCATCTAAGGGCAGAATCCCCCTACATAAAAGACAACCTGCTGCCGTGCAGGAAGATTGGGGACAATCAAAGGCTAGGGAAAGCAAACCCGAATAAAATGTTGGCTGAAATCGGATGCACTGGGCCACCGTCGCAGAACACAGTGCAACGTATTAACGGGTGTTCAATCAGAATGGATCTGGCGAACTCTACTTGTGATGTTCTGTCTGTGGGGGCGATCAACACACTTAGCCTGACAGCTGACTCCATGTGGGAGTCTGGAATCCTACTCTGTTTGAGTCCTGATCGCAGAGAGAGAGAGAGAGAGAGAGAGAGAGAGAGAGAGAGAGAGAGAGAGAGAGAGAGACAACATGCACTTACACCTAAAATCCTGATCAAGAAATCAAGGAAAATCTTACTTTTCTTTAAAGAAACTCCGTAGTAACAGCAAAGGTTCCCTTTTCAACAAATGTTATTGTATTGTGTGCTTAACACACTATTTTATGAATCTGAAACCTGGACAACATACTCAAATCATCAAAAAAAGACTAAATATCTTCTACATGCGATGTCTCCGCAGATTAATGCACATCAAATGGCAGGACAAAATAACCAACTTAACTGTCCTGCAACGTGCTAAGACCCCAACAATCATGTCGATGCTCAGATGTCGAAGACTAAGATGCTGGGGCACGTCCAACGAATGGAAGAAAAACGCATCAACAGGCAAATACTATATGGTGAACTAACACACGGAAAAAGACAAATCGGCAGATCTAAACTACGATATAGAGATATCTGTAAATCATCTCTGAATGAATTCTCGATATGTGAAAATGACAGGGAACATCTGGCAAGTGATCGCACATCATGGAGAGCATGTATAAGTAATGGTATAACATTATTTGAGACTGTGCTAAGGCAAAACTTAGAAGAGAAAAGACTCATGAAAAAGGATGAAAACCATGTGGATCAGTGGGCCTAACTTATTCATTCTGTGGCCGTGTGTGTTTGTCAAACATTGGTAGAATTAGCCACGAGAGAAGATGTTAGACAAAAACACAACCTCAAAAAAAAAAAATACACAAAAGCCTCCACTAGACGGTCTGACAAGTCGAAAAGGGCCATATACATATTATATTGTGTACTGAATTTGTCAAGTTAAAGGAACGTTGTCGGCATCTCTCGTTGCCATTATTAATTTTACCAATACTTATTCTGCATGCATCTGTATTCACACAAATGAAATACACTTGTTCCGTAATTTAGGCAACCAAAAACAGTGTTAAATAAAACGGAATATGTGTTGGTGTTTCATAAATAATGCATAAAATATATGTTATTAGTTTCTAATTGCTCTTACTTATAATAAATACATTCACAATTTTCAATTAACTTCTCTGTATTTTGCCAGCGTTCAAATGTGTTAGAATCTAAAGAACGTCAACAAATCTAGTTGTTATGGAAACACAACTAAGGGAAGTTACTATCACCAACCACGTAAACAACCCCTTCCCCCCCTCCCTTTCCCAGATGTGTCCTATATAAAACCTGCCTTAAGATTAACGATATCTGATGACGTTTCTCTGGGACGAGCCACGATTTAAAAATATGATTTCGACCCTTTTATTTGTTATCTTTGATTTTAATTCTATCCGGTTCCTAACGCGAAGTTTCACTTCAATGGGTTTTGTGAATATAAAAGAAATGAAATAACAATTGCTGATTATTTCTAGGCTGAAATAATGGTAGTTAGAAAAATAGAAATTCATTGATTGAATGCAAGTTTAATGTAGAAAGAAAAAACACACTGAAATCAATGGACAAAAAAAAGTAATTAAATATATTAGATTAATCATGGCAGTGAATGATAAATATAAAAAAGCGAACATTATTACTGAGAAGAAGGTAAATTTATTTTTAAAAAGCATGAGAACGTTAAAATAAGAAATATCAATGATAGTTAAGTGTAAAAGAAGAGGTTTTCAGTGATTTTAAATGCACAGGTCTGTTATAATATGTTTTAGTGTAAAGCAACAACTCGTCGCGATAAGTAACCACCAGCTAACGAATTAACCAGTCAAACCAACCAACTAATGAATTAACCAGTCAAATCAACTAACTAACAAATTAACCAGTCAAACCAAGCAACTAACGGATTAACCAGTCAAATCAACCAACTAACGAGTTAACCGGTCAAACCAACCAACTAACAAATTATCCAGTCAAATCAACCAACTAACAAATTAACCAGTCAAACGAACCAACTAACGAATAAATAAATCAAACTAACCAACTAACGAATTAACCAATCACATCAACCAAATAACTAATTAACCAGTCAAACCAACCAACAAATTAACCAGTCAAACCAACCAACCAACTAACGAACCAACTAAAGAATTAACTAACCAACCAACTAATGAACAAACAAATACACCAAATAACGAACGTACTTAACAAATAAAAGCCAGCCAATAAATGAAACAACCAACCAACGAACGAAGCAAAAAAAAAAAAACAACTAACGAACGAACTAACCAATCAAAGAATTAACCAACTAACTAACGAACGAACTAAAAGACCAATAAGCAAACCAATTAGCTAACTTACAAGATATCAAACAAAACTAAATAATTCACAAACTAACTAACCTATTAATTAACTAACAAGCCAACTAATTAACAAGGCAACTAAATAACCAACAAAGCAGCTAATTAATTAGACAACTAACCAACTAGCGAAGGGAGCGGAGAAAACTCAGTGGTTAGTGAACTGGACTACAAAGGACAAGGGGTAGGGTTCGATCCCAACCGACGGCTTCCGGGTTCACCCAGCCTTAAATGGGTACCGGATTTTTTTTCTGGAAAGTAAAGCGGCACGGGCGTAATACCGACCACATTTCCCCCAAAATCATGTGCCGAAGGTCTGTAAAATTTATGGTCACTAACACCATATCCCCTATACGCCTCCACTTGGCGTGACGGGGGTACTTTACTTTTTTGACTTAACCAACTAGCGAACTAACCACCAGATTGTCAACTAACGAAGGAACTAGTCTGGCTAACTAGCTAACCAAATAACTAACCAACCAGCCAACTATCTAATCAACTTGCAAACTAACTAATCAACTATCCAACTAACTAAGCAACTAGCCAGCTAACCAACCAACCAACAAGCCTGCAAGCTAAGTAACTAACTAGCGAACTAAACAATTCACTCACTCTATTCTGGTCTATCCATGGATTTTCTGCCTATCCAGATCGGATCCAGAGAAAGGTACAAACAATCACATCGATGTAGGACATCAATTAGTGACTACATTCAGTCACAAGACACTGTCGTCACAGCATGACTCACGGCAACAACTACCACCAGCTCACCATATTTAATAAAACAAGCGTTTCAGGAACAATTTATAAAATCCAAATTAAGCGGACAATAACTAGCCAAACGACTCCCACCTACAAAATAAATAATAACAGTAATAAATTTTAATCCATTCCAACTTACTAATTATTGCCAGACTAAAAAGTCAATTCTAGTTTGAAATGTTATTACTGGACATTTTATCCTTATTTGTATTTTATTTATCATTCTAGCTGGAAATTTTATTAAGACATTTTATTCTTACTCTTATTTGTATTTTTTATTTCTCATTTAGTTCGAAATTATTATTTTTTAAATTATTTTTCTTTAAATTTAAAAAAGATATCTGTGTGTGCGTGTGTGTGTGTGTGTGTTGTATGTTTGTCCCTGCTGAAAGCCTATTGAGCCGAAAAATTGTTCTAATTTGTGTCGTCTACTTATTACGTAAAGCTTTAACAAAACAGTTTTTTTCTATTTTTTTTTCTATATTTTTTTTTCTATATTTTTGTCCTATATTTTTTTTTCCATTTCTACTTATTGCCGGCAACCATCCTCTTGGGTACATGTGCAGAACTTCTACAAAGCTGTAGCTTATAACCAAAAATTCATCAGATCAAAACGTCCTGAGCTTCTATTTTTTTTAAGCACACAATTAAAACAATAGATCATTTCGTATTCTGATTTGCGCAACACATTCATTGCTCCTGCCAAACTAAACAAAATGCAAGCATATTAATAGCATACCAACTGTTTACGGTCACCCTTGTCTACGTCACAGGACATGCGGTAGTACGAGGAAATGAAAAAGCGGACAGACTGGCTAGCTGCGCTATTGTTGAGGACGGTTAAACAATGGATCGGGCGGACATCACCAATGCCCTTCGGGAAGTTGGTAGGATACAGGACTTGGACAAACATAAGTCCACGTCACTCCTTCGGATGAAAGAAATTGGAGTTAAGATGGGCACATCCAGACACGAGAAACTTAGTGGGCGTGTAAGAAGACTAATCAACCAACACAGAACTGGAGTCGTCAGTCGCTGGACACTGCGGGACTTGCTGAGGAGGGGATCTGAGCACCTATGGACATATTCGGAGTGTAATGCTGATGACCCGCTAATAACTCAATAACTGTTTACGGACTAGCTTTTAAGACAAAAACATCACAATACATTTAAGTTCTGGTCCAGAGTGTAACACTCAACACTGGCTTCTCTGCAACAAACATATTTGACGGGGGTCCTGTACAATTTACAAAGGATGGAGAAGGACCAGGCAAAATGAAGAACTTTTGTTAATTCCATGTGTCGACCACATTCATTTATTCTCCTCTCCGGTCGAAACTGCAAATAGGGCGGAAGTCATAGTTCTCCACGATTGACGATCCGCTGTTAGTTCTTGCTTGTTTTTCTGCGTCTCATGCTTGAATCTTCCCTATAAATTGTTCTGATAGCGTTCTCTTTGTCTACCTTGTTTTCTTTTACCAGATTGTTTCCATATGAATGCCTGTCGAGGAAGTCGTTCTTCATTCATTCCCAGCACATGACCGATGTATTTCCAACTCCTGATTATAAACATCGACACCTATTCTTGTTTTATTTGGTCTCTTATCTGTTCATTTTCATTTATTCACTTTGTCGACCACAAGCTCTTTGTTAATTTCTAGTCATGGACCGGATCAAATTACTGAGAACACAATTCAATATTTTTTTGGGGTTATACATTATTAGTTTTTCGTGTAATTATTATTATGGTTTTTTTTTTACACATAGCGGTTTAGGATCCTCATATCGATTAATTTGGACTCCTTATCTATAAAATAGTGGAGAGTCCTAGCCTAACATATGTCATAATTTTAATAAACTCCCCAAGCTCGCATAACATCCCACTGAACAATGCCCTTCACATGTGCGGTAATTAAATACACGTGTAATGTCCCAATTACGTTGAGTGCGTTTAGAAAATAAACACCAGTGTTATCACGTCGCTGCCTTTACAGATTATGTAAATGAGCCACACTGCACGCAAGCAACCCCATAATTCCCACGTCCAAGTTGAAAGGTCACGGATTTAAAGAGCCAAATTCACGTTCGCAGTTCATCATAATATTAAAGTGAAACGCGTTTAAGAGGGAAAAAAACGAACGACCATTATCCAGGAAATGAAGAAGCAGAAACTCTCGTTAAGAGGATGAAAATGGCGGTGTTGATAAGAAAGAAAAGAATGATCCGTAAGCGCAAGCTCATTTCACACCAAGTTTAATTATGTTATTTTTGTAAGATCATGAATTGCCAATGGGAATAAAGAGTCGGTGAGGGCTCTCTGAGAGCTGACTTCGTGTTTGGGTGAGATTGGAGAGTTGAATAGGAAGGTGGGTGGGGCGTGGTATACGTGGGGAGTGCAGGTGTACATCATGGGTATTGATTGGTAATATTGCGAATAGTGACATGTATGGTGTGGATAGTGGGACAGGTATAATGTGGATACTGACATGCATGGTATGGATAGTGACAGGTATAGTGTACATAATGACAGGTATAGTGTGGATAGTGACAGGTATAATGTGGATAGTGACAGGTATAGTGTACATAATGACAGGTATAGTGTGGATAGTGACAGGTATAGTGTGGATAGTGACAGGTATAGTGTACATAATGACAGGTATAGTGTGGATAGTGACAGGTATAGTGTGGATAGTGACAGGTATAGTGTACATAATGACAGGTATAGTGTGGATAGTGACAGGTATAGTGTGGATACTGACATGCATGGTATGGATAGTGACAGGTATGATGTGGATAGTGACAGGTATGGTGTGGATAGTGACAGGTATGGTGTGCATAGTGACAGGTATGGTGTGGATAGTGACAGGTATGATGTGGATAGTGACAGGTATGGTGTGGATAGTGACAGGTATGGTGTGGATAGTGACAGGTATGGTGTGGATAGTGACAGGTATGATGTGGATAGTGACAGGTATGATGTGGATAGTGACAGGTATGATGTGGATAGTGACATGCATGGTGTGGATAGTGACAGGTATGGTGTGGATAGTGACAGGTATGGTGTGGATAGTGACAGGTATGGTGTGGATAGTGACATGCATGGTGTGGATAGTGACAGGTATGGTGTGGATAGTGACAGGTATGATGTGGATAGTGACAGGTATGATGTGGATAGTGACAGGTATGGTGTGGATAGTGACAGGTATGGTGTGGATAGTGACATGCATGGTGTGGATAGTGACAGGTATGATGTGGATAGTGACAGGTATGGTGTGGATAGTGACAGGTATGGTGTGGATAGTGACAGGTATGATGTGGATAGTGACATGCATGGTGTGGATAGTGACAGGTATGGTGTGGATAGTGACATGCATGGTGTGGATAGTGACAGGTATGGTGTGGATAGTGACATGCATGGTGTGGATAGTGACAGGTATGGTGTGGATAGTGACATGCATGGTGTGGATAGTGACAGGTATGGTGTGGATAGTGACAGGTATGATGTGGATAGTGACATGCATGGTGCGGATTGTGACAGGTACAGCGTGGATAGGGACGTGTATCGCGCCGCTGGAAGTTATCTTGTTTTAAAAGAAAACCAACCTTGAATTGTGCTGTTAGTGTGCTATTTATATAATTACAGTTCGAAGGTTAGGGGGACTAGTGGGAGAGGGAAGGGGGGCTAAAACCCAGACAGGAAACCCAAAGGGAGGGATCCTAAGGCAGTCGGTGGTGTTTTATCCATCTTCTGGCATCTCATGCAACTCAACTTTGGTTCCGAACTTAAGGACCTCGTCCCTCCTTCGGAACGCTTCAGAGAGGAGCCGTTAGTGGGTTCGAATGTTTTGGGCAAAACTCTCTCTCCATATTATTCGTCCAGGCATATCAAGCAAACGGCCACGAGACAAACTGTTCAGCAAAAAAAAAGAAAAGGAAAAAAAAAACATCCAGAACAAGAGACTAAAACTTTACCAAACTACAGGCTTATCATGTTTGATTGGTAGCAACCCTCTGTCAAGATGCTAAAAGTCTATATATATATTTGTGTGTCATACAATGATATCGAACTTTGCAACAGGAGGTACTCTGATCATCAGAAATGCTTCTACCGTCGAGCAAGCATTTTGTTGCTATAATCTTATAACATTATAAGAGTGATTAGGACCAGTGAGTGGAGTTGGAGATACATGTGCCGTGACTTCCATATGCTCATCTCGTATTCTTGGACCGAATGTTCAAACAAAGTCTTGATCGAATCATCCGGCTATTTTGCAGCATATATCCGTTCAAACTGTATCCTGTACAACACTCATGATCGAATCATCCGGCTATTTTGCAGACTACATCTTTTCAAACTGTATCCTGTACAACATTCATGATCGAATCATCCGGTTATTTTGCAGCCTATATCCGTTCAAACTGTATCCTGTACAACACTCATGATCGAATCATCCGGCTATTTTGCAGCCTATATCCTTTCAAACTGTATCCTGTACAACACTCATGATCGAATCTACTAAACCTATTCGTACTTATATTCCAGCTTCCACTACAGCACTGACTAGTTCTTGTTTGTGTTGGCACCTTCTCGCTCCACCTACAGGATATACGTGTTTCTTTGTTGTTAGGATCATCATCACAGCACACCGAACGAATCTACAAGACGAATCGGAGTCCGAATGAGCCATGATTGTAGAAAAAGAAGAACCAGTATGTGCTCTAATCCCCCCCTCGAGAAAATCAGAGGATAATCCTGGTCAACGTGCACGAACTCCGTAGCACGGCCTGGGATTCACGACATGGGTAGGTTTCTGCTGGCAAGTTTGTCCGGGAGGCGGCCATATTTATGGCATACTCTTTAGATTTTACTCGCCAAGGGATCTTTAACGTGCGCGAGTGCACACGACATCTTCTGCTTATTACAGTTATCCGAGGGGTCTAGAATGAAGAGAATAGGGAAGTTAATGTCATAAAGAAACCATGGATTATTTTTGCTGCTTTTGAAAAAAAAAAACCCACCAACGTTTCCGGTGGGCTTTGAACTCGGTTCCTTCCTGTCCAGATGCCGACGTCTTACCTCTTGATTGACACCTCCCCCCCCCCACACCACCACCGATAAACATGTAATAATCCTCATAAACTGGGCTAATCATTTGTTTGGATTAATTGTAAGGACATCGTGCAACTTTGTTAACATGTAATAAAACCTTTGTTGCATTTTCTTATCAATTGTATTATTTTCCAGATCTTAAGGACACTTCTGGTTCCAGTTGGGCTCGGGTTCAATTCCAAGAAGTGGCTAATTTTTTCCGAACACACACTCCAGGGTTTACCCAGACCCTGTAAATGAGTGACATATTTTTTTCTGCAAAAATAATGAAAAAATATTGGCACTCCTGATATATATCCAAGACGCATTCAAGCGTGAAAGGGGGCCTGACTTAAATACTGACATATTGTATACATTTGTTAACATTAGTAATAATGTCATTTGGATTGTTCAACTTCTGTGTGATACCAGTGCTAACATATGGATGTAAAAGTTGGAAATACACTCAGATTTTAAATAGGAAATTGAATGTCTCTAGTAAACAGATGTCCATGTAGGATCTCAAACAAAAGCTGGAAACAGTACATTTCAAACGAACTGATATGAAACGAATCTAAACAAGAATACGTGTTGAGCTTTATAAGAAGAATGCGGGGGAAATACATGAGCCATATGCTGAGAATGAATGAAGAAAATCTTCTCTTTCAGGCACTCATGTGACAACAATCTGTTATAGGAAAACGAGGCAGACCAAGAGTATAGCTACACAGAACAATTTCTAGGGAATGTTCAACCATGGGATTAAGAAAAGAAACCAAGAACTAGTAACAAATCATCAATCTTGGATAACTATGACTTCCGCCCGATTTCCTTTTTTCTGTCCGAGAGGAAAATGAATGAAACTCATTCCGGCTAATTGAAACATCATTTAACATTATAAACATTTATTATCTACCATCCATTTGTGAAAATTTGATAACTTTCCAGCTTATCTCCAACTCTTCCAACAGCTCTACCGGAGATATTACCAGGCACGGACGAGACAATCTTATCAAATTAATGCTGCCCACATGAGCACGCTCTTGCTAGCTACCAAAAGTCACAAGATCACCAATCTTCAAACTACCCAGAAAACTAAGATTTGGAATTTCCTGTCCTACTTCCGTTTCCCGCTTCTAGGAAAAAGTATGGCACCAATGGAACAAGGGTTTTCCGCGACCGTTTCATTAAGTTCACTTCCTCTTTCCTGACATGTGAAATTATTTTGTTCATATCCTCTTTCACAGTTCCATTAGAGCATTAGTCAGCATGTAGGGACAATTGCAGGAAACGTAAGCCGACTGCTCAATTTGCTATCGCTGTTATTAATATCACTACAATCAATCACATGTTAATGCCAGCATTCAAAATCAACAATACCGCAACAACCACATATATTCGACAATGAAATCGTGATACTGAGTTAGTGTTATAAAATTCAGTCGAAATCAACAACCACCATTAACCTAAATCATCCTTGTTGTCATCGATATAAATTTATAAGATCACAATGAATCCACATCCCTATATCACATAGCTTCGTTAACATTATAGAATGTAGGTCTCAATATGCAATTAATATTACTCAGTCAATATCTCCACTACCAATCTGAGTTAGTATCTTCACCACCAATCTCAGTTAACATCACCACCAATCTCAGTTAACATCACCACCAATCTCAGTTAACATTTCCACCCCAATCTCAGTTAACATCACCACCAATCTCAGTTAACAGCACCACCAATCTCAGTTAACATCTCCACCAACAATCTCAGTTAACATCTCCACCACCAATCTCAGTTAACATCTCCACCACCAATCTCAGTTAACATGACCATCACCAATCTCAGTTAACATCACCATCATTAATCTTAACCAACCTCCAATCTCACTTAACTGTCGCCAAAATACCCCATTAAATGAAATAGTAGCATAACCTTGACTTCAATAAATAATTTACTGATAATATCAGTCCTTGAGTCGTCAATGTTCCTCAGTCTACGCTCTCCGTACCTCGTCATATCAGTCACTGAGTCGTCAATGTTCCTGAGTCTACGCTCTCCGTACCTCGTCATATCAGTCAATGAATCGTCAATGTTCCTGAGTCTATGCTCTCCGTACCCCGAAATATCAGTCAATGAATCGTCAATGTTCCTCAGTTTACGCTCTCCGTACCTCGTCATATCAGTCACTGAGTCGTCAATGTTCCTCAGTCTACGCTCTCCGTACCTCGTCATATCAGTCACTGAGTCGTCAATGTTCCTCAGTCTACGGTCTCCGTACTCCGCAATATCAGTCAATGAGTCGTCAATGTTCCTGAGTCTACGCTCTCCGTACCCTGCAATATCAGTCAATGAATCGTCAATGTTCCTGAGTCTACGCTCTCCGTACCTCGTCATATCAGTCACTGAGTCGTCAATGTTCCTGAGTCTACGCTCTCCGTACCCCGCAATATCAGTCAATGAATCGTCAATGTTCCTGAGTCTACGCTCTCCGTACCTTGTCATATCAGTCACTGAGTCGTCAATGTTCCTGAGTCTACGCTCTCCGTACCCCGCAATATCAGTCAATGAATCGTCAATGTTCCTCAGTCTACGCTCTCCGTACCCCGCAATATCAATGCACACACACACACACGCACATGCACGAACACGCACGAACGTATTCCCGACTTTTCCCGTACCGAACATCTTGGCAAAGATTCCACTGAATGAACCGAAGCATGGGCGAAAATGTGACGCAGACGTAGCGTCACTCGCGTCACTGGAACCCAATTCACGCACAGTGCAAGCTACTTCGTCCTTGAACCTCTTCAACACAGAATGATTACAGCAAGGTCATTATTAACCTTATTGAACATTCGCATTTTTCGTGTCGCATGTAAGTTTATTTGTTTTCATTTTACAGCGAACATATTATGAGATCAATAGTAGACAAAAAAGGAATTGAAGTCAACGGTCACAACATAAATAATTTGCGATATGAGGATGACACTGTCTTAATAGCAGAGACAGAGAATGAGCTACAAGAAATGATAGACATAATATAAAAGAAAGCTACATGAAAGGTCTCAGTCTGAATAGTAAGAAAACAGGAGTAATGGTCATATCGAAGAAACAATCATCACCAGCATGCAGCATAAAAATAAACAGGATAAATCTGTAACAAGTGCAACATCTGAAATACTTGGACACAATAATAACATCAGATGGAAGATGCACCACGGAAATAAAAAGCAGAATAGCTCAGGCCAAAATAGCATTTCAGAAAATGAAAAATATCTTATGCAACAAATCTATGTCAATAGAAATGAGAAAAAGTAGTTCATCGGTGTTATATAGAACTTGTTTTGACCTATGGAAGCGAATCATGGACAGTAGACAAACAAATGAAATGTTTGTCATTTCATGATTAGAGGCCACAGAGATGTGATTTCTCAGAAGAATGTTGAAAGTTCCCTGGACAGCTAAAAAGACCAATGAGGAAGTTCTCAAAGAGGCCAACACAAAAAGGGAGCTCCTAAAAAACATCAGAAAGAAACAATCAAAATTTTTCGGGTACATAATGGGAAGAGGAAAGCTGGAATACTTGGTTACAACAGGCAAAATAAAAGCGAAAGAAAGATCGCGGACTACAAAGAGAGAAAATACTGGACAGCTTGGCGTCAAGGCATGGTAAACAATCAACAACAGAATTGATGCGATGCACGGTGGATAGAAGGTTGTGGAAGGACATGATCGCCTACGCCAACCGGTATGGTACATGACGATGATGAGGTGGAGACACGTTCCAATGAGAGAGAAGTGGGGAGAAACACAGTCCTGGTTCTGTGCAGGAGCTCTTCACACCAAAGTTCATTGGGTATGGCGAGTCGAATGTCTGTCCTACGTTATCAGCTCGAAGGCACAATAACATGATAAAAGTAGGTGGTTAAATATCGATATAAATAAGATAACCATGATTGTTCTGATAAGATATTAAAAGTGTATACTACACTCCATAATCTTTTCTTCCGTCTGCGATAGGATAAGGCACACGATCCCTGCCCCAGAACAGGATAAATGACTGTTAAAAACAAGTTATAAATAATTAAAAGTATTCATAACCTATCGCCTGGAGGAGGACGTGTCATAGCTAAAGGCTGGGTAGTCCATGATTGAACACGATCTAGCAGACACCAGAATATAAGTTGTGCCATTTTCTCATCATTTTCATCCTTGACATCATGAAATACATAACATTATGGGTATTGCGCAAATTCCTTGTCATACATCATCAAGCACATATCATTAGAGTATTTCACAGATTCCTTGTCATACATCATCAAGCACATATCATTAGAGTATTTCACAGATTCCTTGTCATACATCATCAAGCACTTTCATTAGATTATTTCACAGATTCCTTGTCATACATCATCAAATACATAACATTATGAGTATTTAACAGATTCCTTTTTATACATCATCAAACACATAACATTATGAGTATTTCCCAGATTCCTTGTCATACATCATCAAGCACCTATTACTAGAGTATTTTCCAGATTCCTTGTCATACATCATCAAACACATAACATTATGAGCATATCCCAGATTCCCTGTCATACATCATCAAGCACCTATTACTAGCGCATTTCCCAGATTCCTTGTCATACATCATCAAGCACCTATTACTAGAGCATTTCCCAGATTCCCTGTCATACATCATCAAGCACCTATTACTAGAGCATTTCCCAGATTCCTTGTCATACATCATCAAGCACCTATTACTAGCGCATTTCCCAGATTCCTTGTCATACATCATCAAGCACCTATTACTAGAGCATTTCCCAGATTCCTTGTCATACATCATCAAGCACTTATTACTAGAGTATTTCCCAGATTCCCTGTCATACATCATCAAGCACTTATTACTAGAGTATTTCCCAGATTCCCTGTCATACATCATCAAGCACTTATTACTAGAGTATTTCCCAGATTCCCTGTCATACATCATCAAGCACTTATTACTAGAGTATTTCCCAGATTCCCTGTCATACATCATCAAGCACTTATTACTAGAGCATTTCCCAGATTCCCTGTCATACATCATCAAAGCAGAAGAACTACAACGACCTTTCATTCAGCTTGTGAAATTTTCCAGTACAACGTTACTACACTCTGCAGCACCATCCCCCATTTTTCATTAATTTATTTCTTTATTATCCGAGCACTATATTCCAAAGTGATCCACAAGCTATCGCACCACAGACATCAATAATGCTAATTCCCACGTCTCTTTTCTGTGAATTCCCACTCTCGTTAATCCTGTCCTCGTAATCCGCCACAACCGGCACAGCATCTTTTCTGGTAAATTCACACCACGAGACCGGAAGCCGGGGCCATAGATTGCTCAGCGTTGATAGAGCGAGTTGTTAATCCCTCAATATTGGTGCCGGCAATATGACTGGGAGAACCGCCTCCCAGAGTACAGAGGGATGGAAAGCGATTCCAGGAGTTTGTGTGTGTATCGATTCTGTGCGTTCATATTTTGTCTCCCGGTGATTCCACTGTTGGTAATCCATGCATCAGTAATTTCGACTACAATTTCACTCACAACCGATACCAGATATCAATCCGACAGCAGCGACAAACCTGAAGCTTATTGCTTGCGTGATGGGGGAAAAATACAAAGAAATTAAAATAACGAATGAATCATTGGTTTCAGTACACGAGTAATGTTTAAACTGGTCATATTTGCAAGCTTCATCATTGAGTAATTGACGTTGTTGTTAGTAATGTTGAGAGATAGACTAAAATAGCTTTAATGTGAGGTTAATGATGTTCTTAGACACGTACAGTATAATTCTTTCTTAATGGTACATGTTATTTTTCAGAAAAATATACTCAGGCAATTCATCATCATCGAGTGCCATCTCCGCATCGAAGGTTGGCTACCATGGAGCGCCATTCTGCTCTGCCTCCAAGATTACTTTTAGTAGCATATTTTATTTACAATTAGCAATAGTTATTTACTTACATATCTGTGTGTGTGTGTGTGTGTTGTTTGTTCCTGCTGAAGGCCTATTGGGCCGAAACGTCGTTCAAATCTGTGTCGTCTACTAATCACGTAAAGCATCTAACATATCATTTTTTCGATTTTTTTTTTCAATTTTCCCTTACTTTTAGTAGGCTGTTTTGTCTTTTAACATGGCACAAAAACTGCATTTGTCTTGATTGAATTGTGTCTAGTAGTTCTCTTTTCATCTTTAGTATCTTTAAGACGTCATCGTTTGTTTTCTTTTCTTTCCATCCGATTCTACCTATTCTTCCATACATCCACATTTCAAAGGCTTCAATTCTCTGTTCTGTTTTCTTGTCTAATGTCCATGTTTAGACAAGAGAAACTCACTCAGTTTTTTTTTTTTTAAATATACTTTTTTTTTAAAAATGATACATTTGGACAAGTAAAGTTTTTTGAAAATGTAACGCCTAGACAACTAAGATTTTTTTCCTGATGCACTTAAACAAGTAATGATGAAACAATAGTAGAAAGGTGTTCTCGTTATTGAGTTATTAGCGGGTCATCATCATCATTGCACTCCGAACATGTCCATAGGTGCTCAGATCCCCTCTTCACTAAGTCCGGCAGTGTCCAGCGACTGACGATTCCAGTTCTGTGTTCGTTGATACGTCTTCTTACACGCCCACTAAGTTTCTCGTTTCTGGCTGTGCTCATCTTATGTTCTCGTTGTTTGTATTGTTATTGTTGTTGTTGCGTTCGCCAGCTTTCAACTCTGACGAAGTCCCTAGAGACTAGGAACTGAATTTTGCGAGTTAATCCATTTTTCACTGGAAGCCGTGTACACATGGGTCCCTCGCCGCACAGGCAAATAACTCCGACTTCGGAGGTACTCATGTTTTTTTTCCGTCGATGAGTAACTGACGTTTCAAGCCGGGCCTCGCTGCTGAGACCAGGGGTGGTTGTCGCAGAGAGAAATCATAAATAAAAATCCCAACCGATGGAGCCGAGATTTGAACCCACAACCTCTCTGTCCTGAGGCCGGCGTACTGCCTCCAGACCAACCAGTCCCCCGTGGATTTGGAATATGAGGAAGCTGCAACAAGGAACATTTTTCATGAATAGCCTGCAATGGTTCCTGCCGCCTATCCACCATATACCAGAAGTTCACGTTCTCCCGAAAGTGATGATCGTCATATTTCTTTAAAAATGTATAGCGCTTGATGATGTTAGACCATCGCCGCAGACTCCTATTTCGAACATATAAACACACAGCCAGTCGTCAGATTATCACCGTCGCACATCAAACAAAAGACCACAAGATTAGCGTAACACCGGTCCAGGGATTTACGATGAGCCATTACGATAACGTAGCACCCCGTTGTTTGTATTAAAATAATTAAAAGTGCATTAAATAGATATATAAAGATGTAGCCGTTATAGGCGTATTTAGCTAACTCCAGATCAATGTATCTCTCACACCAGCGACGGGTGTTAAATGTGTGCTTGTGTGTGTGTTTAGAGAACGTGATAGATGATTATATAAGATAGGATAGGATAAGATAAGATAGGATTACATTAATTTAGATAGATAGATAGATAGATAGATAGATAGATAGATGGATGGATGGATGGATGGATGGATGGGTGGATGGATGGATGGATGGATGGATGGATGGATGGATGGATGGATAGGTGGGTGGGTGGGTGGGTGGGTGGGTGGATGGATGGATAGATGGATGGATGGATGGATGGGTGGATGGATGGATGGATGGATGGATGGATGGGTGGGTGGGTGGGTGGGTAGGTTTTGGGTGGGTGGGTAGATGGATGGATGGATGGATGGATGGATGGATGGATGGATGGATGGATGGATGGATGGATGGATGGATGGATGGATGGATGGATGGATGGATGGATGGATGGATGGATGGATGGATGGATGGATAGATAGATAGATAGATAGATAGATAGATAGATAGATAGATAGATAGATAGATAGATAGATAGATAGATAGATAGATAGATAGATAGATAGATAGATAGATAGATAGATAGATAGATAGATAGATAGATAGATAGATAGATAGATAGATAGATAGATAGATAGATAGATAGATAGATAGATAGATGGATGGATGGGTGCTGGGTGGGTGGGTGGATGGATGGATGGGTGGGTGGGTGGATGGACGGACGATTGGGCGGTTGGGTTTGGATGGATGGAGGGATAGAAAATTAGGTAGGTTGTAAGGTATGTATGTGGGTGGGAGAATAGGTAGGTAAGCAGGTAGATAGACAGATCAGCAGGTAGGTATGTATGTAGGTGGGGTAGACAGACATACAGATAGGTAGATAGATAGATATAACTTTTGAATGGCCATACACTTAACTATAATTAAGTTGTTAAAGTAATAAAATAAACAGCAACCATTTTGCCTTTCACTCCTTTATTCTGACGGTAGTAATATCCCACTATTAGGAACATAAAACAATCGAACAAAAGATGGAAAAATCGTTGGCGAAACCGTGGAAGAAGAGAGAGAAAACGAGACAGGGGGGAAAGATACATACTGGAAAACAGAGAAAGAAAGCGAGACAAATAAAAGACACATACAAGGAAGAGAGAGCGAGACAAAAGGAAAGACAGATTCGGGGAGGGGGATGGGGAGAATGCGAGACAAAGAGAAAGACTCACACAGAGAGAATACTGATCAAAATAGAGAGAGTGAGAGAGAGAGAGGGAGAAACACAGAGAGTGCGAGAGAGAAGGAAACAGAAACACAGAGTGAAACATACAGAGAGAAAGAGAACGAAACTAAGAGGGAGAGGGTGAATCACATACACACAGAGCGAAACACGCAGAGAGAGAGAGAGAGAGAGAGAGAAAGAGAGAGAGAGAGTACGAAACACACAGAGAAAGAATAACAGACAGGTAAGAAAACTACATGATAAGAAGTCAGCAGAAATACTCATCAAACAAAATCTGTAGCAACAGGAAGAAAAGTTGTGGAAAATTGTGATCATTTACACCAGCAGTCATCTGATGACTATACCGATGATAATGATGATAACGAGGACAATGATGACGATGGTGATCACGCAAGGACAATCTCATATCATATTATACTAGTCGAGTTTGTTGTATTCGACAACTGACTCTTTTAGGGAAGTTAACTTCAAATTTCAAATTTCCCATAACCAGAGGGGTGAAAAAAATCAGGAAATTGAGACGAAAAGAAAGAAAACAAATATTCTCTCCAACGTTATCAAGCCCATGCAGTCCACTGACCAAATAAATAATCGCACAAAATATAAAAAACTAGACGATACCATCAGAAAATTCACGGCTTGTATGAAACCTTCACATTACATTAAGCAATCCAAATATTGATCGTAGCGAAGTCTTTGAGGCCAAATGTTTCGCTAAAAAGACACGATCAAGTTTTTTTTTTTTTTTTTTTTCCCCTGGACGCAGAACAATAATTTGATTGAAGAAATTAAATACCGCATGTGGTGAACGAGTATACAAAGAAACGATGAGGCGATAACTGCGACAGATGAGAAAGCAAAGACCATAATACCTTTAGAAAATGAAATAAAAAAATAAATTACGAATCAATAAGGCAATTATATTTGAGAATTACTTTTTTTTTTTTAGCTAGACTGGAAAATCTAATGGTTTCACGTATCATAGCTTTCTTTACCAGAAGGTTCCCGATACCAGAAGGAACTCGGTTCTACTGTATACCTCTTGTTTATTTAGCACATCTGTACAGATTGTAACTAAAAATAATTGAAGGAACAGTTTCGTGCACATAATGGTGAAGAAATAAAAGACTGCTAAAGTGCATGGAAAATATAGTTTTATTGTACATTTTTATCTTACGCGTCATGAGGCGAAGCAACATTGCTATATTGATAGCTGCACATATAAATTATTAAATAAAAACATAATTGGAAAAAAAAAAACAGTGAATAAGTAACATACAACACGAAATACACAACAATAGCAATTTCTAATAAAAGAAAAGGACAAAATGTACCAAACAGGAAGGTGAAAATTCTGAATATATTAAAAAGCGTTGCTAATAACTACATAAAAGCGTTGCTGTATTCAACAATACTGATATATATGCCGAACATAGTGCGAGTCTTCAAGTTCACAGCAGCATCCTCTCGACGTCTGGGAATCATGACCCAGACGGGCCCACCTCCCCTTGTGTGTCAAGAAGCTAAAGAACTAAAACAATTGCTCGACGGGGATCGGCTTCTGATGATCAGATTGCCACCTGCTGTGAAGCTATGTATAAAGAATTTTCTAATTACAATGTTGATATGGCCATGGTGTGTGGATGCTGGAAATAGTGTGTAGTTTATCCAACATAGCTAGCCTGGATATTTGTTTTATTTTTTCAACAAATAAAACCCTGGCAAAAGTTGGTGTCCTGGTTGTTCTGTAATTGATACCAGATCGTATAGAATAACAGCTGGAATAACCATCCTAATAATAAAAAAACTGCAAAATATTTGTCAATAAAATCTGCATGAGACCTAAAAAGAAAGACCGAATTAATCTAAAACCATAATGAGGGACCTGCTTTCACACTAGTAATGTACCAGACTTTTTCAAGCTTCGTATACGAAACTTGTATATAAAGAGACACAGAATAACAAATACGTATAAACAAACACAAATCAAACAAGACAAATGAGATTTTACAGGGCATGTTAAAAGACCTAGTGGAGGCAAGGCGCACAACAGCAGCAGAGCTGGAAGCTGTCAGCGACAAATAGCTGATGGCTTTGGCCAGGATCGGTGCACTAGAATAATCTAGGCCCTACTCCACCTCTTCGCGGAGCCTCCAAAATCATCCAGACCCTATTCCATCTCTTCGCGGAGCCTCCAGAATCAGACTAACCTGTTTAGTCTGGCCAAGCGAGTAGGGATCGAAGAGGGAAGATAAACCAGTACTTAAAATAATAAAATGAAGTCGGATGTGTTGGGCCGAAAGACGCAAATATTACAGCTTTACAGAAAACCGCAAAACAACGTACACACGCCACTTAACGTCCTTTTAAGGGCGGATGATGAAGAGGTGTATTCCTATAATAATCGGACGAACGCAAGCAAGTGAAAACACAAAAACTTTTTAAAAGTAATCTTTGAGGGGAAAATGCAAGGTAAAAGAGACAGAGGCAGACCAAGACTAACATGGACGAGTAACATGATAGACAAGTCAGATGGACAAGTCAGCCAACCAAATACAACCTGCACTATCAAGGCAAGAATCAGAACGGAATGGCGCTCTATGGTAGGCAACCTTCGATGCGGAGACGGCACTCATAGATGATGATGATAAACACACATATTTAGATGACAACATGATTTATGGTAACACTTTAATTAAACAAAATATTCACAGGTCGCTGAGTTCCATACATTAACGCCAGGTCCACACATTTTATTTTAAGAAATAAAAAAAAAACAAAGCATGCAATGTCTGAGCCATGAAAGTCAGTATTGGATCCCGCAAAAAAAAAAAAAAAGATTTGCCCAAAAGGTAGTATTGGATCCCGCAAAAAAAAAAATAAATAAAAGAAAGATATGCCCAAAAGGTAGTATTGGATCCCGCAAAAAAAAAAGATTTGCCCAAAAGGTAGTATTGGATCCCGCAAAAAAAAAAAAGATTTGCCCAAAAGGTAGTATTGGATCCCGCAAAAAAAAAGATTTGCCCAAAAGGTAGTATTGGATCCCGCAAAAAAAAAGATTTGCCCAAAAGGTAGTATTGGATCCCGCAAAAAAAAGATATGCCCAAAAGGTAGTATTGGATCCCGCAAAAAAAATATATGCCCAAAAGGTAGTATTGGATTTCGGAAAAAAAAATATATGCCCAAAAGGTAGTATTGGATCCCGCCAAAAAAAAAAAAAAAAAAGATATGCCCAAAATTTAGTATTGGATCCTGCCAAATAAGGATATGACCAAAAGGTAGTATTGGATCCCGAAAATAAAGATATGCCCAAAAGATGGTATCGGATCCCGAAAAATAAAAATATGCCCAAAAGATAGTATTGGTTCCCGCAAAAAAATCTCTGGTACCAATTTTTAGAGACTGGGTGAACCACAGAGATTTGACGATTCTGAAAAAAAAACATCCACCATTTTTGAGAATTGAAACTGGACACTTTAGGACAAAAACTGAGAAAGCTAACTACTTAACTATCGAGATTACTCTTAATTATTTGAAGACCAGATAAAATAATATAAGGGCGGAATATGAATCAGGGTCTATAAGTCTGGAGACTTTTTTCATGATCATCATCATTATCATAATGTGCCATGACGGTTGGTGTAGGAGATTATCACTCGTCACATCACTTGGTCCTTCATGCATGTTATAATTTCATTCAGTGATCTTTTATTATGTCACTTGGATAAGATGTTCAATATTTGTTCTCCTGGTTGTCATCTGCCCTTCTTTCCATTCATTCTAACTATTGTTATACTATTCTCAATACCTTCTTTTCGCATGACACGCCCAATAAATATAGATTGTTTCCTCGTTATGATTTTCATGACATTTCTGGTTTCTCCAACTCGTTTTAAATCCTCTTTCTTACGTCGATAAAAGACTGCTATTTTAGATAGTGAAAAGTTACATTGACGATCGAGTAGAACACCTCAGTTGATCATCAACCACGTCATGAAAACAGGGCGACAAAACGAGCAAGTCTGCGGCACATATTGATTGTCTCCGTGTTGATTACCGTTGATGCAGACATGGAAATGAAATACGACTCCTGCAGGAGCACTCGGGTCATTCATTCTGCGACGGGTTTTCCCGCTCAAGGCTCATCGACATGCTAGGCTGTACAATCTCCTCTATTTCCTCGTCTGTCTGGAACCGTCGAGAACGATAATGCACGAGACGACTTCCTGTTCAAATTAATATCCGCTGTTGTGGGCCTGCGCAGTGGGGAGCCATCTTCGCTGAAAGGACACCGAGGGTCAATGGAGAAGAGGTATTCTGATTTCTGGTCGGTCCCGCCGGCTAATGGCGATCATGATGACAAGCGCGGTGCTAGTCGGGTCATAGATTGTTATTGGAACAACTGCTGAACCGGCTACGAGGCGATTTTTCACTCCCGCTGAAGCTGTTGAAACTTTTGGAGAGATCAGGCGGCGTCACGTTTTCGCTCTTCCAACAGTCGGGACCTTTACTTTTTTGGAAGGCAATGTACACAGTAACAAACGATGGGCACCCGTTGCGGGTCTGGACTCCCGTGTTGTTTCGATCCAGAAGCATTAATTTAATCATTGAGGCTAATTTTGTGAAATGCACTATTCGATTGGCTATGTGTGTGTGTGTGTGTGCGCGCGCGCGAGCGTGCACGCATGCATATATGTATATTTGTATGTATGTATGTATGAATATGTGTTCATATATTTTGTTTCCAAATAGATGATCTCTTTATATGTATTATTTTGTTTTTAAGAGTTGTTGGTTTTTTTTTTTTTGGGGGGGGGGGGGCGTGGGGGGGGGCGTTGGTCTAGAGGTAGGTCGTACATCTCATTTGAAACCATTATCATGTTGTGGCAGTGCTGCACGATGAGGGAGACCCTCAGGACTGAGCACCCATGAAGCTGTCCGATGTGCAATAAAAATGATATTATACTATTATACTATTATATATATAATACTATTATATTATATTATTATATGATATTATAATGATACTAGACTAAATTAGGAGTTAGGAACATCGTGGTACGTCAGTTTCTGTTATACACTTTACTTTACTTCTTTGTGTTCTTTTTTTTCCAACAAAAGAAAGAAGCTATTTCTCGCTTTTAAAAATGCACCTTAAGTTGTTTTATCTGCCTTGTTAATTTTTTTTTCGTTCGCCAGCTTATACTTCTGACGAAGTCCCTAGAGACTAGGAACTGAATTTTGCGTGTTAATCCATTTTTCCCAGGAAGCCGTGTGCACAGGGGTCCCTCGCCGTTCAGGCAGACAACTCCGACTTCGGAGGTACTCATAATTTTTCCGTCGATGAGTAATTGACGTTTCAAGTCGGACCTCGCTGACCAGGGGTGGTTGCCGCAGAGAGAAATCATAAATAAAAATTCCAACTTGTGCAACCGGGATTTGAACCCACAACCTCTCTGTCCCGAGGCCGGCGTCTTGTCTCGAGGCCAACCAGTCTCCCCACTTGTTAAAATTTGAGCAATTGCACTCAGTTTGTCTAAGTTAAGTACTCTAATATTCCTAGCCTTTAAACAATATATTGGTTAATTTGTATATGGAATTGTAGCATAAATTGTTGTGTTCCGCATTACTTTTAAATACGTTG
Organism: Megaustenia siamemsis; assembly: GCA_032433765.1. Lineage (NCBI taxonomy): Eukaryota > Metazoa > Mollusca > Gastropoda > Stylommatophora > Ariophantidae > Megaustenia > Megaustenia siamemsis. The sequence goes on along the minus strand of JAVIAB010000073.1, from coordinate 110,291,743 downwards.
AGTTGTGTCTCGATATTTTATATTCGGACTGTAATAATTATGTACTTATTTTTTAGCTTTATTGACTGATACACTGTTCGTATCTATCGTGTAAAACAGTGTTTCTCAAACTGTGGTTCGCGGCCCACAAAGTGTCCAAGGTGCCATCACAGGGGGTCGTCAAAGATTTGAAGAATAGTATGATATCTTGTACATAAAATGAAATAGGGAATGAATGAAAGTAATTAAAATTATTGATACACGTTGGGTTTTCAATCTTGAGTTGAAATTGAATCCTGTGGGGGTCCGCGGCAACAAAACACATTTAATGGCGGTCCGCGGTAAAACAAATTTTGAGAATCACTGGTCTAAAAGTTTACAACAAAAAGGCTAATAATAATAAACTCATGAACATAACTAATCATTTACAAGGTCCTTAGAGGAACGTTATCAATGAGAGGAGCTTCAACACTTTTATAAAGCCCTTGGAATAATGTAGCATTCTCCTAACTCCTTGGGAGCTGCGATAGTTCAGTGGTTAGTGAACTGGACTACAATGGACAAGAGGTATGGTTCGATCCCAATCGACAGCTTCCGGTTCACCCAGCCTTTAATGGGCACCGGATTTTTTTCTGATAAAGTAAAGCGGCACGGGCGTAATACCGACCACATTACCCCAAAAATCAAGTGCTGAAGGTCTGTAAAATTTATGGTCACTAATATCATATCTCCTGTGTGTTACCGGGGCCTCATTATGAGGGAAGTAAAGAATAGTGACACTGTGACCTTCCAGGCATGTCGTAAAAGGCGACTAAGGAGGCTGATCGTTGGCTTGACAAGCTGTCATTGTAAAAAGTATTGTTATGGAAACAGAGCCATAGGTTTTGGAAGCAGTGATCTCTGCAGTATGTGCCATTTTGGCACGCAAGGTTTCTGTTTTTTGAGATTGTGGTCTTCTATGTACCGTCTTCGGCTCGAAAGGACGATAGACAGATAGAATACCATATTCCCTATACGCCACTTGGCGCGTCGGAGGCTCTTTACATTTTTACTTTTGACTCCTTCAGAAAAGTGTTAAAGTTTACATGTAACTTCAGAATAGAGTAAAACCTGTAGATAGATTTCAGAGAAAGAGTTAATATTTATACTGGACCTTGACTAAAAGAGTCAACATTATAACCAGAGATATGTTAACATTTCCACAATAACTTCTTCAGTATTGCGCTAACATTTTTACTAGCATTCATAAATTTTAACATTATCTTTGAACTATAACAGCGCTAACAGTTTCACAAAAAATTCATAAAAAATTATACTATTTTTATAAGACTGAAAAAGTTGACGTTTTTCTCTAACAAAACATTCATAATAATGTTAAAACCCTTGCCAAACCCTTGTTAAAACACTTGCAAAAACCCTTCATTAAACCCTTTATAAAACCCTTGCTAAACCCTTGTTAAAACACTTCATAAATTACTTGCTAAACCCTTGTTAAAACACTTGCTAGAACATTTGTTAAAACTCTTGTTAAAACCCTTGCTAAAACCCTTCATAAAACCCATGGTAACACCCTTGCTAAAACCCTTGCTAAAACCCTTACTAAAATCCTTGTTAAAACCCTTGCTAAAATCCTTCGTGAAAACCTTTATATGAACCCACAATAGTCTTAACATTTTTAACCTGACTTTTAGATAAAGGGTCAAATGTTTACAAAACCCTAACAGTGTTAGCATCTTAACAACGCATTTGAATTAACTTTTAACAATTCCTGAGCAAGGCCACGGAATTAGCAACAACATGTCGCCCCAGAACATAGAAAGGAGCAGAGATAATATCTCAAAGAAAAACAGAGATTAAAACACACGTCAAATGGCGCTGTGACATTAGGCCAGAATTGGAACAGTGGGACTGTCGCGCGCTTGTCAGAAGACTTTGTTAATTATCCAAGACGACAAATTATACACAATGCCAGGCCGTGCCGCGTGATTAGAATGAGGCACTCACCCATGACACGACAGCTTTCTCATTGCCAGGTCTGGTCGAAGACTAGCTGTATTGCTAGGCAGAAGGTTGGCACCAATCCTCTCTCTCTCTCTCTCTCTCTCTCTCTCCCTCCCTCTCTAATTTACCTTTCCTCATCATTCTGTATCTCTCTATTTTTCCCTTCTTTTCCTATCGCTGAGTCTTTCTTTTCAAGTGTTGCTCACTCCCTCACTCCTTCTTTCTAAGTCCTTCTCAATTCCTTATTCTTTCTATCCACGTAGTTTTTAATACCTCACTCTTTGAATTCACATCTTTCTATACCTCTCAGTATTTTTTTCCCAGGTTTTCTACCTTCCACAATTTTGTTTTATCTCTCTTATTCATTTTTCTTTATCTCCTCTCTCTCTCTCTCTCTCTCTCTCTCTCTCTCGTATTTCCTGTGTCTCGTTTTCTTTTGTTTATTATCTTCTTTCATTGAGAATATGCGATTCTCTTCTTTCATTGAGTATACGATTATCTTCTATCATCATCATCATCATCAAATACCGGGCCTGCTGGCGTAGGTGATCGTGTCTCTCCACAACTTTCAATCTCGAGAGTTATTTATCATTTCTGTTGTTGACCTTCTGTCAAGCCATTCTTCTAAGCTGTCTGGTATTTTTTTTCTTCGCTTCCCTCTATCTCTTCTTCAATTTTCCCAGTTGTTACAATATATTCCAGTTGTTCTCTTCTCATTACATGGCCAAAAAATTATGATTGTTTCTTCCTAATATTGGAAATTAGCTCTCTTGTTGCTTTGACCTTTTTCATTTCTCTTCTTAGCTGTCCATGGTATTCTCAAATTCTTCTGAAAGACCATATTTCTACAGACTCCAGTGATTTTCTTGTCTGTTGTCCTATTGTCCATGATTCACATCCGTATATATCTTCTATAAGTTAACTGTTAAGGCGAAAATTGCAGAATGAGTGACGTACGTTCAACAATTGCGAAGGGAAAGATGCTGAGTTAAGAGTAGACTTCAGTAAAGCATGTAGCCATAGTTGTACAACTAGCAAGTGTGACTAACACACTAGTCTCGAAATAACCACAGAGAATGTGATCATGAATAACGATTATTTTCTATACGAAACATTTAATGTTAACACTTTCTCTGTGGACTAAAAGATTATACCTTCTCATGTAACTATATGAAAAGAGAGAAGAAAAGATTCATTAGTTTCATCAAAATGTTACAAGAAAACTATCAGATGAGGTCCTTTCATCAAATCTCAAATGAAGAAAACAATTATCTACAAAATATAAAGTTCAGAAAAGTTTGAAGGAGATGAAAAGACGGCTGGCACGTTTACCATAATTATTCATTATGCGCTCACAATTAGCATTCAAATGTAGACAGGATATGCCAGATTGTAAATGTAATGCCAAATGAAGAAACTAGACGAGATTTTTTTGTTGTCGGACAAATGTACACTGAAAATGTTGGGAGGAAACCTGCCATTGGTTTCTATACATCCCTTTTTGAGTGCCACATCTCCTAACTCATTTCATAGATCGAGAATAATTAAAGCGATGACAGAAATGAGAGAGAAGAAATACACGATATGACGGTCCTGAAGAAGACACGGGGGATCTTTACATGATCATCAGAGCATTGCGGAATGGGATGCGTTCACCATTCACTGAAATCCTTAATGGCCACTTAAGCAATGCATCCAGTGGTCTTATTCTTATCCTATCTTAGAGACACGGCTATTTTTTTTCTAATATATTTTTTAATATAAAAAACTCCTTTATGAACCAAAAAAAAAAAAATAGCAACAATATATTTTATATGAAGAAAAAAAACAACCTAATTTTGCAATATCTTAATTCTGTTTGTTTTTTCAAATTTTCTTAGGCAGAGCTCACGGGAAACGTTTCTCATGGGCGGAGATATTTTGGTTTCTCTATTCTTTCAGGGAATCCAGTGTCTGTGTGCAAACATAAACATTAAACACAAATATTATTGTTCATTTTTGTAACCGCATTAAATAGAAATCGTAGAACCTGTTTGCTGCAGAATGTAATGATCTTCTTAAGTTATTTAACTGGAAGATTTCCTGCTTGTTTTTATTTATTATTATTTCTTTTTACGTTTTGTAGATTATATACTAAAACAGGAGCACGGTGTTTGAGGTAGACTATATACTAAAACAGGAGCACGGTGTTCGAGGTAGACTATATACTAAAACAGGAGCACGGTGTTTGAGGTAGACTATATACTAAAACAGGAGCACGGTGTTTGAGGTAGATTATATACTAAAACAGGAGCGCGGTGTTTGAGGTAGATTATATACTAAAACAGGAGCAATGTGTTTGAGGTAGATTATATACTAAAACAGGAGCAAGGTGTTTGAGGTAGATTATATACTAAAACAGGAGCACGGTGTTTGAGGTAGATTATATACTAAAACAGGAGCAAGGTGTTTGAGGTAGATTATTCGGTGTTTATCAAGGAGCGCACGTGACAAGGGATAAAGTGGTTAGAAATTCAGAAAAAAAAAGGAACCGAATGATAGACTTGGGAAGAGAAGCGAGCTTGAAATTAACAAAACTATCATCGCATTAAAATAAACATAGTTTAGTTAATATATGAGAATCAACATAGCATGATTTTCATTGCATATTTAATGTTGATTGATTAATGTAGAACAGTTGATATAATATGACTCTCTTGAAGTCCACACAATTTAGTCATAAATCAAAATTCAATATAATTTTATTCTCAGAGTAAAGTTGATATAATTCAATTTCTAAGAACAGAAACTCCTGTTAAAATAAAATTATTTATAATACAAAGTTAAATAATATAAAATTATTAAATATTATATAAATTTATATAATATAAAATTATTTATAAAATTCAATATCATTTTATTCTCAGAGTAAAGTTGATATCATTCAATTTCTAAGAACAGAAGTAAAAAAAAAATCTGTTTTCCTAGAAAAATCCAGATATTTTAATTGTAGAGTAAAAGTCGACACAAACATAGACAATAAAATAATTCCTGGTCTTGCTAAAATGTAACAATAATTTTGGGGTAATTGTAGCAAGTACTTTTCAGAAATACGAATACATTATATATGTATACACACAGAGAGAAACTAATATAAATCAGAAATTGAACAAATCGATATCATGAAAGAGAAAATAAAAGATGAATTTTCGAAGTTACATTTACGAAAATACGAGAAATTACGAAAGAATGAAAAGAACGAGAAAAAAAGGAATATCTTAGAAAGAAATACAAGATGAAAAAGGCAAAGATTAAAGTGGGATGATTCATCAAGTAATTCGCTGAAAACATCAAACTGTGTACTGATTACATAAAGTGGTGGATTTATCACATCAAATAGTAGTTTGAAAATATAAAGTGGTGGACTAAGGAATTAATGAAAGTGCACTACAGAACTAGTTGACCAGGCAAAATGGGGCACCATTGATGTTAACATTGAAAAAAAAAATAATACGTTGTTTAGAGAGCTTCCATTGTAATTTAATAACTGACTAGAGTTCACAATTAAAGATTCTCATCAGGTAAAATAATACGTTGTTTAGAGACCTTCCATTGTAATTTAATAACTGACTAGAGTTCACAATTAACAATTCTCCAAAGGTAAATGTATGCTAAGCTTAAAGCTATACAACTACACTTTATAGTAATCAGGACTGGCTATTCCAACGCCCATTAACCAGCTGGTAATGCGATTTCTCGACGGGTGCGATTCTACCTAGTTTCAGGTTATATATTATTTTCTGTCTTCTACTGATTTTTCGTGTGATTTTTTTTTCTCTACTGTAAATTTTCAAACATCAAACTGCCGTGTATGTTCATAATTGTGTTTTTTTCTTAAACCGCACATTGATTCCACACTGATATCCACACTGAAGGTAGTTAAGAAAATGCATTTCCTAGAACCATGGTTTTATCATTTGTTTATTTTCATGTCAAATGAACCCTTTTTTTTATTTCGATTAAAAAAATACATCAACAATAATTTATATATATTTTTTAACACAAATGGTATTAATGTTGTACACAAACTTCGTTTGTATTCATGAGTTGACAGTAATGTATGGCTGCACACGTCGTTAATATTCAAGAGTTGCAAGTATCTACCGGTTGGACACGTCGCTAATGATTAATCGTTGCAAGTGCCTACTGGGTGCACAAAATGCTAATGTTTAAGTGTTGCAAGTGTCTACTACCTGCATACGTCGCTAATGTTTAAGAGTTGCAAGTGTCTACTAGCTGCATACGCCGCTAATATTTAAGATATGCTAGTATCTACTCGTCGTATTCACCATTCATATTAAAGAGATGCCAGTATCTACTTTCGTATACATCATCTATATTAAAAAGATGCTAGTATCTACTTTCGTATACATCATTTATATTAAAGAGATGCCAGTATCTACTTTCGTATACATCATTTATATTAAAGATATGCCAGTATTTACTTTCGAATACATCATTTATATTAAAGAGATGCTAGTATCTACTCGTCGTATACATCATTTACATTAAAGAGATGCTAGTATCTACTTTCGTATACATCATTTACATTAAAGAGATGCTAGTATCTACTTTCGTATACATCATTTATATTAAAGAGATGCTAGTATCTACTCGATGTAACCGTCTTTATATTTAAGAGATGTAAATATATACTCGTCTTATTATTTGAGATGCTAGCATCTACTCGTCGTACACGTCATTTATATGTAATGTAAGAAAAGACCACTATCTGCACGTAATATTAGTTGGTGCAAACATTCCTATCATCCTTTTGACAACTGACTATCGAAGTGAAGTGACAAATGCGAGATTTTAATCGTTTCGGTCCTCGGGAGATAAAGTGATAGTAATAGTTTACATCTTCCGGTAGCGACACTATCACAAGCGATCCTCAAAATACCTTGGTCGTGTGATTGTTTAGTTCAAACATTGCATGAACACACTGAAGTCTCAGATCTACTTTCCGACACCATAAAAGTCGAATAATGAAACACCAGCAGAATAATGTGTGTTTGTTTATTTTATGTGGTTTGTTGTGTATGTGGCAGGTGTTGACAGATCAAAGAGAGGGAGTTATTAGATCGCCATTATCATTAAATGCCATGCCTGCTGGCGTAGGTGATCATGTCTCTCTACAGCTTTCGATATCGACAGTTATTTACCAGTTCTGTGGTTGACCTGCTGCCAAGCCATTCTCTTAAGCTGTCTGGTATCTTTTCTCTTTTCTTCCTCTTTCTCTTATTCCTTCAATTTCCCCAGCTGTCACAATATATTTTAGCTGTTCCCTTCTCATTACATGGCCAAAACATGATGATTATTTCTTACTAATATTGAACATTATCTCTCTTTTTCTTGGTTAGACTTCTTTCAGAACTTTTTCATTACTCGTCTTAGCTGTCCATGGTATTCTCAACATTCTTCTGTAAAACCACATCTCAACAGCCTCCAGTGATTTTCTTGTCTGCAATGCTATTGTCCATCATTCATATCCTTATATTAAGACTGGCTCTACATAACATTTAAGAACTGTTTTTCTTATTTCCATTGTCATAAATTGACTGCACGGTATCCTCCTCATTTTTTTGGAAAGTTGCTTTTGCTGAGCTGTTCTGCATCTCTGCTCTGTTGTACATCTACCATCTGAGATTAACATTCTTCCCAGGTATTTGAATTCATTTACCTGTTTTAATACTGTTCCACTTGTTTTTAGTGTGATTTGTCATGATGCCTTTTTCTTAGTTATAGTTACTAGATACATTTCTTTAAATATAGGAAGATACTTAGTCATTGATATACTGACCACACAAGAAAAGATTCACTGTTTGTTACTGAAGCAGATCACAGTCGACCATATTCAAAAAACGGCACCCGGCTTACCTTTTTTTTGCAAAACTTATTTTACGGATGGAAAAGGTGAACTATCATTTCAGGTTGGTGAAAAATTAACTACATCACTTTGGGTGGGATGCTAAGGAATGATTTCAGATATTTTACATCAAGAAAAGAACCAACAAAAGTATCATGGAAGATGTAAACATAGACGAAATCTGGACAGTAAACCTAATCCAAAAAAAAAAAAATATAAACACATGTTGACTTTCCCAATTCATCAAATTGTTTCCGCTTTTCTCTAAATTCTCACGATTCGAGTTTCATTGTTTCCTACGTCTTATTAAAGTCTAGAGTTTCATTGTTTCCTACGTCTTATTAAAGTCTAGAGTTTCATTGTTTCCTACGTCTTATTAAAGTCTAGAGTTTCATTGTTTCCTACGTCTTATTAAAGTCTAGAGTTTCATTGTTTTCTACGTCTTATTAAAGTCTATGATTATATTTCATTAAAATATGGTGTTAAACAAGCATTTTACTAATCTCAGCCTCACTAAATATATTTCGCTGTAAACTGAGACAGATAGACAGACACACACACACACATACACAATCACACAGAGGGAGAGAGAGAGAGAGAGAGACAGAGAGAGAGAGAGAGAAAGATAGTAACCCATAGCTCCCGCGATTCTAAATGTGATTGACTTCCGCGCAGATCGATGTCACCTCGCTAGAAGGGAAAACTAAGATTGGGAATTCAGACAAGAACAAAATAATCAAGAAACAACGAGATTATTTTCAATGACAAGCTTTTACGTTATGAAATGTTGATGTTCTGTTGTTTTTGTTGAATCATCTAATATGTCTCATTCTGACAGAGCAGAAGGGTGAAGTCAATACGTGAGCCAACGCCGTTCCAATCGTCTTTTGTGCGAAGTCCCTCTCAGTACAGTTGTTTTATATCTCTCGTTCGCCTCTCGGTGATTGACACACGTTTGACCTTTCGGAACCTCTCGACCGTTTCGTCACATTATCTAGGTACAAAGTGAAAATAGTTTTTTGCTCAACTTTAATGGAAGGAAACGATTGAAGTCCAAAGAGAGAAACGGACTGGGGACAATTAAGTACAATAAGGCTTCAAGAGATTGATAGACGCAATTTACCGTCCAGGCAACCAGTGCCAATTTTTGGGGAAGATCGTTACAGCGAACCATTCATGTGCAGGCGGCACTTGATCTGATTTGATCCCATCTATCGCTACTCCCATCCGCAGTCACTCCACCAAAACTCAGGCCTTTTATTCTTCGCCCTTTGATGTCTGGAGGTATTTTGCCCATAACTTTGTTGAAAGTAGAAAGGGCTTTAACTGTTCCTGTACTTATGCTTAGTCATCGCATGACCTTGTTATTGTTTCCCATTTGACATTTTTGGGGAAGAATATTAGATGATTTTTTTTTATTTATTGATATGAGAGGAGATTGGAGAACATTACACATACGTCATAATGGACACGCACTAGTCAACTCACCTCTAAAAATGTGTAACTTACCATTAGGAATAGGGAAGTTACTATTAGCGTGAATTAACACAGCTTATCTCACATATCAATATGGCGACTAATATTCCGAGTTGAAAACACGTGTTCTTGTTGATTTACATACCACCTTGGTTATTGTCCACAGACAATGTCCTTTAGCTTTTCTGCTTAATTAAACTGTAAGATCGGGCCACGATGCATGAACTCAATAGGAGTTCTCACAGAGTTATCTCTAAACACTTTATTTCCTGCCACATTTAATGCTATATGGCTATCATTGTTGTTGCCTCTGTATTAAGGTTGCAAACGCTGGTACACGTTTTCAATAAAGCAACGCAATTAAAGGTGTCAAAGACCAAGCACACTTGAAGCGGAGAAAGGAAAGCGCTAGCGAGCCTGAAATGTTAGAATCAGGAAAGATGCGATAAAAGCTAAATATAAAGCCCGTGGAGCTAGACAGCTTAAGAGTAGCTACAGTGAAGCAGTGTGTTTTCTAGTTACTTTCAAGGAAAATACAAGATCAGAATTTGCGTAATAATCCCATAGATTTCGTCAGCCAACTCATTGTATTTACTGTCTATAAATATACATTTTACTCTGTCAAACAGTGTTAATTCATTATAATTAGAGCAGAAGTAATATTCTACATATACTACATTAAATAAGAGAACAGTCAACTTTAGACAAAAGAAAAAAGGAACAAATAAAGCAATGTTTCCTCTCTAGTAGAATACTGGCAGATCTTACACAATGTCTAAACAACATGAGGGGAGAGAGTTGAGGCGGAAGCAGACTTTGTTTGCATTGAACGTGCGTTTGGGCAATAACGGGGACGCTCATAAATACTTCAAGTTAAGAAACTTCAAGTTAAGAAACTTCAAGTTAAGAAACTTCAAGTTAAGAAACTTCAAGTTAAGAGACTTCAAGTTAAGAAACTTCAAGCTAAGAGACTTCAAGTTAAGAGACTTCAAGTTAAGAGAATTCAAGTTAAGAGACTTCAAGTTAAGAGAATTCAAGTTAAGAGACTTCAAGTTAAGAGACTTCAAGTTAAGAGACTTCAAGTTAAGAGACTTCAAGTTAAGAGACTTCAAGTTAAGAGACTTCAAGTTAAGAGACTTCAAGTTAAGAGACTTCAAGTTAAGAGACTTCAAGTTAAGAGACTTCAAGTTAAGAGACTTCAAGTTAAGAAACTTCAAGTTAAGAGACTTCAAGTTAAGAAACTTCAAGTTAAGAGACTTCAAGTTAAGAAACTTCAAGTTAAGAATTTTAAAGGCACATTTTAAACAATAGTTTTGGTAATACAAATGAGGAAATTACAGATAGCTCGGGGCTGCAATTAAAGATAAACAGCCTCATAACATTTGACATTACTTGTGATTTAAAGATACCAGTCGTACATGTGATCTATAACAAACACTTGCCAACAATGGTTGGATAGCCAGAAGGATGGTAGCTGCAGTTTTGTATTTCTCTACATCCGGGTGGGGTAAAGAGGAAGTGAAGAAGAGAAGTGAACAGGCGTCCGTCCTGGGAAGCGAAGGAAAATAATTCCATGTATAAATTCTAGATCCGTCATCATCATTGAGTGCCGTCTCTGCATCGAAGGTTAGCTACCATGGAGCGCCATTCCACTCTGTCTCTTGCTTTGATGGTGCAGATTGTCATAGACTGACTTGTCCATCTTTTCATGCTACTCATCCATGTTAGTCTTGGTCTGCCTCTGCCTCTTTTACCTTGTATTTTCCCTTCCAATATTACTTTTATTAGGCTGTTGTGTCTTTTAACATGCCCCAAAAATTTCATTTGTCTTGTTCTAATTGTGTTTAGCAGTTCTCTTTTCATTTTTAGTTATTTTAAAACTTCATCGTGTGCTTTCTTTTCTTTCCATCCAATTCTACCTATTCGTCTATAAATCCACATTTCAAAGGCTTCAATTTTTTTGCTCTGTTTTCTTGTCTAATGTCAATGTTTCTGCACCATACAGGAATATTGAGAAGATGTAACATTTTGCTATTCCTAGTTTTAGCCCTGGTGTTATTTGTTTTTATGTTAGTATATTTTTCATGCCATTAAAATTACTTTTTGCCATACATATTCTTTTGTTTATTTCAGTTGTACATTTTCCACCACTGGTTATAATATGTCCCAGGTAGTTGTAGCTCTGAACTATCTCCAGATGTATTCCTTCAACTTTGATATTTAATTGATCCGTCACTGTAAATCTAATGCCAGCTCTAGGCAGAGAAAGGCATCACTGAAGAAAGCACTAATGTATTACCCAACAAACAACTACACCACATGGGGCAGGGGTGGAAACATTTGCTGTCACATTCCCGTACACAGCTTTATTACCCCTCTGACGGTTGTTACCTCCCCTCCTCCATTCTCCCAACCACATTCTCATTTTCTTCGTGTCCCAACAAATAACCTGTGATTAATTTACTGAACTGTTTATCCCATACGACGGGCACGAGCTGTTAGTCTCATGTGTCCCACAGACGTGCTGGACATCATACTGTCTTCACTAGCGCTCTGTCCGAGGACAGCGCGAGGCCACTCCGGGGCACCATTAAAGAAAGTAATTGAACGAGGGGATACTTTTCAAAGTGGATCACCTAAGGTTTCCTGCCAAGTCAGAAAGTGGAAGAATTCCGGGGATCATCCGGGTAATGTTCTGCGGCTCCGCTGATAAATGGTGGCAGTTGAATGCGTGAACGGGACAACAGGTGGGCGGCGGGAACAAAAGAGAACAGAGATATCGGGTGTCACAAACCTCCTCGGGCACCTTTCCAACGACCGCCTGATGTTCTTTACAAGCACCATCTCGAACAGTAAGGACAAGTCTATCGCCATAGCACCGGTCATGGTAAGTAGATTAGCAAGGACTTTAAGCACGACATTGTAAAGGAGTTGAGTGTAGACGAAACTAAAGTTATAAAGAAGCTGTGCAATTCACGGCATTTAATTAGTGGTTGCAAGTCGTGTCATGAATATTCTTTATGGTATTGCTCCATTTAGAATCAACGATATGACTTGAGACAAGCGAAGTATGAGCTGAGACGTGTCGGCGAATCCATGCAGGCATTGTTGTCTTCAAGCAATCTACTGGCTTTCGTTGGTGATTATGTCTCTCCACAACCTTGTTTCTGTAGTTCCTCGTCACTTCTGTTATCTTCCTCCTACTAAAACATTCTCTTAAACTAACATATGTCTTTATTTTACCTTCTGGTCGTCTCAGAAACAGACTGCGGAGGTTAGGCACAAGTTTTGAATAAACAGGGAGGACAATCCTCGCCACCCCTCGAAAAATTGTGGCGAAGTGTCGGGCCTAAGAGACAAATACGATTTCTTTATGAAACCTTCTTGATTTGAACAGTTATTTCTTTAATTAACACATTTACTTAAATGATGCATTTTAATTAATTATTTATTATCTCTGTTTTTATTTCTTATTCTTATGTATCTCACAGCTTTTTTTCTCATTAACGTTTGTTGTATGTCCCATACAGAAGAGCCTCTCTATAGAAGTATGTCTTTCTTCATTCATTCTCAGCACATGACCAACGTGTCATTTTCTTATAAAGGTAAAAATTATAAAGAACTTACTAGCACCCACAAATGCATCACTGAACGTCTGAGAAGGTATCTCTAAGCTCTAAAATAACTCAATTAATATACAAAAGACCGCACCGGATATTTAAGAATATCTAATTGAACATCCACGTGTTCATCACGAAAGAAAATAATCCATTTAAACATCCACAAATAGCTCAGGAAAAACCCAGGGAAAAATAACTGAATTCTTAAAAAAAAAAAATAATGAAAAGAGACTGCCCCGGCTACCAAGAGATGAGAATAGAGTAAGCATCAAATATTGTTTAATCAAACACCGAAATAGACGTTATTTACAGCCCTCCCCTCCTTGATACTCAAACATATCTAAGCAGCAGAAACTATCCGCACAGATCACCTTTATGATTTGCTTTGAAGACTTGTCTTTGATAAATGTCATTGATCCGACAAGTCGACTATGTTCCTTTTTGTGTGAACATTTGTCAAGTTAATAAGAACTCACAGCGTTTTATTTAGCACTTGGGCGATCATGCACAACAACAGAGACGAGTCATAGACTATTACTACACCCGTCCATGTTTCTTACGTTCTGGTTAACACCATTGTTATCAGAATTCATTATTATCACCACCATTCGTTCTTTCCACGCCTCCACAACGAAGGTTGGCTACAATGGGCCCCATCTTACTCTGTTTCTTCTCTTGACAGTGCATGTTGTCATAGGTTAGCCTGTCTACCTTTTGATACTATCAGTACACTTTATTCTTGGTCTGCTTCCGCCTCGTCAACTTTGTATCTTCCATTCCAAGAAGACATTCAGAAGGGTATTATGTCGCTTCACATGAAAAGAAAAATGTCATTTGTCTCTTTAGAATTATATTAAGTGGTTCTCTTTCATTTTCAGCTGGCTCAGAACATTTTTATTTGTCTTTTAGTCCTTCCATCCAATTCTCGACATTTTCCTATTGATTCACATTTAAGGCTTCAATTTTCTGCTTTTTTTGTTGTTGTTGTTGTAATTATCACCATAATTGTAATTATCACCATGATTGTAATTATCACCATGATTGTAATTATCACCATGATTGTAATTATCACCATGATTGTAATTAAACTGTTTTTGATTGCTCATCAGTATCAATGAAGAAAACATTCCCATCGCTCTCTGTCAGTTTGGGTTCAAAGATTATTAACCAGATAAATATGAAACATACGGTGTCTTTTACATAGAAGTCATGGGTGTTTTACTTGTTGATGTGCCGAGGACGTTGATCTTGGAAAGTGATCGCTTTTCAATGGCATCAGTTATTCATTTTGCTGATAACTTGAACAACTACTTGATGTTCCTGGCTGAACAGTGAGCTTCTCATTAGGCTTATGCCCAACTAATCTGTCTTGCCATTGGTCACTATTATTAGTTTTATTTACCCACGCGCTAGTTTTTCTAATTCGTAGTAGCCTATTACGCCATACTCTTGACCTTAGTGTCACACGAAACACACGGGACGGTTTCAATACCTTTCTTTTTCAGAGAACCTTTGGTATTGTGGGAGCCGTGGTAGCTCACTGGATAGTGAACTGTCCTTCTAAGGACTGAGTCTGGTTCGATTCTGATTGACGATTTCCAGGTTCACAGAACCGTAATTTGGTAACGACCTTTTTTTTTAATGGTAAAAGAAAAGGGGTGAGGCGTAATGCTGACCACATTACCCTTAAAAAATAAAGTGCTGAAAGTATATAAAAAATACTAACACCATGTTCCCTATGCGCCACGTGACATGATGGGCTCTTTCATCTTTATTGATTTATTTTTTTTTACTTTTTAGGTATTTTGGACATACAACGAAAATATCAGTGCCATTTTCCAAATACTCATCATCGTCATCGAGTACCTTCTCCGCAACGAAGGTTGGCTACCATGGATCGCCATTCTACTCTGTTTCTTGCTTTGATGCTGTAGGCTGTCATAGATTGACTTGTCCATCTTTTGATGTTACTCGTCCATGTTAGTCTTGGTCTGCCTCTTTTACCATGTATTTTTCCTTCCATTCCAAACGCTATATTTTCACAATTACCTCATTATGTGTGTTATTAAACATTCAACCTATCCTTGTATGAGTATAATGTGATTTTGAGGAAATATGGTGCAAAAATTAAAGTGAATATAATACAATCTGAAAATTATATAATGCCGAAGTTAAAGCCAACATCGAAGTAAACAATGCAACAATTAAAGCCAATATAAAGCAATAGCAAAAAGTAAAGCCAATATAATAAAACACATAACTTAAAGTCGGTATAATAAAACACATAACTTAAAGTCAGTATAATAAAACACATAACTTAAAGTCAGTATAATAAAACACACAACTTAAAGTCAATATAATATAACCTATAACTTAAAGTCAGTATAATAAAACACACAACTTAAAGTCAGTATAATAAATCACATACAACTTAAAGTCAAATAACAAAACACACAACTTAAAGACAGTATAATAAAGCACATAACTTAAAGTCAGTATAATAAAAAAAACACAAAACTTAACTTCAGTATAATTAAACACACAACTTAAAGCCAGTATAATATAAAGCAAAAATTAAAGCCAGTATAATATAAAGCAAAAATTAAAGCCAGTATAATACACAGCAAAAATTAAAGCTAGTATAATACACAGCAAAAATTAAAGCCAGTATAATACACAGCAAAAATTAAAGCCAGTATAATACACAGCAAAAATTAAAGCTAGTATAATACACAGCAAAAATTAAAGCCAGTATAATACACAGCAAAAATTAAAGCTAGTATAATACACAGCAAAAATTAAAGCTAGTATAATACACAGCAAAAATTAAAGCCAGTATAATACACAGCAAAAGTTAAAGCCAGTATAATACACAGCAAAAGTTAAAGCTAGTATAATACACAGCAAAAATTAAAGCCAGTATAATACACAGCAAAAGTTAAAGCCAGTATAATACACAGCAAAAGTTAAAGCCAGTATAATACACAGCAAAAGTTAAAGCCAGTATAATACAATGCAAAAATTAAAGCTACATGTAGCAAATATGAAATCTTTGTTTATAAATAAATGACTCCACCCAACGACAACAAATTCGTTAACAAGGTTGGATATAAATCTGAATCATTTTACTACAAATTACTTTGAAGAGTCAAGCGAGGAATCTAAAAGAGCATTTACATTGCAATTTAGTCGCTGATATGTTTAAATAAACCTCTATTCTCTGTACCCTTTGACTATCCGTGCATACCTTTTCTCACGAAAGTGCCTAGTAATGATTTGAACTACCAGTGCTATAGACCTGGGAAACTCGCCTTTTGTTGAAACGTATTAAGATCTGAGACCGCAAGAAGTACATTAAATACGCGGATACGAAGATGCCTATCTTAAGAGAACTAGAAATAGCCTTCATAAAGGAGATTGCTTCGATGAAAAAGCGGAGATTGGTAAAGGGGTTCGATTGAACTAGATGCTCGTGCAAACATTCAGAGCAGGGACGAGATTCTATCAGCATTTGTGATTCTTACTTTCCCATTCGTAGGGTTTCGTTGAGAGAAGCTTTCTGTAGATGAAGTTGCCGTTTAATAAATCAAAGTTGCCTTTTGTCGTTGAAAACATTTAATAAAACATTGCTATTGAGTGCATTTGTTTGCCGTCTTGATATAATTTATGAGCCATCCAAGGTTTATTTGTACGTCGCATAAAGATCACATGTAAGCTGTTTTACAATCATATAATGATATATGAGTCAACCACAAATTATTTATAAGACATCTACATATAAGAAATGAATAATCCACACTTCATCCAGTGCCCTCTGTAGATTATTTGTGAGCTATCCAAAGAGACCATATGAGTCATCTACAAATTATTTATAAGACATCTTTGGTTCTTTGGCTATGGAAGGCCCCGGTATCATTGCAAACGAATTAAAATCCATAATTGCTCAACCGCCCATGCCAGTGGTGTGGGGGGGGGGGGGGGGGGGGGGTGGAAGGAAATAAAATTGGACAAAAATTACTTGTTTGAGATGCCGACGCTGTTAGCTTTTGTAAACTGCTGTTATGCTTAGGCAGGTATTTTTTTCCTGGCAGGAATTAGGAGTCATAATAAAATAATAATTCGAAGAATAAAAATGATAATTATTTCAATTAATTGAGAACTCCTAAAGTCAATCATGGACAATCATTCTCCGAGAGATTTTACATAATAATTGTACAGGTAAAGAGAATAATGACGACTCTCTCCGAGAGGCCAAAGCTCAGAGAACGTTCAAAGTTTATTACCAACGAGCAACAGGAATTCCCAAATAGTTGCCACGTAATGAGAATGTATTAACACGAAGAAATAGTCCCAATTAGTTGCCACGTAATGCGTAATGAGAATGTATTAACAAGAAGAAATAGTCCCAATTAGTTGTTACGTAATGAGAAAGTATTAACAGGAAGAAATAGTCCCAATTAGTTGCCACGTAATGAGAATGTAATAACAGAGAGAAATAGTCCCAATTAGTTGTCACGTAATGCGTAATGAGAATGTATTAATAGAGAGAAATAGTCCCAATTAGTTGCCACGTAATGAGAATGTATTAACAGGAAGAAATAGTCCCAATCAGTTGCCACGTAATGCGTAATGAGAATGTATTAACAGGAATAAATAGTCCCAATTAGTTGCCACGTAATGAGAAAGCATTAACAGGAAGAAATAGTCCCAATTAGTTGCCACGTAATGAGAATGTATTAACAGAGAGAAATAGTCCCAATTAGTTGCCACGTAATGCGTAATGAGAATGTATTAACACGAAGAAATAGTCCCAATTAGTTGCCACGAAATGCGTAATGAGAATGTATTAACATGAAGAAAAAGTCCCATTTAGTTGCCGCGTAATGAGAAAGTATTAACAGGAAGAAATAGTCTCAATTAGTTGCCACGTAATGAGAATGAATTAACAGGAAGAAATAGTCCCAATTAGTTGCCACGTAATGCGTGATGAGAATGTATTAACAGGAAGAATTAGTCCCAGTTAGTTGCTACGTAAATGAGAATGTATTAAAAGGAAGAAATAGTCCCAATTAGTTGCTACGTAATGCGTAATGTGAATGTATTAACAGGAAGAAATAGCCCCAATTAGTTGCCACGTAATGCGTAATGAGAATGTATTAACAGGAAGAAATAGTCCCAGTTAGTTGCTACGTAAATGAGAATGTATTAAAAGGAAGAAATAGTCCCAATTAGTTGCTACGTAATGCGTAATGTGAATGTATTAACAGGAAGAAATAGTCCCAATTAGTTGCCACATAATGCGTAATGAGAATGTATTAACAGAAGAAATAGCCCCAGTTAGTTGCTACGTAAATGAGAATGTATTAACAGGAAGAAGTAGTCCCAATTAGTTGCCACGTAATGCGTAATGAGAATGTATTAACAGGAAGAAATAGTCCCAATTAGTTGCTACGTAAATGAGTATGTATTAACAGGAAGAAATAGTCCCAATTAGTTGATACGTAAATGAGAATGTATTAACAGAGAGAAATAGTCTCAATTAGTTGCCAACTAATGAGAATGCATTAACAGAGAGAAATAGTCCCAATTAGTTGCCACGTAATGAGAATGTATTAACAGAGAGAAATAGTCTCAATATGTTGCCACGTAATGAGAATGTATTAACAAAGAGAAATAGTCTCAATATGTTGCCACATAATGAGAATGTATTAACAGAGAGAAATAGTCTCAATTAGTTGCCACGTAATGAGAATGCATTAACAGAGAGAAATAGTCCCAATTAGTTGCCACGTAATGAGAATGTATTAACAGAGAGAAATAGTCCCAATATGTTGCCACGTAATGAGAATGTATTAACAAAGAGAAATAGTTCAAATTACTTGCCACGTAATGAGAATGTATTAACAGGAAGAAATAGTCCCAATTAGTTGCCACGTAATGCGTAATGAGAATGTATTTACAGAGAGAAATAGTCCCAGTTAGTTGCTACGTAAATGAGAATGTATTAACAGGAAGAAATAGTCCCAAAATAATTGATACGTAAATGAGAATGTATTAACAGAGAGAAATAGTCTCAATATGTTGCCACGTAATGAGAATGCATTAACAGAGAGAAATAGTCTCAATATGTTGCCACGTAATGAGAATGTATTAACAAAGAGAAATAGTCTCAATATGTTGCCACGTAATGAGAATGTATTAACAGAGAGAAATAGTCACAATATGTTGCCACGTAATGAGAATGCATTAACAGAGAGAAATAGTCCCAATTAGTTGCCACGTAATGAGAATGTATTAACAGAGAGAAATAGTCCCAATTAGTTGCCACGTAATGAGAATGCATTAACAAGAAGAAATAGTCCCAATTAGTTGTCATGTAATGAGAATGTACTAACAGGAAGAAATAGTCCCAATTAGTTGCCACGTAATGAGAATGCATTAACATGAAGAAATAGTCCCAATTAGTTGTCATGTAATGAGAATGTACTAACATGAAGAAATAGTCCCAATTAGTTGTCATGTAATGAGAATGTACTAACAGGAAGAAATAGTCCCGATTAGTTGCCACGTAATGAGAATGCATTAACATGAAGAAATAGTCCCAATTAGTTGTCATGTAATGAGAATGCATTAACAGAGAGAAATAATCCCAATTAGTTGTCATGTAATGAGAATGTATTAACCGGACGATAATGCGTTATAGCAGGAAAAACATGAGGGAAGAAGAGATAGATAGAACGACAAAAGTAGCTGACAGTTTAAGAGAATAGTTTGGTAGAAACAGAACAACGACATAGATAAAACTTGGATGGAGAGAGAGACGGAGAGAGAGAGAGAGAGAAGAAGGTTGTGAAGAAATAAGATCATCCATGTCCGGAGACAAGGGAGCCGCGATAGCTCAGTGGTTAGTGAACTGGCCTACAAAGGACAAGGTGTAAGGTTCGATCCCAACCGACGGCTTCCGGGTTCTTTTCTGGGAAAGTAAAGCGGCATGGGCATAATACCGACCACATTACCCCAAAAATCATATGCCGAAGGCCTGTAAAATTTAGAGTCACTAACACCATATTCCCTATACGCCACTTGGCGTGACAAGGATACTTTACTTTTTTTTTTTTTTTTACTTATGTCAGAAGGCACGGTAGATGATTACGATGACGAACTGAGCAGTAGGAGACAGACAGTGCACTAACTGAAAATCAGTGAGTTATTTCTTCACTGGCTTCATAATGAACAAACAATAGCTGATCAAGACCCTACAAAACCTTGTTGTGGGTGTCTTATAAGCAGACTAACAATGTTGACGAAGCGAGTAAAGATAGAAAGTAAAGAAAAATCAGTACCTAAAAAGTAACTTGTGGAAATCAGATGCATCTGGTCGAAATGTGCAAACATCGCAGCTTGCTCTAATCCACGACCCAACGTATATTGACCCATTAAATTCTCTTTAAAGTGAAGACATAAACAATCAGACATTTTATGATTAACGATATCAGTCAGTCTACTAGTCAATTCTTCTTTTCTTCTTTCCTTCTTCATTTGCCTTTCAGCGTCGAAGGGAGATATAATTTGTGGTCTTTTGCTCTTCTGTTCCCCTCTACTGCTGTTATGTTTCCTAGTGCTTCTAATATCACATTGATCCATCTCTTTCGTGGTCGATGAATATCCAAAAAGACATCAACCAGCCAAATAACCAACAAAACAACCAACCAGCTAGCCAAATAACCAACCAAACAACCAACCAGCTAGCCAAATAACCAACCAAACAACCAACCAACCAGCTAAACAACCAACCAGCCAAACAACCAACCAATCAACCAACCAACCAACTAACCAACCAACCAAATAACCAGCCAAACAACCAACCAATCAACCAACCAACCAACTAACCAACCAAACAATCAACCAGCCAACAACCAACCAATCAGCCAACCAATCAACCAACCAGCCAAACAACCAACCAGCCAATTAACCAAACAACCAGCCAAACAACCAACCAGCCAAATAACCAAACAACCAGCCAAATAGCCAAACAACCAGCTAAACAACCAGCCAAACAACCAACCAACCAGCCAAACAACCAACCAACCAGCCAACCAGCCAAACAACCAACCAACCAGCCAAACAACCAACCAGCCAAACAAACAAACCAACCAACCGGCCAAACAACCAAACAACCAACCAACTAACCAACCAGCCAAACAACTAAACAACTAACCAACCAGCCAAACAACCAACCAACCAGCCAACCAACCAGCCAGCAAAACAACCAACCAGCCAAACAACCAACCAACCAGCCAAGCAACCAACCAACCAACTAACTAACCAGCCAAACAACCAACCAAACAACCAACAAACCAGCCAAACAACCAACAACCAACCAGCCAAACAATCAACAAACCAGCCAAACAACCAACCAACTAGTCAAATAACCAACCAGACAACCAATCAGCCAAATAACCAACCAGACAACCAACCAGTCAAATAACCAACCAGACAATCAACCAGTCAAATAACCACCCAGCTAAATAGTTAAACATCTATTGCTAAAGACTAATTATTGAACAATAGGGATGGGCACTTTGGTGGTTGCTAGAACGGCCACTGAGCAGATATGGGAATACCCCGCTTGCTTTGATGCCATTCCGGTTTAAAGTATAAATTCTTGTCACCTGTTTACCACGTAGATATGAATAGATCAACACACTCAATCAATTTGCTTCCATCGTGTATTGCAACAATCACAGCTAAACCGTATATAGAAAGAGCTGTTTGTGGAAGACACAAACAATAACAACAGTTGTTGACAGTTTTGAAATAGATCGAAGGTTCTCGTAGCAGTGCACAAAGTTTACAACATTATTCATCGAATGTTGTTTCCACCACATCGAAGCTTGGCTACCATGGAGCGTCATTTCACTCTGGCTCTTATCTTGATGGTAAACATTTTCAGATCCTTTCATCTTTTGATGTCCTCAGTTACAGTTTAGTTGTTTGCCTCCGTCTCGTTTACATTGCAATTTTTTCCCTTTAAGATAACCTTTAGCAAGTTATTTTTGTCTCACTATGGGGCTGGGTGAACTCGGAGCCGTCGGTTGGGATCGAACCCTACCTATTGACCTTTGTAGTCCAGT
This sequence comes from Megaustenia siamemsis, assembly GCA_032433765.1. Classification (NCBI taxonomy): domain Eukaryota; kingdom Metazoa; phylum Mollusca; class Gastropoda; order Stylommatophora; family Ariophantidae; genus Megaustenia; species Megaustenia siamemsis. The sequence continues at coordinate 110,269,625 of JAVIAB010000073.1, read as the reverse complement.
TCACTAACCACTGAGCTTTCGTGGATTTAGGAAAAACAGTGGGACAAAAGAAGCCATATTGTGCATGAGGACATTAATTGAAAAGTACACAGAAGTAAAACCCCGATATATGCCTGCTTCATAGACTACACCAAAGCTTTTGATAGAATACACCATAGTCAACTGATAGACTACCTGACACAGACATACGACTAATGTGTAAATTATACTTTGAGCAAACAGCAATAATTAAATATAACAAAGAGAACTTTATACCCATTGATATAAAAAGAGGAGTAAGATAGGGGGGATGTATCCTATCACCAAGCTTATTCAAACTATACACTGAAGAAAGCTTTAAAAACATCACAGAGATGCCAGGCCTAAACATTAGTGGAAAGATAATCAATAACCTAAGATATGCTAATGATACTGTCATATTTGCAGATAATCCTAAAGATGTACAATAATTACTTAATGAAATAAACATGATAAGCAAAAAAATATGGATTAGATGAACATCAAAAAGACTAAAACTATGATCATAAACAAAGATTATACTCAAAACCAACAAGTGGATATTAAAGTTGAAGGAATAGACCTGGCAACAGTTCAGAGCTACAACTACATTGGACATACTATAACCAGTGATGGGAAATGTAAAACTGAAATAAACAAAAGAATAGGAATGCCAAAAAGTACTTTCAATGCCATGAAAAATATACTAACATCAAAACAAATAACACCAGGGCTAAAACCAAAAATAGCAAAATATGATATCCTCACAAACATTCCTGTATTGTGTATGACATGTCTACGATAACTATTTTCTTAAATTCTCTCTAGATTCTATTTACCATGACATGTACAAATGTAGAGTGAATGTTTTGGTAATTAGTAATTAATTTGTGTTCAAAGAAGGTGAATCCAATTTGTTTAAACAAGACCTGTTGTTTCAGACCCCGTCCTATATCACACATTAATTAACTGCTATCTCCACAAAAAGCACAGGTTATACACTTCTACTCATCGTTCTCCATTTTTATACAACCAACAATACCCCCCCCCCCCCCCAAGCGTATCTGGACCATTAACTCACCTCTCTCCACCACCCTCCTTCACATTTCTCATCCAACAATCCATCACCTTCCTTCACATTTCTCGTCTAATTATCCATCACCCTCCTTCACATTTCTCATCCAACAATCCATCACTCTCCTTCACATTTCTCGTCTAATTATCCTTCACCCACCTTCACATTTCTCGGCTAATTATCCATCACCCTCCTTCACATTTCTCGTCTAATTATCCATCACCCTCCTTCACATTTCTCGTCTAATTATCCATCACCCTCCTTCACATTTCTCGTCTAATTATCCATCACCCTTCTTCACATTTCTCGTCTAATTATCCATCACCCTCCTTCACATTTCTGGTCCAACAATTCACCGCCCTCCTTCACATTTCTCTCAAAGTTTCGTCCATTGACTTACCACTCTTATCCACCCACGTCCCTCCACATCTCATCCACAAATCCAACGCCACTTAGCACATCACGTCACTAATCTTCATCGAACTGTACAAGGACATATTTTCTGGGACTTCTCTATCTCGTCCACCAATCTAGCGTCACTTTCTTCCACACATCACGTCCACCATTCTTTATCGAATTGTTCACAAAAGGATTTCCCGTTATCCCTCTCCACATATCTCGTTCACAAATTCCCAGCACTCCCCTTTACATATATCATCCACCAATCACCTTGCCTCCACCATATTTATCTAATCCACCAATCACCTCGTCTCCACCATATTTATCTAATCCACCAATCGCATCGCCTCCACCAGATTTATCTAATCCACCAATCGCATCACCTCCACCATATTTATCTAATCCGCCAATCACCTCGCCTCCACCATATTTATCTAATCCACCAATCACATCACCTCCACCAGATTTATCTAATCCACCAATCACATCGCCTCCACCATATTTATCTAATCCACCAATCACATCGTCTCCACCATATTTATCTAATCCACCAATCACATCGCCTCCACCAGATTTATCTAATCCGCCAATCGCATCACCTCCACCATATTTATCTAATCCGCCAATCACCTCGCCTCCACCAGATTTATCTAATCCACCAATCACATCGCCTCCCCCATATTTATCTAATCCACCAATCACCTCGCCTCCACCATATTTATCTAATCCACCAATCACCTCGCCTCCACCATATTTATCTAATCCGCCAATCACCTCGTCTCCACCATATTTATCTAATCCACCAATCACCTCGCCTCCACCATATTTATCTAATCCGCCAATCACCTCGTCTCCACCATATTTATCTAATCCACCAATCACCTCGTCTCCACCATATTTATCTAATCCGCCAATCACCTCGCCTCCACCATATTTATCTAATCCGCCAATCACATCGCCTCCACCATATTTATCTAATCCACCAATCACATCGCCTCCGCCATATTTATCTAATCCGCCAATCACATCGCCTCCACCATATTTATCTAATCCACCAATCACCTCGCCTCTACCATACTTATCTAACCCACCAATCACCATCCACGCACTAGAAAACACGCTCCCACTTGTTCACACAAAAGACAATTTTCCCTGTCTCTTTCAGTGAATCATCGCCTCAACAAGTGAAGCAGCCAGCTACTGACTGGTTCGATTCTCAAGAGACGGGCTTTTAAGCCCAACCTGTCATTACAAGCGATCGTTTTGTCCCGAGAACAGCCTTAGATACCCGTGTTTCCATAGCTGCCAGCAAGAACAGTCTCCCATAGAGTACGAAGCACAATCTCGGCCCTATACATTATTGAGTGGCCAGTATTTCTGCCGTGTGTGAGACCATTTAGGAACCGAAAAAGAATGATACATTAAATTAGCATGAAGCTGGGCAACCAGGCATGTCCCTGCTATAATCGTCAGAAACAAATATCCCAGCTTATAACTTATTAATGTGAAATGAGAATCGTTAGGAGTAGTTCCATGCCAGAAGTTGACCAGTATTTTTAATTTTAACTAACTTTTCATGGTTGCATGTAAGTGTGAATATATATATATATATATATATATATATATATATATATATATATATATATATATATATATATATATATATACGTAAAGTAAAGAGCCCCCGTCACGCCAAGTGGCGTATAAGGAATATGATGTTAGTGACCATAAATTTTACAGACTATCAGCACATAATTTGGGGGGGGCTACAAGAAGGGAGCGAAGAACATCAAGTTCTGCTGCTATAAAGGAGACTTGCCTTGCTATCCCAGAATTGCCTTAAATGGGATCACTGTAGTTGAAAACTTCTCCTCTTGTGTAAATTACACATTCACATCTAAGAGTGAATCAGTGAAGGTCACAAAATCATATTCTCTCTGTGGTTTTACTAACTACAGGTCATGTGGCTTCTGTTGGATTGGAAATAGTAACTTACCACCACTGTGTGTCTATATGTTTGGAATTGGAGTCATCAATAACGGCCTAACATCATCAAGTGCTATGACGATCATTATTTTCGGGAGGACGTGAACTCCCATGGTATATGGTGGATAGGCGGCAGGAACCATTGAAGGCTATGTCTGAAAAGTGTTCCTTCTTGCAGTTTCCTCATATTCCAAGTCCGGCTTGTTGCAGGAGCTACTGAGTTAAGTGCTCTGTGCACACCGTGAGCTGTGTGTCTCATCCGTTTTGATCCTGCTTCGATATCCCGCTTGTTTACGATGAATGATGATATCGTATGACAGGGAACAGTTAGCTGTGTTCACTTTCTGCGCGGTTTCGCCTTATGTCTTTTGGCGTGTGCTGAGACTGCTACGATGGGGACTACAGTTACCTTTCTTTGTTTGGGAGATGAGTTAGTAATTCGGATGATTCCACTGGCACGGGCGGTTGAGCAATTATGGATTTTAATTCGTTTGCTGTGATACCGAGGCCTTCCATAACCAATAACAATAACCAATTTTTGGGGGTAATGAGGTTGGTATTACGCCCGTGCTGCATTAATTCCCAGGAAAAATCCTGTACCCATTTAAGACTGGGTGAACCTGGAAGCCGTCGGTTGGGATCGAACCCTACCTCTTGTCCTTTGTAATCCAGTTCACTAACCACTGAGCTATCGCGGCTCCGATATATATATATATATATATATATATATATATATATATATATCAGCCTTTATAGGATACATAGACTAAGGTGGCTGGGTCATGTAAGAAGAATAGCAAACAATCGTGTTTCCAAACAAATATTGTAGCAAATGGTAGACCAGTGCTGAGATATAAGGATGTTTGTAGGGCTTCCTTGAGGGATTTCTCAATCAGCGAATGTACCTGGATAAATCTGGCTGTCATCCGTAGCACGTGGGGAAGAACAATACAAAATGGCACAGCAACTTTCGAGGCAGTGCTGATGTCAAATTCAAAAGATGAAGGAGAAAGAAGACGAGGGCAGGCACTAGGAATACATCTTGTTCGATCTGCGGATGGATCTTTGTCCAATATTGGCAGATTCAGCCACGAGAGAAGCTGTTCAGGAAATCATGCATCCACTATGAGACACTAATATTTTTAACAAACTACTGACTTGTCATGATTGCTTGCTACCAACCGTATATATTCTATATATTGATACATATATATCAGCCTTGAAGTCTGACCGACAGTATGCATGTATAGCTCCCACGTCATCATCATCATCATCGTGTGCCTTCTCCGCAACGAAGGTTGGCCACCATGGATCGCCATTCTACTCTGTTTCTTGCTTTGATGGTGCAGGCTGTCATAGATTGACTTGCCCATCTTTTGATGTTACTCATCCATGTTAGTCTTGGTCTGCCTCTGCTTCTTTTACCTTGTATTTTTCCTTCCAATATTACTTTTTGTAGGCTGTTGTGTCTTTTAACATGCCCCAAAAATTTCATTTGTCTTGTCTTAATTGTATTTAGTAGTTCTCTTTTTATTGTCAGTTGTTTTAAAACTTTATCGTTTGTTATCTTTTGTTTCCATCCAATTCTACCTAATCTTCTATAAATCCACATTTCAAAGGCTTCAATTTTCTGTTCTGTTTTCTTGTCTAATGTCCATGTTTCTGCACCATACAGGAATATTGAGAAGATGTAACATTTTGCTATTTTTAGTTTCAGCCCTGCGCGATATTTGTTTCGTTGTTAGTATATCTTTCATGGCATTAAAATTACTTTTTGCCATACCTATTCTTTTGTTTATTTCAGTTTTGCATTTTCCATCATTGGTTATAGTATGTCCCAGGTAGTTGTAACTCTGGACTGTCTCCAGATGTATTCCCTCAACTGTGATATTTAATTGTAGCTCCCACGAGAAGTTGTAAAAAAACGATTGAATTTCAAATACATATAGAGAAAACAAGAATATAGTTAGTTAATCTGTTTATATTGGGTACTGCTGTGACCGTCACGCCTAATGTGAAAGTGGTCAGTGACTTATAACAGACAACGCGTCATGATCAGCGAACTGTAGAAATGGGTTACATGCGTATGCGTTCTGTTTTTGACTGTGTCTTCTTATGCTCTTTTCTTTTTTTCTTCTTCTGCTTCTACCTTTCAGCTCCCTGTGGAGCATAGGTCTTCAACAACCACTTTCCATTCCGTTATGTTTCTTGCCATTCTTTTAAGATCATATTTCTTCCCTATCATCTTCATCCCTGCTTCCATCTGTCTTCTCCAAGAATATCTTGGTCTTCCTCTTTGTCTTTTTTCTTGGGGATTCCAAAAAGGGCCAGTTGTGTAATACTCTCAGTTGACTTCAGCAGTGTGTGTCACATTCAGCTTCATCTTCATCGCTGTCTATATTTGTGAAGTTTTTGCGGTTTAATGTTTTACAGCATATTATTATCACAATTTAGTGTTGTGAATTATGTACATTTGTTTGTTTTCATGCACATTTTAGTATCTTCTTTATTTGGTAACAATCATCGCGGATGATGACGCGCAGACATCACAATAACATTTTTTTTTTTAAATAGCGATAAACCAATTTAAGAAAATACAAACTTTGAATCACGGAACAGTGAAGTGGAATGTCTGTAAAGGAGAAATAAGACGCCAGAAAGAATTTAGTATCAACACTTTTGAATTCAAAATCTGATACTCGATGTATGGATCTTGCAATGTTTAGTCTTACCAGACAACAAAACTGTTTAGACTACATCCTGGAAAATTTATTTCGCAAGAAAGACTTTAGACATACATTTGTGAATAAACTCTGAAATGTTTTGTACTTATATAAAGCTGATATATCCTTCAATGTTTACTTCATAGTACTCAGCTTTAATACAGTACGGCCTCATATTTGTTTTTCTGTACATTTCCATTTTTGCTTTATGTGTTTTACATTACAGACTTTCGTCAACATACCATGTACACATACAACATCACATATACCAATAAAAATACACTGTTGCTATACATCTGAATTGGTTGTCATCGTTACAGCCAATAATAAACGAATAGCATTAAGTTGGTAATGTTGCTATGACAACATTGTAAACAGAGATAGGCCATATATTTACTTACGTGAGTCGATGTCCCCTTTCCTTTTATTATTGTTGTTGTTATTATTTCCAGCGTTAATAATGTTGCTTATGTTGAAGCCTCCTGCGTTTCCTACACTACCACCACCTCCTCCATTGAGCCCTGATGTTCCCCGGGGGGTCCCGTCACTTGTGGGGGAAGATGAAGGATGGGGCCCCATGTTACTTCCGTCACTGCCCATGCAAGAGGGGCTCTCATCACGAGTGTGGGGGCTTGTGGACTTGGCACGATCGTTGGCTTTGTTTCTCACGATCCTTTAGGAATACATATACGTGAAGTACAATAACAAAGACATGAAATAAATAAACTATTACTCTACACAAAAATGAACAATACGTGAATGTTAACATATATAATTTACATATACAGTGAGTCCCACCAAGCGGGGTAATATCGACATCAGTTGTTTCAATATTCAGGATTGGATTATAGACCTTGAATTAAAACAAGGAAATTTAAAACTAGTGTTTTTTGATGATCTCACTAATGGTGACATTTATTATGAAAGTCATACTTTTATTATTATTATTTTTTTTTGTAGTGAAAATTTGAAAGAAAAGAAGCTTTCAATTGACACATAGAGTCTACTGAAATGTTAATGTCATATTTGGTGGGTACTAATGTTTGAGTTGAGAGCAATTGTAGCGAAGCGGTGACAACGTGGTTTCATTTCCAGTCTGTCGCTATTTAGTCGACCCACATGTATGTAAGAACTGGCACATGACTCACTGAATTGAGGAGGGTATTACCAACCAATCTTCTTCTACTTCTTTCCTTCCTCAGTCGCCTTTACCGTCCAGGGGAAATATAGTTTATGGTCTTTTGTTCTTATGTTGTCTTCAACTGCTATTGTTTCCTAGTGTTTCTTATAATTCACCAATCCATCTTTTCTGTGGTCGACCCTGTATAATCTGGTATTCCCGCAAACTTTATAGAAAGTGTGTTGTGTTTTGAACTTCCTGTCTTATCACGTGACCGAACCAATTGTTAAGCAGTTTGAGAACATGCATCCCTTCACATAAGATTATGTGTTTCAGTATGATCAAGTTTAAGATAATCTTCCTCTTCAACGTATGTTACTGGACATACTTTTAATTTACCAACTAAAATGTCAAGCAGTACACATCGCAGTGACAGCACAAACAAACTACGTTTGTTAACTTTTAAATTCGCATTTGATTAACCGTCCTATAGAGACAACTTGTGTGTCTGTGTCACATGAATGAGAAAAATAACGTACACAGATAGAGAGAGGTCTGTACGTAGCGTGATGTAGAGGGTTATTGCAAGTTAGATAACTATACAGTCATACGTTTGGTGCTGGTGACTCACCGATTGGACAAGAAGATAGTATTGACCATTCTATTGGTTATAAATCAGCACAGGAATTACAACGAATAATGCACATCACAGGAGTTGTAACGAATAATGAGGCATAGCACAGGAGTTGTAACGAATAATGAGACTCACCACTGGAATTATGATACATAATAAATAATGAACACCATTACATGAGTTACAATAAAAAGTGAGCCCCATCACATGAGTTACAATAAACAATGAACCCCATTACATGAGTTACAATGTATAAGAAGCCCTATAGTCTCAACACTATTTTAGTAAACGTAAACATAAATAATAAAATAACACTCTCCTTATATAAAAGCCAAATATAGGCAAACATTGTACTATTGTTCTGGAGTATTTTTTTAACGGACGCTACAAGACTTCAACACATGGAAATATGGGTGGGGTGTAGGGAGTTAGTGGCGTTCTTAGTTCAATCACCATCATCAGGTTGCATGTTGTTTGCAGAACGTTGAATTCACCACAGTCTGTCTGAAAGAATCTCTGTTTCTAGCTAGACCTCCCACAGAACGTTGCATTCACCACAGTCCGTCTGAAAGAATCTCTGTTTCTAGCTAGACCTCCCACAGAACGTTGCATTCACCACAGTCCGTCTGAAAGAATCTCTGTTTCTAGCTAGACCTCCCACAGAACGTTGCATTCACCACAGTCCGTATGAAAGAATCTCTGTTTCTAGCTAGACCTCACACAGAACGTTGCATTCACCACAGTCCGTATGAAAGAATCTCTGTTTCTAGCTAGACCTCCCACAGAACGTTGCATTCACCACAGTCCGTCTGAAAGAATCTCTGTTTCTAGCTAGACCTCCCACAAAACGTTGCATTCACCACAGTCCGTCTGAAAGAATCTCTGTTTCTAGCTAGACCTCCCACAGAACGTTGCATTCACCACAGTCCGTCTGAAAGAATCTCTGTTTCTAGCTAGACCTCCCACGGAACGTTGCATTCACCATAGCTCGTTTGAAAGAATATCTATCAGAGTATATATATCCCACTTTTTCTGTCATGTTCAAGCTCTCTCCTTGATGTCTTTAACCCACCTTCTTCTTGGTCTGCCCCAAATGCATCGCCCAGGAACAATGCACTGTTCTTTCCAACCCGCTATGTCTTTTCAAATGGACATCGTATTTTGATTACCTCTGTAGAATGGTGTTTATAAGGCAGCTCATGTTAACGTTTAAACCCTTTTAATATATCTTCATTGCTCTGTTTCATTATCTAGGGTATCTTAAGAATTTGTCTGTAGCATTTTGTTTTGAATGCATTAATTTTCTTCCCTTCCGTGCTGTTTGCGAGATTGTCCATGATTCACAACCATGTGTTGCTATCGAGAAAATACACGTCCTCATAAATGTTAATGTTACGGCCTTAATGGTGTTGTGCCACATGTTTTTCACGGCGTTTAAGTTTTGTGTTGCTATTGCTAATTTACTTTTGATCTTGGTTCAACACTAAATCATCAACATCATCATTATCATCATCATCGAGTGCGTGGCGTCTCCGCATCGAAAGCTGGTTACCATAGAGCGCCATTCCGCTATGTCTCTTGCTTTTGTTAGTGCAGGTTGTCATAGATTGACTTGTCCATCTTTTGATGTTACTCTTCCATGTTAGTCTTAGTCTGCCTCTGCCTCTTTCACCTTGTATTTTTCCTTCCAATATTACTTTTAGTGGGCTGCTGTGCTTTTTAACATGTCCCCAAAATGGCATTTGTCTTGTTTATATGCAATACTGAATAGGGAATAACATCAAATATGAATCTATATTATTATGAGCTTGAAGTGTTCATTTCCTATGTTATTACTTTCTTTGTCTTCCATAGTCAGACATTAAGCTTGTTGGATTGAAATATTGCTAGACTTTTGTACTAGTGTTTTTTGAGTTCTTGTTATTTTTCTTACTCTTTTTTTCTTTCTTACTTTCTTTCTGTCTTTCTTTTTGTCTTTCATTCTTTCTTTCTTGCTTTCATTTTTTCTTTTTTTTTCTATCTTTTTCTCTTTCTATCTTTTTTTCTTTCCCTGGTATTTCTTTATCTATTTTCTTTCTATCCTACTTCCTTTTAATTATTTCTTTCTTTGTTTGTCTCTTTCTTTCTTTCTTTCTTTCTTTCTTTCTTTCTTTCTTTCTTTCTTTCGTATATTCCTTCTTTCTTTCCTTTTCTACTTTCTTTATTCCTTTATTTATTTTCTTTATTTCTCTCTTTCCCTTTTATTTATTTCCCTTGCTTTTCTTTATTTGTTACATTTTTCTCAACTCTTAAGGTACTTTATGTGACAAAGTTGAATAGATCGTGTTTCCCATGAAAACAAACTGACGATATTCAGATTAGCTGCTTCCAGGTTTCAACAACTAACCTAATCACATTAATTGAATTTCACTAACTAAACATTCACAACAACATACACAAATCCACTTACTTCTCATATAATTACGTTAAGAAACATTTACATCAACAACATACACTAAACACACAGAGGCGATGCAGAATATGAAGACTAGGGAGAAAGATGGCATTTTAAATAGAATAAAATAAACAACTGGTATATTTTGTGAACGTATACAGAAGATACTGTGTAATCCATTTTTTGACAATGAAAATAAGAAAAAGAATTCTTAAATGTTATATAGAACCAGTCTTAACATATGGATCTGAATCATGGACAATAGGATAACAAACAAGAAAATCACTGAAGGCTGTAGAAATGTGGTTTTTACAGAAGGATTATTGAGAATGCCATGGACAGCTAAGAAGAGTAATGAAAACGTTCTGAAAGAGGCCAAAGCAAAAAGAGAGCTAATTGTAAATATTAGTAAGAAACAACCATCATTTGTGGCCATGTAATGAGAAGAGAACTGGAATATATTGTAACAACTAGAAAAATTGAGGGACGAAGAGATAGAGGGAAGCACAGAGAAAAGACACCCGCCAGGCTAAGAGAATGGCTTGGCAGAAGGTCAACAACAAAAATGGTAAATAATTATCGAGATCGAAAGTTGTAGAGAGACATCATCATCATCATCAAGTACCATACCTGCTTGGCGTAGGTGATCATGTATCTCTACAACTTTCGATCTTGTGGAGAGACATGATCAGTTAATCCAACAGACATGGTACTTGATGACGATGATACAGAAGCACTCATTGACTTTCTTATAGTCGAGTGGAAGTAAGTTAACCTGATGGCTGTTGTGAGAAAACACCGAGGTTGAGTGACGATGGCACTAACGTGTTGAAGGAGAGAGGAAATCGATATAAAGAAGTGGTGATGGAACGGTGAGATGAGTTTTGGATGAAAAGAGAAAATTTGTGAAACTTCAAGTAGGCGTGTAATGTGTGATACAAAATGAGAATCATAGTTTTGAGAGTAGGAAATTGTGACAATGTTTTGGTTAGAGGTTTGGGGTACCTGAAGGAGGGTAGGAGGGAGAGGGAGAGGGGGGGGAGATAGAGGGAGAGAGAGAGAGAGAGAGAGATATGACCTCAAGGGAAAGAAATGTTCTGAAAAAGTAAGAGTTTCGACTTTCCGGAACAGCAGAATATGATGACGTATACAAGGAGGAAGTCAGGGTTACTTCATAAAAATGCAACCAGGGAAATCGTGCGTCGGAAGTGACGAAATGCTCAGGTGGGAAATACATTTAGAGGTGGTTTGACCTAATCAAGGAGAAAGAGTATTCGAAGCGTTTGAGGACAAGCTGATGTTAGACAGCAGATTAGATTAGGGAGTCTAGTCAGACAAGACAAACTAAAATTAGGCTAAATGTTCATAAATTAGCCTGGACTAAAATAAATTAAACTAGATTGGACACGATCACAAACGAAGAGCAGATAGATAACTGGAAAGGTTAGATACTCAGACAAAAACAAATAAAATGAAAGCAGAAATGACGTTAAATATAGGAGTTCTAACAAAGACAAGACAACTCCTGTTAACTAAACCCAAAAGAGTAAACTATGATGTTTTTGTTTTTAAATGTAGATGAACAGAAGAAGGATAGAAGGAAAATAAAGAAAGAAATACAGGGGAAAGAAAGTGTAAAAGACAGAGAAAAATAAAAAAAGAAAGAAAGAAAGAAATAGATAAAGAAAGAAAGAGAAAGAAGGAAAGAAAGAAATAATGAAAGAAAGAAAGAAAAAAGAAAGAAAGAAAGATAGAGTAACAAAAACGTGAAAAACACGCACACAGAAGCCCAGCAATATTTCTATCTGCTTCCAAATTACTACGAACAATTCCGAATGTATAGTTAAGTAGGAAACGTTTATTGACAGTTCGGATAATGAGTCATCATCAAGTACCGGGTCTGCTGGCGTAGGGGATCATGTATCTCCACAACTTTCGATCTCGACAGCTATTTATCATTTCTGTTGTTGACCTTCTGCCAAGCCATTCTCTTAAGCTGTCTGGTATTTTTTCTCTTTGCTTCCCTCTATCTCTTCGTCCCTCAATTTTTCCAGTTGTTACAATATATTCCAGTTGTTCTCTTCTCATTACATGGCCAAAAAATGATGATTGTTTCTTCCTAATATTGGAAATTAGCTCTCTTTTTGCTTTGGCTTCTCTCAGAACATCTTCATTACACTTCTTAGCTGTCCATGGTACTCTCAACATTCTTCTGTAAAACCACATTTCTACAGACCCCAGTGATTTTCTTGTCTATTGTCCTATTGTCCATGATTCGCATACATATGCTCTAAATAACATTTAAGAACTCTTTTTCTTGTTTCTATTGTCAAAAATGGATTGCATAGTATCTTCATCATTTTTTGGAAAGCTGCTTTTGCCTGAGCCATTCTACATCTCACCTCTTTTGTAAATCTTCCGTCTGAGGTTAACAAAGTTCCCAAATATTTAAAATTCATTTCCCTGTTTTAATATTGTTCCGCTTGTCCTTATTTTGCACTGAGATGAAATCTTTTTCTTTGTTGTTACCATTACCTCTGTCTTGCTTGGATATTGAGTAAATGACATATAATGAATTGTCTCGAACTATCGAACACGAAAACATTAAAAGAAGAGGACTTCATGTGTATACGCTAATAAAGAAACAAGCCACGATAAGGCCACCTGTTTTACACTCCATTAAATGCCAGGATAATTAAGGATGGGGATCTAAGGAAAATATTTGGGATTACGGCAAAGCGGCAAAGCTGGAGCATGTTAAGAGGCAGCAGATCAAGTGGTTTGGAGATATTTATAAAATATATAATACATTAAATAGGATGCGGGGCCGCGAGTAGACTTCAGAAAATATATTTTCAAAAAAACATAAAATGGTCTTGGGCAGCTAAAACTAAAGAGAAAATAGATAAACTACAAGACAAGATAATTCTTGTTAACTACCTCTTAACTCAAAGGAGTAAACAATGAGGATTTTAAAAAAAATGTAAACGAACAGAAGAAAGATAAATGGAAAGTAAAGAAAGAAATACAAGGGAAAGAGAGAGAGAGAGAGAGAGAGAGAGAGAGAGAGAGAGTGAGAAAGAGAAAGAAGGAAAGAGAAAAAAGAAAGAAAGTAAGAAAGAGAAAGAAAGAAAGAAAGAAAGAAAGAAAGAAAAGAAATAATGAATGAGAGAGAGAGAGAGAGAGAGAGAGAGAGAAAGAAAGTGAAATAAATATGCGTAGAAAACGTATATTGAATGCAGAAAATATATAACATAAACATAAAATGGTCTCGGACAGCTAAACCTAAAGAGAAAATAGATAAACTACAACGTGTCAGCACAAATCTTCATCGGGTAGAAAACAAAGAATATGTATACAAAAACACACCCAAAAGGTTGGAACGTGTCTATGCGAAAGGTCACGTGAAGCGGTCGACTTGTTGTGGGTCCGAATGACCAAAAACCAAGTTTGGTAGTTAAGAGTTCACACAAAAACCAAGTTTGGTTGTTAAGAGTTCACACAAAAACCAAGTTTGGTAGTTAAGAGTTCACACAAAAACCAAGTTTGGTAGTTAAGAGTTCACACAAAAACCAAGTTTGGTAGTTAAGAGTTCACACAAAAACCAAGTTTGGTAGTTAAGAGTTCACACAAAAACCAAGTTTGGTAGTTAAGAGTTCACACAAAAACCAAGTTTGGTTGTTAAGAGTTCACACAAAAACCAAGTTTGGTAGTTAAGAGTTCACACAAAAACCAAGTTTGGTAGTTAAGAGTTCACACAAAAACCAAGTTTGGTAGTTAAGAGTTCACACAAAAACCAAGTTTGGTAGTTAAGAGTTCACACAAAAACCAAGTTTGGTTGTTAAGAGTTCACACAAAAACCAAGTTTGGTAGTTAAGAGTTCACACAAAAACCAAGTTTGGTTGTTTAAAGCTCATACCAAAAAAAAAAACAAGTTTGGTAGTTAAAAGCTCTCACACATACACACACACGCGCACGCACGCATGCACGCGCGCACGCACGCACACACAAACACACACACGCGCGCAGAAAACAAGTTAGGTAGTTAAAAGCTCACACACACGCACGCACGCACACACACACACGCACACACACACACACACTCGCGCGCGCGCAGAAAACAAGTTGGGTAGTTAAAAGCTCACACACACACACACGCACACACACACACACACACGCGCGCGCGCGCGCAGAAAACAAGTTTGGTAGCTAAAAGCTCACACAAAGACTAAGTCTACTACTTACATCTCCTCAGAGATCCAATGATATAGAGAGATACATAGTCAGAACTAAATGCACACATTTATGTGTCAGGAATTGGTAGACTCCACGCTACAGCCAAATGTGGAAGACACTTTCTTATTAATTAAATTGGTGGATAATATTGAACCACCTTGATTCCAAGAGTTTATTCATTATCTCCATTTCTAATAATATATAACTCATCATCATCAAGTACCGGGCCTGCTGGCGTAGGTGATCATGTCTCTCCACAACTTTCGATCTCGACAGTTACTTATCATTTCTGTTGTTGACCTTCTGCCAAACCATTCTCTTAAGCTGTCTGGTATTTTTTCTCATTGCTTTCCTCTGTCTCTTCGTCCCTCAATTTTTCAAGTTGTTACAATATATTCCAGTTGTTCTCTTCTCATTACATGGCCAAAATTGATGATTGTTTCTTCCTAATATTGGAAATTAGCTCTCTTTTTGCTTTGACCTCTGTCAGAACGTTTTCATTACTCTTCTTAGCTGTCCATGGTAGTCTCAACATTCTTCTGTAAAACCACATTTCTACAGACCCCAGTGATTTTCTTGTCTGTTGTCCTATTGTCCATGATTCACATCCATATGTTAAGACTGACTGTACATAACACTTAAGAACTCCTTTTCTTGTTTCGATTGTCAAAAATGGATTGCACAGTATCTTCCTCATTTTTTGGAAAGCTGCTTTTGCCTGATCTATTCTGCATCTAACCTCTTTTGTACATCTTCCGTCTGAGGTTAACAAAGTTCCCAAATATTTAAATGCATTTATCTGTTTTAATATTGTTCCACTTGTCTTTATTTTGCACTGAGGATATGTCTTTTTCATTGTTGTTACCATTACTTCTGTATTTTTGCTATTAAAGCTGAGTATCTTATTTTAACATATTACTACCTAGATTAATTGACAACAGTACATCACACTAACAAAGACTTTATTAAAAGAAATGTTGACAGTAAATTCTAGACTCTAGACTGTATTCGTCTATCAAATGAGCAACACAGTAACTAAGAGATTGGAAGACACTTCTCCTGCCAATTATTTCTCGAAGAATCAAGGATATCATGGAGCAATAACAAAATGGATTGGACAATTTACTTAAATAACATCTACCATATATGCTTGTTTTGATCTCAAAGTAACATTTGATTATAATCCCCACAAATGTAGCTATATTTATAAATGTAGATGTTCTAAGGAGACTACATCCCACTTATTTTTGAGATTGATAAAATATTGGAGTGGTTCAAATTTGTGACACTGGACAACAATATAAATATTCTAGATTCGTTAATTTGTTAGCTGTTGTTATTTTAATGCTTTAATGTTTTAGTAGAGAAATATTAAAAAATTTAATACATTTGACCCTCTCTTGTGTCAGATATAATTAACATAAATATATATATATTTTTTACTGTACATGTTCTTTGCTACTCTTCTCGCAGCGCCGCATAGTGTTTAATATTTTATATATTTAATATTTGTGCTTATCTTCAACTAATCATATGTTAACCACAAATGTTGTAAAAATGTAAGTTATAACGTCTTCATGATCACTTGTGATGTAGCATAGCATATTCATACCCCAGATATAATTCAAAGCTTAGAAAATTAACAAGCCTACTAAAATATCACCATCAAACAGATGTGCTACAGACCTGTTACATATCTTCAGCGCTGCCTAGTAAAAGCGACTATAATTAGTCAGCAAACAGTTGTAAAAGAGAGAGAGAGAGAGAGCGAGAGAACGACAGAGATAAGTCAATACAGATGTAAATTATAAACAAAAAATGGTAACGAATATTACAAATGCTTTTGAAGTTTTATAATAATTTATTTTGTAAAATATATTAACTGGAACGTACAAGGAATAATAAATGAGACAGCCCCGTGGGAAGATGAAGGTAAAATGGCGGATGTGACAACGCGAATAACAAAGAATGTGTAATGTTGCTCGTATACCCGTGTGACAAGTATCAGTGTGTACCAACAATATGCAGTTGTGCTGCTGTCAGATTAGATAGCAGAAAGTACGCTTCCTGTTAAATACAATAAGTAACATAAATTGACATTGGAACGACATTTATAATTTGTAAAGACATTTTTAGTGCATAAAGAGCTTGGGACAGGCACAGCGTAACATCCATTCCCGTCACATACTGCACCGTCAACGGTTTTAAGTTCGTGACATCAATTCCTGCCACAGACTGTACTGTCAACGGTTTAAAGTTCGTGACATCAATTCCTGTCACAGACTGTACTGTCAACGGTTTTAAGTTCGTGACAACAATTCCTGTCACAGACTGTGCTGTCAATTGTTTTAAGTTCGTGACATCAATTCCTGTCACAGACTGTACCGTCAACGGTTTTAAGTTCGTGACATCAATTCCTGTCACAGACTGTACCGTCAACGGTTTTAAGTTCGTGACATCAATTCCTGTCACAGACTGTACCGTCAACGGTTTTAAGTTGTGACATCAATTCCTGTCACAGACTGTACCGTCAACGGTTTTAAGTTCGTGACATAGAATTTCTGTCATAGAATGTACTGTCAACTGTTTTAAGTTCGTGGCATCAATTCCTGCCACAGATTGTACTGTCAACTGTTTTAAGTTCGTGACATCTATTCCTGTCACTTTCTTCACTGTCAACTGTTTTAAGCTAGTAACATCTATTCCTGTCACAGACTGCACTTTGAACTATTTAAAGTTTGCAACATCTATTCCTGTCACTTTCTTCACTGTCAACTGTTTTTAGTTAGTAACATCTATTCCTGTCACGGACTGCAGTGTGAACTGTTTTAAGTTTGCAACATCTATTCCTGTCACGGACTGCAGTGTGAACTGTGTACCCAATTCTGAATGCTCTTTTTTTTCAGCTCCTCGGTTACGGGGTAAAGACACGGGCTGGGGGTCTCATCTGAATCATGCCAATCCAATAGCGCTCTTTGAGTTTCTTCCCTAAATTGATTCCAGTCAACGCTACATTAAACCCCTCTACGCAGCCTCGTGAAAAGTGACCAAATTGACTGGAAACTAAACTCCTCGTTTATCTTCAAGCTAATAGGTTAGTGCTCATAGCATTTAACCGTCTGTGTCTAAAGCGAAAGGAGAAAATATTTGCGGACACGTTAATGATCAGTTAAAGCTTTATCACTACATTCGTCGTTAAGGGAAGCTCAAGAGAGGGCAAACATCGCTCGTAAAGTTGAGGGCACATCCAACATTGTGCATATTTACACAGCGTCCACAAAGTGTTTTATCAGAGTTACGTCTGTTGAACAAATGGTGTACAGACGAGTGTGTGAGATAACAGGATTCACGATTTAAAAAAAAATAGATTAAAATACAAAGAGAAGAGAAGAAATAATGTTTATATCAAGGAGAGAGAAATGTTGAACAATGGGAAATAGATGATATCTTGAACAACCAATCAGACTACAGCATAAAATTTAATGGAAGCAAATAATTTACTCGCCTTTCAAACTGGAGGCAAGGAGAAGAGAGACGCTAAGAGAAAAATACATTACATGATTATACATTTAGCAGAATGAATAATATAAAAGAAATTACACACATAATGTATAATGTTTCTGCTTTATTGATAAGCCAAGACTAAACAAACCGACTTTTTGAGTAAAAAATCGACACTTTATTGGCCTCAGATCTGTCTACACAATGAACAAGAATAGCAAACCTAATCAGATGTATCACAGACATAAAATTGGTTCCGCATGATCGTCTATCAATAAAAAAATAGAAATAGGAGAAATACCCCGACTAGACGTACAATCTTACATATATCTGGGCAGTAATATAGACAAAGAGGGAGGACCAGAAAATGATACCAAAATAAGGATATCAAAAGCAAGAGGAGCATTTGTTGCACTGGTAAACATGTGGAAGTCCAAAGAAATTAAGTTAAATACTAAAATAAAAATTTCCAACTCCAATGTTAAGTCAGTCTTATTATATGGCTGTGAAACATGGAGAACAAATAAAATGGCAATCATGAAGATACAGACTTTCATTAATGATTGCTTACGCAGAATAAAAGGGTAGAAATGGCAGAACAAAATCACTAACATAGAATAGTGGAAATGAACCAGTCAAATACTAGTGGATAAAGAGATACAGCGAAGGCAATGGCGCTGGATAGGACATACATTGCGGAAGCCAAATGAGAGTATTACACAACAGGCCCTTTTTTGGAATCCCCAGGGGAAAAGACAAAGAGGAAGACGAAGGAATTCTTAGAGAAGACAGATAGAAGCAGAGGTGAAGATGATGGGGAAGACATGGAACGATCTTAAAAGAATGGCAAGAAACAGAACAGCTTGGAAAGTGTTTGTTGAAGACCTATGCTCCACAGGGAGCTGAACGTATTTGTTGAAGATCTATGCTCCACAGGGAGCTGAACGTATTTGTTGAAGACCTATGCTCCACAGGGAGCTGAAAGTGTTTGTTGAAGACCTATGCTCCACAGGGAGCTGAACGTATTTGTTGAAGACCTATGCTCCACAGGGAGCTGAAAGTATTTGTTGAAGACCTATGCTCCACAGGGAGCTGAAAGTGTTTGTTGAAGACCTATGCTCCACAGGAGCTGAAAGTGTTTGTTGAAGACCTATGCTTCACAGGGAGCTGAAAGTGTTTGTTGAAGACCTATGCTCCACAGGGAGCTGAAAGGTAGAAGAGGAAGATGAACGCCAATGGCCGACGACAAGAAACTTGTACTGAATGCAAACATCAGAAATTGGAATGCGAGCAATGTCAGACTATAAAGATAAACAAATAATTATGCGCACGTTAAGTTTAAAGTAACCATTTCAGGGGGAAAAAAAACAGAATATATATCAAACTCGGAAAAAAATTCGCACATAATCAACAAAAGAAAATAAAAGAACAATGGAAACCCTAGACTGGTCGAATACGTACTCCTCGACAGAGCGCCTTGCAATGAGAAACCTGCACTAGAGCACATGCCCAACTAAGCAACCTAAAATTATTTTAACTTTTCTGTACCAACAGGCAAAACAGAATTATTTTAATCTTACATTCCTAGCACGTCAAACTATTTCTCTCTTGCACTTCCCGCTCTTCCTCTTCCTCTCGCTCTCTCTCTTCCTCTCTCTCTCTCTCTCTCTCTCTCTCTCTTAGACACAAATTGATGTAGCTAAAAATGTTATATTTTCATATATTAAGTGAGAGAAAAAGAAGACTTATGATCCGAGATAGTGGCTACAATAAATAATCAACAAAAATAAATAAAGCGGTTGCAAAATCCAAATTACAAGCAAAAATAACAGACTGATACGTGTTTCGCATTAAAATGAGAGATGGAGGTTAGTGAGCTGATGATGTGTGGGATATTGACTCAGAGATGGAGGTTAGTAAGCTGATTTGGAGGCATCGGTAGCCTAGTTGGGAAAACCACTCGACTGAACTACCGACGATCGGACAACCCGTGTTCGAGTCCCGCTGGGAGCAGTGTGAATTGTACTCGTGATTGGCCAAATAAAAAAAATACCCCCACGGTCGACCCAGCCGTTGACAGAAATGGGTACCAGGGTACTATCCTCGGAAGGTGAGGAATGTCGCTTCGCATCGTGAGTTTCGATGCTTGAGGCTACACTATACATAAATATCCGAACATTTCTGGATAGGCGGCCGAGCACATATGGGTGTAAACTCGCGTGCTAAGACGCCGGTTCAAGTCTCGTACTTTACCTTTACCTTTAAGTTGATTATGTGTGGGATATTGAGTGAGAGATGGAGGTTAGTAAGTTGATGATGTGTAGGATAGTGAGTGAGAGATGGAGGTTAGTAAGTTGATGATGTGTAGGATAGTGAGTGAGAGATGGAGGTTAGTAAGTTGATGATGTGTAGGATAGTTAGTGAGAGATGGAGGTTAGTAAGTTGATGATGTGTGGGATAGTGAGTGAGAGATGGAGGTTAGTAAGTTGATGATGTGTGGGGTATTGAGTGAGAGATGGAGGTTAGTAAGTTGATTATGTGTGGGGTATTGAGTGAGAGATGGAGGTTAGTAAGTTGATTATGTGTGGGGTATTGACTGACAGATGGAGGTTAGTAAGTTGATTATGTGTGGGGTATTGAGTGAGAGATGGTGGTTAGTAAGTTGATGATGTGTGGGATAGTGAGTGAGAGATGGAGGTTAGTAAGTTGATGATGTGTGGGGTATTGAGTGACAAATGGAGGTTAGTAAGTTGAGTATGTGTGGGATATTGAGTGAGAGATGGAGGTTAGTAAGTTGATGATGTGTGGGATAGTGAGTGAGAGATGGAGGTTAGTAAGTTGATAATGTGTGGGGTATTGAGTGAGAGATGGAGGTTAGTAAGTTGATGATGTGTGGGATAGTGAGTGAGAGATGGAGGTTAGTAAGTTGATGATGTGTGGGTTAGTGAGTGAGAGATGGAGGTTAGTAAGTTGATGATGTGTGGGATAGTGAGTGAGAGATGGAGGTTAGTAAGTTGATAATGTGTGGGGTATTGAGTGAGAGATGGAGGTTAGTAAGCTGATGATGTGTGGGATATTGAATGAGAGATGGAGGTTAGTAAGTAGACGATGTGTGGGATATTGAGTGAGAGATGGAGGTTAGTAAATTGATGATGTGTGGGATAGTGAGTGAGATATGGAGGTTAGTAAGTTGATGATGTGTGGGATATTGAATGAGAGATGGAGGTTAGTAAGTTGATGATGTGTGGGATAGTGAGTGAGAGATGGAGGTTAGTAAGTTGATGATGTGTGGGATAGTGAGTGAGAGATGGAGGTTAGTAAGTTGATGATGTGTGGGATAGTGAGTGAGAGATGGAGGTCAGTAAGCGCTGATTATGTCTGCACGGTTTTTTATCCTGATATTATAGTTAGTTTGCTTATTTGTGTTTTTACAGAAATATACAATGCACATACTTCTTTTATTATACATTGAAACTGATTAGAAGAATCGATAGTTTAAAATATTAACACTTTTGTGGTTAAGAAATTGAAATTTGCAGCTTCCGAAACTCACTCTAAAATTTGCTACTTTTGTATCTTTTAGTTAAGAAGTTAATTCTACTAAAAAATCACGCATACATATTTACGTTAGCCAACCAAAAAGACATTTTCTATGTAGTACCCAAAAATTGAAATATTTCTACAAAATGTCAGGTTTTAAAATTGAGTGGAACTCACTAAACCCCGGTCATTGAAAATAACAAATACACTGTTTCCAAGGTTATAACAAAAATGCTACTTTTATATTACAGAAAAGTCTTCAGCATAGACAATAGAATTAAGAAAAAGAGTGATGTTATGTAGAGCCTTATGGTTGTCAATCATGGACAATAGAACAACAGACAAGAAACTCACTGGTGGTTGTAAAAATATTTTACAGAAGAGTTTTGAGAATACCGTGGGCAGCTAAGAAGAGTAATGAAAACTTTCTGAAAGAGGATAAAGCATAAAGAGAGTTAATTTTCAATGTTAGGAAGAAACAATCATCATTTTTTGGCCATGTGATGAGAAGAGCTGGAATATATTGTAACAACTGGGAGAAAAGATGAGGGACAAAGAGATAGAGGGAAGCAAAGAGAAAAAATACCAGACAGCTTAAGAGAATGGCTTGGCAGAAGGTCAACAACAGAAATGATAAATAACTGTCGAGATCGAAAGTTGTGGAGAGACATGATCACCTACGCCAGCAGGAATAGTACTTGATGATGATGATGATGATGGTACTAAAAAAATCAACGGTGGTGGGATGTTGATTAAGAAATGATGGTTAGAAAACCGCTGATGTGTGTAGTTTGTAAAATGAATGAAACAACTCGTACACATATAACCCGTAATGTTGACAAGGTGCAACCCAAATAGGGTGATAAAATTATCAGTAAATTGAAACTACTCTGATTATTGAATAATTGTGTGCTTGGTTACTCCAAAAAGATTATTGGTCATCGCTCTCACAATCCCCTGTCTTCTGTAGCTCCCTAGTGGCAGCTCCCTTCTGTGGCTCCCAGTTAAAAAATTATTGCTTAGGCAAAATAATTATGTCTCATTATAGCTTTCACTCCGGCAGCTTTCTTTATATCATGATAAACCTGAAATGTCTGCATCATTTGAATAAGAAAGAAAGAAAGAAAGAAAAGAAGGAAGGAAGGAAGGAAGGAAGGAAGGAAGGAAGGAAGGCAGGAACAGTTAAGGAAGAAGGGAAAAAATAAGCAAATAAATAGAGAAAGAAAGAAAGAAAGAAAGAAGGAAGGAAGGAAGGAAGGAAGGAAGGAAGGAAGGAAGAAAGAAAGAAGAAGGAAGGAAGGAAGAAAGAAGGAAGGAAGGAAGGAAGGAAGGAAGGAAGGAAGGAAGGAAGGAAGGAAGGAAGGAGGAAGGAAGGAAGGAAGGAAGGAAGGAAGGAAGGAAGGAAGGAAGGAAGGAAGGAAGGAAGGAAGGAAGGAAGGAAGGAAGGAAGGAAGGAAGGAAGGAAGGAAGGAAGGAAGGAGAAAATAAAAGAAGAAGGAATGAAGGAAAAATAAGGAAGAAAGTAGGAAACATACCCTTATTTATCTGAAATGTTAGCATTATGCAAATAATATCTAGACACATATACGGAGGAGTGGGAAACATGGCATGAATTATAGCGTTACATTAACAACATAATCAACAGTTAATTAGACAATATTTATAATAATGAAGATATCGTTGGCGTTACTTTCTGCACTGTCAAACGCCCATCCCTATTTGTGGACTTGATAAATGTGTTCTTTAAATCTAAACCCCTTTGTACTCCCAGCAGTTTATGAAATAACGAGAAGGGACCTGAGAATGAAATTACAAGCAGAATCTTGAATAACGAATAAATGAAATCACTTTAGAGAAATCATCATCATCATCGAGTGCCGTCTCCGCAACGAAGATTGGCTACCATCTTGCTTTGATGGTGCAGGTTGTCATAGGCTGATTTGTCCATCGTTTGATGTTACTCGTCCATGTCAGTCGTGGTCTGCTTCTGCCTCTTTTACCTTGTATTTTCCCCTCCAGGATTACTTTTAGTAGGCTGTTGTGTCTTTTAACATGGCCCAAAAATCACATTTGTCTTTTTTAAAATTGTTTTTAGAAGTTCTCTTTTCATTTTTAGTTGTTTTAAGACTTCATCGTTTGTTTTCTTTTCCTTCCATCCAATTCTACCTATTCCTCAATATATCCACATTTCAATTCAATTCTCTTAGAATGAACTCACTCTAGAGAAATAGTGTTGGAATTAATCACGAGGTCATGACGACGTATGAAACGGATTCCGGATGTGAAAAGTCGATTTATTTATTAAAGTAATGAACATCGAGAAAATACTGGATAGCTTGGTGTCATGGCATGGAAAACGGTCAACAACAGAACTGATACGATGCACTGTAGATAGAAGATTGTGGAAGGACATGATCGCCTACGCCAGCAGGCTTGGTGCTTGATGATGATGAATGAATGAACATGGTGCACGTGG
This sequence comes from Megaustenia siamemsis, assembly GCA_032433765.1. Classification (NCBI taxonomy): domain Eukaryota; kingdom Metazoa; phylum Mollusca; class Gastropoda; order Stylommatophora; family Ariophantidae; genus Megaustenia; species Megaustenia siamemsis. The sequence goes on along the minus strand of JAVIAB010000073.1, from coordinate 110,245,504 downwards.
TGCAGAGTAAAATCATTGTCAGGTGAATTATGGTGAAAATCAGAGAATAGAATGTTTATAAGAAGGGGAAAATGAGAAATATCATGCGTTTAATGGCCGTGACACAGACAGTGTCCGTTAGTTTGTGTGGCTTACGGGTCTCGTAAATACCTAATATCATCATGAAAATTACCGTCCACTTCATCATTATTATCATTATTATTATCATCGTCGATGTTGTCATCACCATCACTACTATCATCGCCGTTATCATCACCACCAACATCATCATCAATCACCTACATCATCATCATCACCGTCATCATCAACATCATATTCACCATCATCGGTATCATCATCATCACCACCACCATCATCGCTAACATCATCACCATCATCATCGTTGTCGTCGTCGTCCTCATCATCACCACCAACATAATCACCACCATCACCACTATCATCATCATCACCATCACCATCATCACCACTATCATCATCATCATCATCATCATCATCATCATCATCACCATCACCATCATCACTACCATCACCACTATCATCATCATCACCACCATAGTCATCATCATCATCACCATCACCATCATCACTACCATCACCACTATCATCATCATCATCATCATCACATCGTCGTCATCATCATCATCATCACCGCCATCATCACCACTATCATCATCATCACCGTCGACATCGTCATAACCATCCCCACCAACTTAATTGTTGTGATGACCATCACAATTACCATCATCAGAATCAACAATTAGCTCGCCTCTTTTTAAACTTGATCTTATAACAGCTACATCGACATGACGTGTTTCTATTCTGCTACAATCATACCTACTTTGTATCATATTGCACTCACTCTTATCTTGGTCTCACCCTCCCTATCTCCCACATATCGTTTAGTATCCTATGTATTTTATTTTCCTTATTTATATTCCTTAAAAATAAGTTCTCTGGAACTTTATTAGTTGCAATATGTATATGGGGCATCGTTAGGAACACATCAACACATTCAATATGTATATGGGGCATCGTTAGGAACACATCAACACATTCAATATGTATATGGGGCATCGTTAGGAACACATCAACACATTCAATATGTATATGGGGCATCGTTAGGAACACATCAACACATTCAATATTCACCCCAATGTGATGTAACAAAATAGTAGGCATAAAACATTCCAAACACATACCATTAATTAGTAGCATTTGGGAGTGGTGGTATGAGTAAATATCCTAACTATAACTATTCTTTCTCATTGTGTATCTCTGCAAGCTAGATACTAAGTTGATACTTTTATATATGCTGAGTCAGGGAATGACATTTTCTCACTCATTAACTCACCTAAATCATTCATTCAATCGCTCACCTCAATCACTCACCTGTCTCACTCACTCTTTCACTCCCACAATCAGTCATTCACTTCCTCACTCACCTCACTCATTCATTCTATCGCTCACCTCTATCACACACCTCTCTCTCACTCACTCTTTCACTCCCCCAATCACTCACTTTCTCACTCACTCACTCTCATTCTCTATCTCTCTCGCTCTCACTCATAAATTTATACCAAATACAACACCACATTCTTTACGTGAAACAATATATTCGAATTCAACAGAATCCACTCACAAGGAAAAGTGACAGCCGAGAATTATAGGCTAGATATTGTGACAGAGGAAAGGAAATGAAATGAGAATACCCTGGCCGGACCTAAATGGAGCTTGACCGTCACAGATGGCCGACCATTAAGTGGAAATGCTGGAAGCTCACAGACTGGAACGTCTGAACCGAACGACCCAGGTCTCTGAGATGCCTGGCTAGGTTAGCCACGCGACTAATGAGCTTGGGTTTGTGTCTAACGTACCGTTAGCCAATTCTACGGCTGTATTGAACTTAGAAATACACAGCAGAATCAAGACAGTTGTCTTCATGTCCCCTGGCTTGTCTCTATACTGATTGATTAATTAGTTAATTAATTGCTGTCTTAGTTATTACTGTCGGTTTAATGTTTCTTTTGGGTGAAATTCACGACAAGATACAGGGGGAAAGCATAAAACTGCCCGAAATTCCCCAGTCTCGTGAGAATATTTGTGATTGATTGAGTACATTGTGTTAAATGTGACGTGTAATTTGTGTTATGAGTTACTTGGGAGCAGCTAAACGATAACTGAAGCCAACGACACGTTCAGTAAGATTAAATAGTCATAAAAATAAATCTCGTGTAGACGAGAACCTGCGGGTACTGACGTAAACATTGGTTGCAATCAAAAGTTAGCCAGAAAAATAACACACAGAAACAATCATAGTACACATCAGTAACAGACGAAATGAACATCATGCCCACATGCAGGGAATCACAATGTGCTGTTAGTAATAACATGGGCGAAATAAAATACATTATGACTAACACATAGACACCCGTACACAAGCCTCATATAGCGTTGTCATATAGCAAAAACCAAGGGGAAATAATATCGATCAGGGGCGGCAATTATGCAGAGTAAAATAACAATACTGGCGCAACATGTTACGGCTGCGGTGTATTTATTTATTTATTTTTTTACAGAGCGCTTAAGCACCCCGCTGATAAGATATTACTTAGTAAAATAATAAATAAATAAAATAACGTATAAAGTAAAGTAAAGTAAGTGAATGTCGATATAAATCGAACTGTTGTGCCAGCTTGTCTTGAAAGGGGCCATTTGTGTTGTTGGTCTGGGCCGCGGGTGGTAGAAACGCGAGTTCATTAACTACTGTGTTCGATCGAAACACGCACACCGCGCGCTCATTAGCACCACGAGCTGATTGGATCTGACCCTGTTTGCAGCATCCATTAAACACGCCTGATCTCATCGGCAGCAATTAGCTGACCCCCGGAACTACAAAAACAGGGGGCAACACTCGGCTCGAGATAATGTTTGCGAGATCGTCTCGGAAAGTAAATTCAGTTCACAAAATTCTCTTCAAGGCCACAGTCGAGTCTTAGCACTATCATCAAGTGTCCTGTAAAATTAATGATAAATCTTCCCCAAAGATTTTCTAGTTTAACCGTTTAATTACTGCACATCAATATAATTTCTTTTTTACCAACAACTTTCTTTGTCCGTAGATTTTTTACATTTCTGTTTTCCGTCTCTTCTTCTGCCATTTATGTGTTCCCGCTGTCTTTAACTTTTCAAATCCAACAATCTCGAGTGTAAAGGTCAAGGTAAAGTACGAGACTTCAATCGGTGTCTTAGCACGCTAGTTTTCACTCATACATACTCGGCCCCCTATCCAGAAGTATTCGGGGATTTCTGGATAGTGTCACTTCAAGCATCGAAACTCACGATGCGAGGCGGCATTCCTCACTTTCCCAGAGTACTATACCCTGGTACCCATTTCTGCCAGCGTCTGGGTCGACCGAAGGGCTATTTTTTTTTCAAGTATATCTCCCAAAACGTTTTATTGTTTTCCTTAAACGCACACTCGTCTTTCTGTCATTCATTTCCTGGTGATATTTCTTCCTTTTATCCCCATTGATTTAATTGGTTTACATGACAATCTAATTAACTAAATTCTTTGCAACAAGTGATTATTCAGGAACTTTAGCCAAGGCTGGTAATTCACATACATAAAATAATATTTATCTTTGACATACTCTTTTTGTTGCAACATACATGTAGTGACTTGCTCATCGACGCCTTCTGAAGCTTAAAATACTAGTAGCCTCAGCCAGTAATACAGTCATAGTTAACTGTAGTAGTCTCCGTCAGCCATAGTTGACTGTAGTAGTCTCCGTCAGTCATAGTTAACTGTAGTAGTCTCCGTCAGCCATAGTTGACTGTAGTAGTCTCCGTCAGTCATAGTTGACTATAGTAGCCTCCGTCAGTCATAGTTGACTATAGTAGCCTCCGTCAGTCATAGTTGACTGTAGTAGCCTCCGTCAGTCATAGTTAACTGTAGTAGTCTCCGTCAGTCATAGTTGACTGTAGCAGCCTCCGTCAGTCATAGTTGACTATAGTAGCCACCGTCAGTCATAGTTGACTGTAGTAGCCTCCGTCAGTCATAGTTGACTATAGCCACCGTCAGTCATAGTTGACTGTAACAGCCTCCGTCAGCCATAGTTGACTAAACTAGTCTCCGTCAGCCATAGTTGACTGTAGTAGCCTCCGTCAGGCATAGTTGACTATAGTAGCCACCGTCAGTCATAGTTGACTGTAGCAGCCTCCGTCAGCCATAGTTGACTAAACTAGTCTCCGTCAGCCATAGTTGACTGTAGTAGCCTCCGTCAGGCATAGTTGACTATAGTAGCCACCGTCAGTCATAGTTGACTGTAGCAGCCTCCGTCAGCCATAGTTGACTAAACTAGTCTCCGTCAGCCATAGTTGACTGTAGTAGCCTCCGTCAGGCATAGTTGACTGGTGTAGCTTCCGTCAGTCATATCTGACTAAAGTAGCCTCCGTCAGCCATAGTTGACTATAGTAGTCTCCGTCAGCCATAGTTGACTGGTGTAGCTTCCGTCAATCATAGCTGACTAAAGTAGCCTCCGTCAGTCATAGTTGACTATGGATTTTGCAGCGCTCCTAAGAAATATTTTTTTTTCCTTTTCATTCGTCGTGTATTTTCTGTTTCTATGAATCTGTCTGCTTCTTGTTTGAGTTGCAGCTTTAGAATGTGTATCCAAAGATTGCAGCTCTATCTTCACAGGCTGCAAGGTTAATGCTCAGAGTCGTCATGTCACGTTTACACACATCTATAAACCAAAAGAATGCTGAAAGATATTTTTTCTCAGAAGAATGCTGAATTTTCCCTGGACAGCTAAAAAGACCAATGAGAAAGTTCTCAAAGAGGCCAACACAACAAGGGAGCTCTTAAAAAACATCAGAAAGAAGCAATCAACATTATTTTGGGCACATCATGAGAAGAGGAAAGTTGGAATACTTGGTTACAACTAGCAAAATAAAAGGAAAGAGAGATCGCGGACAACAAAGAGCGAAAATACTGGATAGCAATAGCATGGTGTCATGGCATGGAAAACAGTCAACAACAGAACTGATACGATGCACTGTGGATAGAAGATTGTGGAAGGACATGATCGCCAACGCCAACCGGTACGGCACATGATGATGATGATAAACCAAAGCTTTGGGCGCCCCCTACTTTTTTTGCCATCTGCAAGTTGTCCATGAAGTATATCTTTTGGTATGCAGCCATCTTTCACACGGTGTGAGTGGCCAATTCAGAGTAACCTACATTGATTGAGCAGCGTGTAGATGTTCGGGACGCCTGTCCGAGTAAGGACCTCCAGTTTTGTCATTTTATCCTTCCATGTGATACCAAGAATACGACGCTGGCATCGCAGATGGAATGAATTTAGCCTTCTCTCTTGTTACAAAACTACTACTGATCATTTTGGTTAGTTCCACGTATTTCGTCGCTCTGTTCTTGATGTTTTGTCACGAGGTTTTTTAAGTCTTAGAATTGTCAGTTTGTGAACCTCAACGGCTTCAATGGACAATCTGATTAGTCGTTTCTTGTTAAAGAAGCTAGACCATGTCCTTCCTAGAGTGTGAGCCAGACCATGTCCCTCCCCTAGAGTGTGAGCCAGACCTTGTCCTCCATAGAGTGTGAGCCAGACCTTGTCTTCCCTAGTGTATGAGCTCTATAAAATAACGTTAAATAGGCGTAGATACCATATGTTGTAGTTTACAGCAAACTGCGATATTTATCCTTTCAACCCAACATTTCCAACTTCTGTATCACATTTGTCTGAGCCCTGGGTTACCTTCCATGTTTGATCCCTACTAATTAGTAATACCTTAGTCCGTCTGACACTACGCCCACAAGACGAGAGTGGAGAAGCATCTTGGCCAGTTCTGCGTCAGTGTTCACAACGCAAGCATCAGCATCAACTCGCTGACAAGACACTGTTATTTGTCTTGGACCCGTACATTTTTGTACTAAAACTATTAACAAGACAAACGTGCACTGTTTTAATTCGCTTAAAACGTCGTCTTTCAGTACACTGGCTAATCCGATAAGTATTTTTTTACATGAGAGATCGCGAACGACAGAGAGAAGACGCTAGCTTGGTAGCATGGTATAGAAAAGAGTAAATAACATAACTGACACGATGCACTGTGAAGAGGAATTTGTGGAAGGACATGATTGCCTAGCTCACCCAGCCTTTAATGGGTACCGGATTTTTTTCTGGGAAAGTAAAGCGGCACGGGCGTAATACCGACCACATTACCCCAAAAATCATGTACCGAAGGTCTGTAAAATATATGGTCACTAACACCATATTCCCTATACGCCACTTGGCGTGACGGGGGTACTTTACTTTTTTTTTTTATGATTGCCTAGCCAACGGGTAATGCACATGATAATGATTCTTTTGCACTCAATGTTCTCCAAAAATTATAATTGACTCACTTACTTGCATATCCCACATCAAAACAAAATGAACTGACGAAATAAAATTAACATGGCGACTAAATGTATATGTACTTTACTGCTGCCTATATCATATCTACAAACAGATGTATTCTTCATTATGTATATACTGAGTTTAGGATAACCATAATCTTATATCAAAATGTACATCCAATGTATTTTAAGCTTATTGACTAAGATCTGTCACGATAAATATTAAAGGAATAAGTAAATCAGATCAAGAATAATCTCTTACCGCGAAGACTTATTTGTGTGGTATATAGAAACCTACAATGATTTCATCTTGCTTTGAAAGCTGATAGTAGACTGAACTATCAATCAATTTATCTTCGGCCAATTGCGAGCATTCGATTGGTTACATAAAATGGATTTTTCTTTTCACTCCCGCCCAGTTTTCATGATTGGGTAACTTCTATTGTTAGTTTGTGCAGACAGACGAACGGACGGACAGGGAGATAGATGAACTTACGGATAAATTAAAAGAAAAAATGATGGATAGGAAAGAACTTATTAGCTATAGTGTGTAGTATGAGATGATGATTTTTTATTGGGGATATCTGGTTGCCTGAGACGAGGATGAGACGAGGGCAAGGACTGTAGAGTGGGGAATAGGGAGATTATTCAATTCAAACGGTCTTTAAATTATTAATGTTTCATTGATTAATCCATCACCGATGACGCAATTAGCCTAGTTAGATGAGCTATCAGCATCCCTGATGCTATTCAATATATGCTCATGGTAATAATCTTAAACTATTTGGCATACATAAAACCACTGGAAATTATAATCAGATATGAAAATACAAGGGGATAAAATACAAGGAGAGAGTGGAAAATTGGGGAAATAGAGGGAGAGAAGGTAATACACGGTGAGAGCTGAAAATATAATGAAATAAAGGATTTACTACAAGGAAGAGTGAGTAATATGGTCAAGTTAGGAAATATAAGAAAAGGTGAGAAAATGTAGTGAATAAAGCGAAACTACAAGATAAGGGGACAACATTCGTGGATAGAGAGAAGCTACAAGAGTAGGGGACAGCATTCGTGGATAGAGAGAAGCTACATGAGAAGGGGACAGCATTCGTGGATAGAGAGAAGCTACATGAGAAGGGGACAGCATTCGTGGATAGAGAGAAGCTACATGAGAAGGGGGCAGCATTCGTGGATAGAGAGAAGCTACATGAGAAGGGGACAGCATTCGTGGATAGAGAGAAGCTACATGAGAAGGGGACAGCATTCGTGGATAGAGAGAAGCTACATGAGAAGGGGACAGCATTCGTGGATAGAGAGAAGCTACATGAGAAGGGGGCAGCATTCGTGGATAGAGAGAAGCTACATGAGAAGGGGGCAGCATTCATAGATAGAGAGAAACTACAAGAGAAGGGAACAGTATTCACAGATAGAGAGAAATTACAAGAGAAGGGGACAGCATTCATGGATGCAGAGAAACTACAAGAGACGGAGAAATCATTCGTGGATAAAGAGAAACAAAGAATTCTGAGAAGGACATGTAATAGATAAAAGAAACTACAATAGAAAGAGACAGCATGTAATGGATAATGAGAAACTATAAGAAAAAGTCATCGATACAAAGAAACGGCAAGATAAGGAGAGAGTGGATTTAATGGATAAAGAAAAGGTACGAGGAAAGGGGAGAATACGTTGTAGGTGTAGTGTGTAAAATGGGACAAGGAGAAAAGGACGAGGAGATAAAATATATGGAACGTATGAAATTGGAAAACATACAGTGGACAGAGAAACAAATACAAGGACAGTGAAGAACATATAATGGAGGGGAGATAACCAAATCTAGATTTGATTTAAATCAGTATAAAAAATAAACTCTTGTCACCACGGTAGGTGTACCCTAGTTTTGACTCTTTGAAATGACGAAAACAAAGAAAAAAAAGATATATACATAATCTAGAACTGAAGAAAATATAGCAGATTGTATAAAGTACATTATATATAGCAGATTGTATAAAGTATATTATATATAGCAGATTGTAAAACGTATATTATATATAGCAGATTGTATAAAGTATATACAGCAGATTTTATATATTATATATAGCAGATTGTAAAAAGTATATTATATATAGCAGATTGTATAAAGTATATATAGCAGATTGTATAAAGTATATACAGCAGATTCTATATATTATATATAGCAGATTGTATAAAGTAAATGATACCAAAATAAGGATATCAAAAGCAAGAGGAGCTTTCATTGCACTGGGAAACATATGGAAATCCAAAGAAATTAGGTTAAATACTAAAATAAAAATTTTCAACTGAAATGTTAAGGCGGTCCTATTATATGGCTGTGAAACATGGAGAACAACAAAATTGACAATCACGAAGATACAGACTTTCATTAATGGATGCTTACGCAGGATAAAAGGATGGAAATGGCAGGACAAAATCACGAACATAGAATTATGGAAATGTACCAGTCAAACACCAGTGGATAAAGAGATACAGCGAAGACGATGGCGTTGGATAGGACACATACTACGGAATCCAACTGAGAGTATTACACAACATGCCCTTTTTTGAAATCCCCAGGGGAAAAGACAAAGAGGAAGACCAAGGAATTCTTGGAGAAGACAGATAGAAGCAGAGATGAAGATGATGGGGAAGACATGGAATGATCTTAAGAGAATGGCAAGAAACAGAACGACTTGGAAAGTGTTTGTTGAAGACCTATGCTCCACTGGGAGCTAAAAAGATAGAAGAGATTGTATAAAGTATATATAGCAGATTGTATAAAGTATATTATTTATAGCAGATTGTATAAAATATATTATATATAGCAGATTGTATAAGTATATACAGCAGATTGTATAAAGTATATTATATATAGCAGATTGTATAAAGTATATATAGCAGATTGTTTAAAGTATATACAGCAGATTGTATAAAGTATATATAGCAGATTGTATAAAGTATATTATATATAGCAGATTGTATAAAGTATATTATATATAGCAGATTGTATAAAGTATATATAGCAGATTGTATAAAGTATATTATATATAGCAGATTGTATAAAGTATATTATATATAGCAGATTGTATATAGTATATTATATATAGCAGGTTGTATAAAGTATATACAGCAGATTGTATAAAGTATATTATATATAGCAGATTGTATAAAGTATATTATATATAGCAGATTGTATAAAGTATATTCGCAGATCACCAATGCCTAATATATGAGGATGAAAACCTGCTACAACAGCATTTAACATCTCTAGATAAAAGCTGCACAAACTACAGTATGAAAATTAACACAGCAAAAATAGAGGCTATAAGAATAAGCAAATTAAGACACCCATTAAACATTAAGATCAAAGATAAAGAAATAAAACAATTAGATGAATTCAAGTATTTAGGCACAATGTTCACAGAAGATGGGAAACTAGACAGAGAAATTGGCATGAGAATACAAAAAGCAAATGCTGTCACATGGGAGCCGCGATAGCTCAGTGGTTAGTGAACTGGACTACAAAGGACAAGGGGTAGGGTTCGATCCCAACCGACGGCTTCCATGTTCACCCAGCCTTAAATGGGTAGCGGATTTTTTTGGGGAAAGTAGCGCGGCACGGGCGTAATACCGACCACATTACCCCAAAAATCATGTGCTGAAGGTCTGTAAAAATTATGGTCACTAACACCATATTCCCTATACGCCACTTGGTGTGACGGGGGCTCCTTACCTTCTTTTTTACCTACGTAACTGGACTACGTTCTATTCTGTTTTACACTCTCTACGGAGCCATTAGTGGGGTGTGATAAACACTCCAAGGTTTGGTGACAGCTTTACAAGGAAGGAACACAACATAATACTGACTTTTCGGCCTGTGGCATTCTTCAGAATACAGGGACAACGACAACAAACGGTGAAGCTCAATTATCTATAACTAAATGTTGGATGATCAAATGGAGGGAGAGGTGGACAGATAGAGGAAAGTAAGATGTTGAAATAAGAAAAGAGGCTGCATGAGGGGAGGTAGGATGAGCGTCGAGATATATAAAATACAAAGATTAGAAAATGAGGAAGTGACTAAAGAGTTGAACGTAAATAGTAAAAAGTGAATAATGTATCATTAAAAGTATATGAAAATGACTTAACTCAAACGACTGGTCGGTCCTCTGTGATGGAATTAATCCGAATGACTTAGTACGTTCAGGCTATATCCGGAAAGCATCACGAAAGCATTCTTTACCGCAGCATTGCAATTATTTGCCTGTTCCCTTTACACTCTCTATACCTAACAAGGGCTAGGAATTCATGTGAGCTCTTGAAAAATCACTGCAGTTTGACTGATAAATAGTACATTCAACTAAAGCCTCCCTTTCCTTCAACAATTTTTACAAAATCTGATTGTTTAGCTTAGTTCGTCATGATGTTTTCTCTCTACCCTTGCTATGTATCCAACCCGTTTAATTTATTCATTGCGGATGTTATTTTTAATTGATTTAATATCTTATTTTCTTCCTATACCTTCCTTCTTGATTGTTATCGATTCTTGTTACATTCAATATTCTTTTAAATTATTTCATTTTCTCTTATGTTATTTTAAATAATGTCCATGAGTGACACTGGTAACAATGTCGGAATAATGAATGTTGCTAAAATAAAAATAAAAAACAATTGTCTAATTTTTAATGTCGCGTGTACAGATTACTAATGAAAACAAAAGAAAGAAAGTTAAAATCCCGAAATCATGAAATTGTTTTGATGAAAACATTTGCTAGAATATGAAAAGTTGAATTATATCGATAATTATATGAAAGAAGACACGGCTAGAAGGCTGAATGGTTCGATAAGGGTAAAGATACATCGGAACAACGTAATGAGCTGTTATCACGATATTTGATGAAGATGACAAGCACAGAGTTGTAAATATGAAAGAAAACACAGAGAACAAATCAGAATGGGCCTGATGAAGAGATATCCTTGATCAGGAAGTGTAGCTTTGATATTAGTAAACAAAATGTGTTTAGGTAATGTTGGTTCTCGTGTATCAGGCGGAGGTAGTACTAATGGAGATGATTTAGTTTGTATTAAATGAAATGAGTTATTAGTTAATGTCTGAGATATCTCTCATTGTGGGCTTGATTATGTGTGTGTGTGTGTGTGTGTGCGTGCGTGCAAAAGAATAAGAAGGGAGTAAGAGATACGGATGTGAAAAAGGAAGATGAGACAGAAAGAGAGAAGAGTGAGGGGAAAAGAGTTTTGAAAAGTGGGAGATTAATGGAGAAACGAGATTGAAAAAAATACAAAAAAAGAGAGTGAGGGAGTGATAAGTATCTAGTGAGAATTTCATTTATTTATAGAGCGGAGAGAAAAAAAGACAAAGATTGAGATACAACAAGAGTGAAACAGAGAGAAAAACAACGATAAAGACAAGAGGAGAAAAAAGAGAGAGAGACGGGGATAGAAAGTGGGATATTGTGTGAAAAACAGAGAGAGAGAAGAAAAAAAAGGAGAGAGAGAGAAAGAATAAATCGACAGATGTAACAAAACAATAGAGAAGACTAAGGCAACACAGCAACAACACAACATAAATACACCATAGCAGCAGCAACCAACTACACCGCAAAACTAGCCGTTCTCACCGAGCAATTGAGAAAAATAATCGGCATAACTAGAAACAAGGATTCTAAAGTGAGCGTCAGTGAAGAAAAGACCCACACAAAAGGGGCATTTGGTTTGAGTGACTGAACAGCAACAAAATAGCTGCAGCATTCATGATGGCGCCCGGGTTAGTAACGAGACGAGTGACGACAAAGCAAGAAAAATAGCGCCATTTGTCACGTTCCGCGATCAGACCTCCAAATTATCATCGCTACAGTGACCAAAGATGGCGGAGGGGGACAACAGGGCGACTACCCGTCAATTTAATAAAAATGTCTAGTTGGCAGCTCAAGAAACCGGAAGGAACAACACCCAACAAATAGTCAGCAAACTCTATCAGGTTCCTAGACAATGGAGTGGTCGTCCTTCTGGCGTAATTGTTATGTCAAAGTCGGGACAAAATTAATCGCTTCCCCTAGTTCAGATTTACAAATTCTCCGCCACTGGTTTCCGGAAGCCAAATTTGCAGCTCCCCAAGGACCGATAACTCTTGGAGCGAGCCCTGCTATTGGCGTTCTCCGTGTCCATGGAAACACTTGGTGGCGCAATGATCGTTAAAGAGTGATGAATATTTCAGCGCCCGTCACAACCGTTATACCAGCAGATGGACAAGAATCAGCATAAACAGAGTTGAGAGGTCTTTGCGCAGGCAAGGAAGAAAGACTCATCTTTTGTAGAACGATTTGGCTTGAATGTTCAGTGACTCGAAGTGAGAGTTGTCCCCCATCATTCATCACATGCAGCCAAAAGACGGCCAGAGTTATAGTTAACGAGCAAGGTCATGATGAAGCCAAAATTAGATTATGGGCGAATCTGTTGTTAAAGTCACAATTACGAAATAGAAAGCTCGTTATGTGGTCGACTGAGATGTGGGCGAGGGCATATGAGGGCCATGATTGTCTGAGTTCATATTCGAGCTCAAAAAATCGAGTCCGGGCTAAAAGCCATTAATGTCAAAAAGATGTATGAAGAGCTATGAGGTGTGATTTAAGTGATTCCTAATTTGGTTGGAAAAGGCCGATGATCATCTGGACATCGGTTTTGTTATAGTGATGAATATATGGAGCCCCTAGTGTGAAGCTCCAACTGGACTAGGTATTGTACAAGAGTGATTTACGACAGTCGTAATTTTCAAACTCTGACTGGTCGTTTCGAAAGATGGGGGCGTGGCAAATAAATGCAAAATTTGTATAATTGAGACTTCACAACGGAACAAATAAGAAACAAATGTGGAGGAATACAGGTCCTTGCTAATTAAAATCAAAGTAATTAATGTGAATGCACTCATTACAGAATATGTACACAAAAGTTTGTCAACAAAAATAAATCCTACGAAAAATAATTAAATCTTTGGTCTTCTTTGAACAACAGCAATCTTGATTTGTCTTGTTCTTCAACATAATTCCAAAACTGTTCTATCTTTACATGCAGAGGCCTTAGTTCTTTGTTTCACAATTGTGAAATGCGGGAATCTATAGCTGGGAGGTGCGGTGGTCGTCTACAGTCCGAAGGTGCCCAGCTCGGACCACATTTTGAGAGACAAGGTTTTTCATCCAGTTACCACAACACCTCATGTTAGCTGTGGTCACCACTATTGGCAACAGTGATAAAGATTAGATTCGCGTTCTGTTCAACACGTTAAAGAATCCTTAACATTTGAAAACTTAATCCTACGTTCATCCAGCTTCTGAAAATGGGTACCTGAAATGCATTTCAGTAGGGAGGCGGTCTGGCGTGATACTGACCATACCACCATCGATAAATACCATTGATTTATTGAAGAATTTGGGGCACAAACATTATATTCCAAAGCGCCTTAAGAAGGGGAGGAAAGTTTGATTTATTGTTTATTTGTTAAAATAACATTTATTTATATATTTGTTATCTTTATGGTCTTAAAACATAAAGTGTTTTTATTAGTTAATTATATCTCCTGCCTATAATTTTAAAAATTGTTAAATCATTTTATCTTTTTTTTTGTTTTGTTTTTGTTTTGATTCATAGTTTTATTGCATGTTTTTTTTTATACGTCTGTATTTCCACCTATATTTTCTGGTTCATCTGTACGTTTTCCACTTGTAAAAACCGTACATTTATACTTCGTTGTCATTTGCTGACCACATATAAAGATCTTATAATAGAAAATAAATGTGTTGTCATTAGTAAGCCTCAGATATCAGAATATTCGTTAACACATCATTAAATATATACAAGGTATCCACTTGTATATCTTTACGGCATTTATCAAATTTGGGGAGTCTTTTCTAAGGTTATCATCATCATCATCAAGTACCGGGCCTATCCAATCGCGAATCCAATCTTTATAACTAAGGTTATACAGCGATGTAAATATAAGACCGGCATGCCTGATGACGTCGGTATTAATGGGGATTTGAAATTATTCTGTTCATTCTTGCATGGCTGAAGCATACAGCCAGCTCTTTTCATTCTTGCATGGCTGAAGCATACAGCCAGCTCTTTTCATTCTTGCATGGCTGAAGATACAGCCAGCTCTTTTCATTCTTACATGGCTGAAGCATACAGCCAGCTCTTTTCATTCTTGCATGGCTGAAGCATACAGCCAGCTCTTTTCATTCTTGCATGGCTGAAGCATACAGCCAGCTCTTTTCATTCTTGCATGGCTGAAGCATACAGCCAGCTCTTTTCATTCTTGCATGGCTGAAGCATACAACCAGCTCTTTTCATTCTTGCATGGCTGAAGCATACAGCCAGCTCTTTTCATTCTTGCATGGCTGAAGCATACAACCAGCTCTTTTCATTCTTGCATGGCTGAAGCATACAGCCAGCTCTTTTCTCATTTTCAATTGCCAAGAGTTCTTCACTGTTTTCGTGGTTGAATATGTTTAGAATATAACAGCAGCCAAAATGTAACTGCGCATGTCATTTATATATGGCGATTGAGAACATCAGAAAGGAAATCAACAAATTCATCATAAATGCATGCAGCTTTTCCTGGGGAAAATGTCACATTATTGTATATTTTAAAAAAATCATTGACTAAGAACTAATCCATATAGTAGCCAGAGGAAATACACGCAATTATGACGATTAGAATTTGGAGATGGAATAGTTACATACTCAGATGTGATACAGAAACCATTACAAGAACTGCCATATAGTGATTTCATGAGCAATTTCAGTGTTCTATCTTTATTCCTCGCAGCGTTATCTTTCCCATCTCTTCTGCTCATATTCCCCCCTTGCCACCCCTGCTTTCTATTTTTCCTCCGACTCTATGAGACAGTTCCTTTCATTCATCCTCAGTGAACCCTTTCTCCTTGTTCACTACGTTTGGCACCTTTTTGGCCCACAAGATCCTAATTGGCCCAATGACTATTTATCATCTGACTAACAGGCACATAGGTCCTGGCGACACGACCTATTCTGCCATTTTAAGATTAGGGACCATGTATATAATTGCAGTGCTGGCGGTAAAGCTGGTTGCAGGAGCAAGTATGGCTGGCAGCAGGTAAGTGTACTTTACACCCCACTTCTTGTTCCATTTTATGATTAGTATACGCCCTCCTTTCGTGTTTGCTTTTGTATAATATTTTTTGTTGATGTGTACCTGATGAAGGCTGTTACTAAAACGCCCTAGGTTGCGTCTCTCTATAGGTATAGCTGTTTAATATCTTTTTATGTTTATTTAACATCCTGAGCGAAGGAGAAAACCAATAAAGTCAAAGACAAAGTTGATGACGAACAGTGAAGGCAGCGATCAAAAGTGAAGTCCAGACATGGGGAACTCTGTGGACGATGACCATGGAAATGAGCAGGGCAGTGTTCTACCCTTTCACAACCAGATATGCCGAGTTAACATGTTGCTCTGAAGCTGAGAACACCAAAGAGGAACTAAAAACAATCACCTTCGTTTATGGAGAATTTATCTTGACTCATATCGTAGGACACAGTTTTTTGTGACGATACTTTTGTTAATTAACTCATGTGTGCCCTTCCAGGAAGATAAAATACACATGCTTCTTCTTATATACACACAAAGCAATTGGAAGATGTTGCATGTTAAAGTTAAAAACAACAAAATTGGGGTTAAAAATTTGAATATTGTACACCGGAACCTTACATATTTTCCAACATCTTTCTGTTACGAGCATTCACTACTAAAATATCATTCATAAATAAATATCTAATTTAGCTAGAAATGCTACGTTCTGTATTTGGTGTCACAAATTGAAACCACTTTCACCAAATATCAGTTCTAAGAATAGGGGGAATGTAATAAGCTCATGACATCATTCATAAACGTGACAACATTTCCAAGATTTGAACTAATATGTCACTTTAGGATAAACATAAACAACTGTGACAAGCACTTAGACACTAAGTGTTATACTTCAATTGAGAACTACAACAATGTGATTTGTTGCGTATTTTGCACGTGGCCATCTTATTGTCTGTTTACTTTCTGTAATACAAATAGCTACATGTACGCGATATCTAAGTGACACGGTCAATATACCCGGCCTCGTTTGGAACCAGAGTTTAATCAAAGAAGGAATAAATCCCATCTACTGTCTGAAGTCAGCGTCAGCCGGCAGCAAAATCACGAGAGTTGTCCAGCATCAGAGCCGAAAACACCCCCATCAAAGAGACGCTCAATATGATTCATAATTTAAAAAAAATAAATGAACACAAAAATAGAAAACCACATCAGTTTTTAAGAGAGAAAAGAATTACAGGAGTGGACATTTTATTGACAACATGTGATCTCTGATTGTTTATTATTGTTCGCCTTCCCATTGTGAGAGTGGAGGCGATGATTCGTTGAGAGTAGAAATTAAAGGAAACACCAGGTCGTCTAAAGGTGCATTTAAAACACAATCAAAATGAAATCAAAACTGTGTTTTTGAAGAGGAAGTACTTGATTGTTTTAGAACATGCATATTCTCAGGTCCCTTGTGTATTTTGTTTTTATAAAGGACTTCTCTTTGTCAATATATTTTTTTTTAAATCAGCGAAGACACAAGTATGTGTGTGTATGTATGGATGTGTGTGTGTTTGTACACCCACTTTTGTTTTCTTTTGAAAATGTGGACAGACTAAAGTATTGCGCAGCATTCACACACACACACACACACACCACTCCCGAAGCAATTTACGTTTGCCGGGGTAGATAACATCTGTCCATTAATGGCAGCTTAACAACAGATTGAAACGAATGCCGGGAAGTGGTTTGATTTGGTGGTTTCGTCCCCTCTCATGACTTTGATCGCTTTCCCTGATAATTAAACACCCGTCACATGAAAGGGCAGCCAGGTAACATACATGGAAAATCCAGGTGGGCTTATACTTCCCTCCCTCTACTCCCTCCCCCTGCCTAATTTTATTAAATCGACCTGGTATCTACAAATATTTTATTGCAGAAAGACTCAACTGTACTCGTGTAGTTTTATTGACAGTAGAGTAGATCAGTAGTCGGTCTACTCTACACCACGGGTCCATTAGTTCCAGGAACAAAACCCAAAGTGTGACACATTCTTGACTCTTCATGTTTAAAAAAAAATAATAATACTAATCTTCTTCTACCTTTCAACTCCCTGTGGAGCATAGGTATTCAACAAACACTTTCCAAGCCGTTATGTTTTTTTGCCATTCTTTTAAGATCACTCTATGTCTTCCCCATGATCTTCATTTCTGCCTCCATCTGTCTTCTCCATGACTATTTTGGTCGTCCTCTTTGTCTTTTTCTCTGGGGATTCCAAAAAAAGGGCCAGTTGTGTAATACTCTCAGTTGGCTTCCGCATTGTGTGTCCTATCCAGCACTATCGTCTACACTGTATCTCTTTTTCCACTGGTATTGTGACTGACACATTTCCATAATTCTATGTTAGTGATTTTGTCCTGCCAATTCCGCCCTTTTATTCTGCGTAAGCATCCATTAATGAAGGTCTGTATCTTCATGGTTGTCATTTTTGAATAATAATAACAATGATAATAATAATAATAATAATAATAATAAAGAAAGATATTTGCAGGCTGCGCTCAATCTTGTATCAGTGGACGTCAATGGAAATGTAAAACAACAAGAGTGTAACCTAACATGATAGAATAATATTTGTAGTAATAATTAGTTTATCTAATTATTAATGATCATGATAAGTCACTTGTTTGGTAAACATTTAGTGTCTTATACTGGATGCTGATTTACTGAACAGCTTCTCTCGTGGCTAAACCTGCCAATATTGGGCAGACAGATCCATCCGCAGAACGAACAAGATATATTCGTGGTGTCTGGCCTTGTCTCATTTCTCTTGCGCCTTTTGTCTTCTGCATCTGATACCAGCACTGCCTCGAAAGTTGCTGTGACATTTTTTATTGTTGTTCTCCATGTGCTACGCTCTACAGCTAGATTTTCCGGGGTTTTTTTTCGCTGTAAAGGAAATCCCCTAAAGGAAGCCCTGCAAACATCCTTATATCTCAGCACTAGTCTGCACTTTGATTTCTTTCCGTCTTTAAGTTCGCCATACAAAATATCTGCAATAATATTTATAACAATAATTATATTTCAGGATTTGGTTAGCACTAGAGACCCATCTGAGTCGTCACAACTCTATTTTACATATCTGACTAGACAAGCTATGTAGATGTTAAATCTGTGCTTGGGTAGCTCCAGACCAGCGTTGGGCATATAAGGGCATTCTAAAGAGAATTAAGGAAAGCCAAAGCATCAACGGGAACAAGTCATCATTCTTTAGTTATTAGTGTGGAGGGGAACATATTGTGGTAATAGAAACAAAAATATCGACGAGGCTTTGCAGTTAACTCACAGGCCCGAAAAAAACGTACATGATAAAGTCCTGAACAAGTATTTGTTAAATATAGTATTCAGAAATATGAGCCTAGTAGAGTTGATTAGAGGCCAGTTCTTCTTATCACAGGCTCAATTAATAGTCAAACTCAATGAATTAAAAAAGTAAGGGAACTATTAACTAGTGGTTGATAGATCAACCACTATCACTATGAGCATACATGTAAGAGAACTATTAACTAAAGATACCTATTAACCACTATCACTATGAGCATACATGTAAGAGAACTATTAACTAAAGATACATATTAACCACTATCACTATGAGCATACATGCAAGAAACAACTTCATTTAAAAGTGAAGTTTTTAAATTCTTTTTTTCAGTAAACTATTCTGTCACAGAAGTGTAAAACATGAAACTTTAGGCTCCTTAAGCTTCGAAGATGAAAATGTTTTTGGCACCACTGCTATAGTTCAATATAGAAGATTCACTTAAACGTAAAGTGAAAATGTGAGAAACAAAACGTAAATGATCCACATAAGCGTAAAGAGAAAATGAGAGAAACAAAACGTAAATGATCCACATAAACGTAAATAGAAAATGTGAGAAACAAAATGTAAATGATTCATATAATCCCGTAAATACGAAAGTGTGAGATTCAACATGTTCATATAGACCCCATCAACTCAAACCTCGAGAACAACCTTGTTGAATGTACTGAACAAGCCCCATTGTACAAAAGTATGAGCACTATCTTGTTGAATGTACTGAACAAGCCCCATTGCACAAAAGTATGAGAACTAACCTCTTCACTTCCTCACTTGTCTTTCAGTGTCATGTGGAGATATAATTTGCAATCTGTTGCTCATCTGATGGCCTCTGCTGCTGTTATGTTTCCTAGTATTTGTAATATTTTTCCATCAATAAATATTTTTCGTCTGAGGTTCTGCGTTATATTTCTTTAAGGCTCGTTGTGTTGTGTTTTGATTATTCTGTCTTATCACGTGGCCAAACCATTCTGCTAGTTGTTTCTTTATGTATTTTATGGTTTGAATAATTATTAGCTTTTTCTCTCAATTCTTCATTTCTGATCTTATCTCACAGGCTTTTTCGTGTTATACGTTTAACACATTAAATTTCTGTAGTTGTTATTTTTCTTATTCTCAAGTTTAGCAGCCCACGGCTGGCATTGGTAGCACAACGTTAGAATATAGATTGTACTGTAGAGTGCCCGTTTAGCGTTTTTTCCTTGTTTGACAGCACTGGTGACATTTGTCCAATTATTTGACAAGCTTTGTTACATCTTCAGTCTATATCTGCTGTTTGTGAATTGTCGTTTGTCACTAAACTTCCTAAATATGAAAATTCCTTCATTTGTTCTAAATGCCTGTTGTTTATCATTATATTGATGTTTTCTTTTGCGATGTTCACAACTTCTTGTATGAGAACTACCTTGTTGAACATTCTCAAAAAACGCCATCGCACTAAAGTATGAGAACCAATTAAATAGATGTATGCCAAAACCAATGCGCATTATATTTTCTTCCGCTAAAAAAATGTGTGTCACAAACGTGTCACCCAGATTCGCTGTCTTAAGTTTCAATTTGGATATTTTGTCCGCATTTACAAAAAAAAATAAAAAATAAAAAGAACAAATGTGCAACAATCTGCAGGAAAGCAAAGTTGCAAACCAGACCTCTTTTCCCGCCGATTTTAGAATTGTCTTCAAGTCGTTTCTTTATGCACGCCTTTGCATAACAAAACTTGAATAAAAAAAATAACACCCCTACTTCTGCTCCTTTCTCTGCCCCATCTTCTGCTAAATATCTCTTCGAACTTATCCCAGCGGGTGATTCCATTTTTTAGCTCCGGGTTGTAGGGACCTGGAAGAAAATTGCTCCACAGGGGTGTCCATCATTTTGAAGAACATAATCTCCGATAAATCTGTAAGCCCGTATCCTTTACCCCCGCATGTAAGAAAATTTCATGAACGGGGACAAATTAGGACTTGAATGCTTCTCGGTTCTTGAAGAAAAGACGGGGAACCGTGGTTAAGATGGATGGATGGGTAACTGGTTCAAAGAGGTCTGACGTAAATTTGTGACGTTTGACATGAAAAATGTTTTACTTGCGAGGATTTGAAATAAAGCATGAACGATAGTGAATATTTGACATTGTCATCAAGAGGGTCACCTGTAGTTGTAATATTAGGGGATGGAGGGTCACCTATAATTGTAATATTAATGGATGGAGGGTCACCTATAGTTGTAATATTAGGGGATGGAGGGTCACCTATAGTTGTAATATTAGGGATGGAGGGTCGCCTATAATTGTAATATTAATGGATGGAGGGTCACCTATAGTTGTAATATTACGGGATTGAGGGTCACCTATAGTTGTAATATTAGGGGATAGAGGGTCACCTATAGTTGTAATATTAGGGTAGGGAGGGTAACCTATAGTTGTAATATTAGGGGATGCAGGCTCACCTATAGTTGTAATATTAGGGGATGGAGGGTCACCTTTAGTTGTAATATTAGGGGATGGAGGGTAACATATAGTTGTAATATTAGGGGATGGAGGGTCACCTATAGTTGTATTATTAGGGGATGGAGGGTCACCTATTGTTGTAATATTAGGGGATGGAGGGTCACCTATAGTGGTAATATTAGGGGATGGAGGGTAACCTATAGTTGTAATATTAGGGGATGGAGGGTAACCTATAGTTGTAATATTAGGGGATAGAGGGTAACCTATAGTTGTAATGTTAAAAATATACTTCGAACGACTACAGCATCGAACGACCCTAACATCGAACTACCCAAAGATCAAACTACCCTAACATTGAACTACCCAAAGATGAAACTACCCTAACATCGAACTATCCAAAGATCAAACTACCCTAACATCGAACTATCCAAAGATCAAACTACCCTAACATTGAACTACCCAAAGATCAAACTACCCTAACATTGAACTACCCAAAGATCAAACTATACTAACATCGAACGACCCAAAGATCAAACTACCCTAACATTGAACGACCCAAAGATCAAACTACCCTAACATTGAACTACCCAAAGATCAAACTACCCTAACATCGAACGACCCAAAGATCAAACTACCCTAACATTGAACGACCCAAAGATCAAACTACCCTAACATTGAACTACCCAAAGATCAAACTACCCTAACATCGAACTACCCTAGCACCGAACGACCCTAACACCGACCGAACCTAACATCAAACGACCCTAACATCGAAACGTTGCAGAGGTCCGATGCTAAATACCTGAAGAGAATTTTGATCGGGAGTTTGAATGATGTGTTCGAACTGCGCGTGCGCAGCCTCGGTAGTTGAAATCGTGATCTATGAAAACGTCCGATGATTTTCTGCACGCCAAAGTCATCTTTTGCGCTATACTTGTCTGCTTTCAGAGTCTATTGTATGATTATTATTGACGTGTTTGGTTATATATACATTATCTATTAGCTATAATATCATGTGAAAATGTGGTAGCAACAAAAATTGAGAGGAAAGTTATAGTTTCGATAGTTAAAGTCAAAATTAATTTATCGTGAAATATGAAAGAGGTAAACGTGTGACAGATTAATAGAAAAACGGGAAAATGAACTAAAAACGGTCAACCAGGAGAACTAAGAGGCAGAAGAGAGAGAGAGAGAAAAAAAGAAGAAAGTATCTGAATTACAGTTGTTCAGTTTATCTTTGTAGAAAACTCCCCTTCAAAACAGTAACCGTTCTTTTCCTCTCCACCAGCCACGCAGAACATTACCACTCCTCACTAAGTTATAGTCAGTGCAATTTTCATTTTACTATACAGTATCTGTGTACTTGATAGTTTTCACTTTTAGTTTATTATTCAGGATATTTAGCTGTGTTGTCTTTACCATAAATTATGAGTATCTGCTGTTAAGTTTATACAAATTTGTATTTTTTACAGACTTGGAACTTACTACTTCAGTTACCATTTGTATGTTGGAGATAACACTTTATTCAGACTTCAAACAATTCAAACTTCAATCGGTTATGGTTATGAAAGGCCCTGGTTTCACTGCAAACGAATTAAAATCCATAATTGCTCAACCGCCCGTGCCAGTGGAATCATCCGAATTAATATCTCATCTTCCAAACAAAGAAAGGTAGCTGTAGTCCCCATCATAGCAGTCTCAAACGCCAAAAGTCGATATAAGTCGAAACCACACAGAAAGTGAACACACTCTTCTCCATTATACGATATCATCATTCATCGTAAACAATCCGAATATCGAAACACGATAAAAACAGACGAAACGAAGTGCAAGGTGTGCACAGAGCACTTAACTCAGTAGCTCCTGCAACTAGCCGGACTTGGGATATGAGGAAACTGCCACAAGGAACACTTTTATATATAGCCTCTAATGGTTCCTGCCGCCTATCCGCACTATTGACCGGAAGTTCACGTCCTCCTGCAAATTATGATCGTCATATTTTTTTTACAAAATGTATAGCGCTTGATGATGCTGGGACATCACACTGACTCCAAATTCGAACATATGAAACACAGTTAGTCATCGGACTATCCCCGCCGCAGATCAAATAACAGACTGTGAGACCTTCATGCAATGTGAATTTGTAAAATTATTAATCCCTCCTGACTAACATGACAATCGGTTACATGCAAGAAGTTAACTTCGAAGTACGAATCACCGATGCAGCTGTATCTTTAGAGGAAGAAGAGTCAGTTTTAGTTGAATTATTAGGTGCAGGAGAATCAGCTATAGATGTATTGTTAGAGGTAGGAGAATCATTTGAATTAGTAGGTGCAGGAGAAACAGATATGAATAAAATGTTATACCATAGAGAGAAGGTTCCTACAGTTATTATATAAGATATTTAAAAGGGGAGTGCTACCTTTAACTATTATTTATAGAGTACACGATCAACTGTATTTATGCAATTTGGCGGACGAAAATGACATGTTGCTATATGAAAGTCAGCAAGATTAGTTACAGTTATTTGAAGTGGAGTAAGGCCGCAATAGCTTTGATATCAAATACACAACATTATGATATTATCAGTAGTAGAGGGACGCATATCAGTAGTGATACCATATGAAAGAAAATATGTACCAGTGTGATAAAAAGGGTAGGGTGGCATCTATCAGTGATGCTATCATGCGTCGGGAAATATGTATCAGTTGTGATATCAGTGAAAGGGAGATCATGATACAATCGGGATAGAGGGGTGTGATGCATAAAGTACAGAGGA
Source organism: Megaustenia siamemsis (assembly GCA_032433765.1). Taxonomy (NCBI): domain Eukaryota; kingdom Metazoa; phylum Mollusca; class Gastropoda; order Stylommatophora; family Ariophantidae; genus Megaustenia; species Megaustenia siamemsis. The sequence goes on along the minus strand of JAVIAB010000073.1, from coordinate 110,221,349 downwards.
GGATGAATTATTTGCAATATCAAAAAATATGAGAGCATGTACTAATTGTAATATCAGGAATAGGAGAGAGCATATATTGATTGTAATATCAGGAATAGGAGAGAGCATATATTGATTGTAATATCAGGAATAGGAGAGCATGTATTTATTGAAATATCATGGAAATAGGAACAGCTGGAGATGTTTTTAATACAAGATGAAGGAAGACGACCTGCAGCTGGATAAGTGGAAAACATCAGTCGAAGAACAACGAGCACGAACACCGAAAGCACTGGCCCAACAAGACATACCTGTTAATGGAACTGACGCTTGGCACGTTATCACTGGTACAGACTCCATCGCTCAGAAGCTTATCCCGAATCTCCCAGGCGAACATGGTCGGGTTCTCCTCCTTGTACTTCGTTATAGCTTTCACTACCATTGGCGTCGCCACTTTGGGTTTAGAGCCCCCAATGACCCCAGGTCTAATTGAGCCGGTTTCATAATATCTGAAAGAAGAGGAAGGAGATATGATTTATATGTGTGGTTAAAGAAAGAGGAGGGAGATATTGATTAATATGTGTGGTTAAAGAAAGTGGAAGGAGATATTGATTAATAAGTGTGGTTAAAGATAGAGGAAGGAAATATGATTAATGTGTGTGGTTAAAGGTAGGGGAAGGAGATATACATTAATATGTGTGGTTAAAGAAAGAAGAAGGAGACATGATTAATGTGTGTGGTTAAAGAAAGAGGAAGGAGATATGATTAATGTGTGTAGTTAAAGAAAGAAGAAGGAGATATGATTAATGTGTGTGGTTAAAGAAAGAAGAAGGAGATATGATTAATATGTGTGGTTAAAGAAAGAGGAAGGAAATATGATTAATGTGTGTAGTTAAAGAAAGAGGAAGGAGATATGATTAATGTGTGTAGTTAAAGAAAGAGGAAGGAAATATGATTAATGTGTGTAGTTAAAGAAAGAGGAAGGAAAATGATTAATGTGTGTAGTTAAAGAAAGAAGAAGGAGATATGATTCATGTGTGTAGTTAAAGAAAGAAGAAGGAGATATGATTAATATGTGTGGTTAAAGAAAGAGGAAGGAAATATGATTAATGTGTGTGGTTAAAGATAGAGGAAGGAGATATTAATTAATATGTGTGGTTAAAGAAAGAAGAAGGAGATATGATTAATGCGTGTGGTTAAAGAAAGAGGAAGGAGATATGATTAATGTGTGTAGTTAAAGAAAGAAGAAGAAAAAATGATTAATGTGTGTAGTTAAAGAAAGAGGAAGAAAAAATGATTAATGTGTGTAGTTAAAGAAAGATGAAGGAGATATGATTAATGTCTGTGGTTAAAGAAAGAGGAAGGAGATATGATTAATGTGTGTTGTTAAAGAAAGAGGAAGGAGATATGATTAATGTGTGTGGTTAAAGAAAGAGGAAGGAGATATGATTAATGTGTGTGGTTAAAGAAAGAGAAAGGAGATATGATTAATGTGTGTGGTTAAAGAAAGATGAAGGAGATATGATTAATGTGTGTGGTTAAAGAAAGAGGAAGGAGATATGATTAATGTGTGTAGTTAAAGAAAGACGAAGGAGATATGATTAATGTGTGTAGTTAAAGAAAGAGGAAGAAAAAATGATTAATGTGTGTAGTTAAAGAAAGAAGAAGGAGATATGATTAATGTCTGTGGTTAAAAAAAGAGGAAGGAGATATGATTAATGTGTGTTGTTAAAGAAAGAGGAAGGAGATATGATTAATGTGTGTGGTTAAAGAAAGAGGAAGGAGATATGATTAATGTGTGTGGTTAAAGAAAGAGGAAGGAGATATGATTAATGTGTGTGGTTAAAGAAAGATGAAGGAGATATGATTAATGTGTGTGGTTAAAGAAAGACGAAGGAGATATGATTAATGTGTGTAGTTAAAGAAAGAGGAAGAAAAAATGATTAATGTGTGTAGTTAAAGAAAGAAGAAGGAGATATGATTAATGTCTGTGGTTAAAGAAAGAGGAAGGAGATATGATTAATGTGTGTTGTTAAAGAAAGAGGAAGGAGATATGATTAATGTGTGTAGTTAAAGAAAGACGAAGGAGATATGATTAATGTGTGTAGTTAAAGAAAGAGGAAGAAAAAATGATTAATGTGTGTAGTTAAAGAAAGAAGAAGGAGATATGATTAATGTCTGTGGTTAAAGAAAGAGGAAGGAGATATGATTAATGTGTGTTGTTAAAGAAAGAGGAAGGAGATATGATTAATGTCTGTGGTTAAAGAAAGATGAAGGAGATATGATTAACGTGTGTGGTTAAAGAAAGAGGAAGGAGATATGATTAATGTCTGTAGTTAAAGAAATAGGAAGGAGATATGATTAATGTGTGTGGTTAAAGAAAGAAGAAGGAGATATGATTAATGTGTGTGGTTAAAGAAAGATGAAGGGGATATGATTAATGTCTGTGGTTAAAGAAAGATGAAGGAGATATGATTAATGTATGTGGTTAAAGAAAGGAAAACATAATAATGGTATTAAATATTTTATTCTTGGATATTCCAGGTTGGGGGAGGTGGAGGGTGAGATGGTGATAATGCTTGAATGTGTGAAGGTGAAGGTCGTACGTATGAGTAGTGCAGCCGCAATGTAGTGTACATGATATGGGTTTTATTTCACTGTTCCGCCCTCCCCTTTCCCTCGACACAAATTAAATCCTTTGATCCCACCAAAGTACGGACTCGTGTTTGAGACCAAAATAATCCTTGCTGCTGCCCGCTCTATTGTATCAAAACTGATCATTATTTCTGCATTAGTTATATTGTTCATTATTATACATTTAAAAATTACAACAATTTAATATTAATTTCATAGCCCTGAGTTATGTATTATGTATGCATGTATCCATCGATATCTTGGCCTATGTGTTGCCCAAAATAATATACATTTGTATTATTGTATTTAAATTATTCGTTATAATAAATTCAAATAAACTGGCTCATAAACACTGTTCTACAGTGAAAATTAAAATGTTATCATCATTGAGTACCATCTCAGCATTGAAGGTTGGCTACCTTTGAGCGCCATCCTGCTCTATTTCTTGTTTTGATGCTGCAGGTTATCATAGGCTCATTTGTCCATCTTTTGATGTTACTCGTCCATGTTAGTCTTGGTCTGCCTCTGCATCTTTTACACTGTATTTTCCATTCCAAGATTACTGTTAGTAGGCTGTCGTGTCTTTTAACATGGCCTAAAAATCGCATTTGTCTTGTTTGAATTGTGTTACTAGTTTTCTTTTCATTTTTAGTTGTTTTTAGTCTTCATCGTTTGTTTTCATTTCTTTCCATCCAATTATACCTATTCTCCCATAAATCCACATTTCAAAGGCTTCAATTCATTGTTCTGTTTTTTGTCTAATGTCCATGTTTCTGCACCATATAGGAATGTTGAGAATATATAACATTCTGCTATTCTTAGTTTTAGCCCTGGTGTTATTTGTTTTGATGTTAGTATATTTTTCATGGCATTAAAATTGTAACATCAGGATAACATACTATGTCCACGTTAAAGGACACAGCAGGCTGGAAGAACAATAATGGAAGACATGGTGGCGCATCAGCGGCAGACTAAGAAGAAGGTGGTTTTAAGACATCAAGGAGACCTTGAACACGACAACAGAAGTGGGAGATCCCGCTAGAGACAGAGATGCTTTCATGGGGGCTGTGGTGAATGCAACGTTCTGTGGGAGATCTGACAAGAGACAGAGATGCTTTCATGGGGGCTGGGGTAAATGCAACGTTCTGTGGGAGATCTGACTAGAGACAGAGATCCTTTCATGGGGGCTGTGGTGAATGCAACGTTCTGTGGGAGATCTGACTAGAGACAGAGATGCTTTCATGGGGGCTGTGGTAAATGCAACGTTCTGTGGGAGATCTGACTAGAGACAGAGATGCTTTCATGGGGGATGTGTGAATGCAACGTTCTGTGGGAGATCTGACTGGAGACAGAGATGCTTTCATGGGGGCTGTGGTGAATGCAACGTTCTGTGGGAGATCTGACTAGAGACAGAGATGCTTTCATGGGGGCTGGGGTAAATGCAACGTTCTGTGGGAGATCTGACTAGAGACAGAGATCCTTTCATGGGGGCTGTGGTGAATGCAACGTTCTGTGGGAGATCTGACTAGAGACAGAGATGCTTTCATGGGTGCTGTGGTAAATGCAACGTTCTGTGGGAGATCTGACTAGAGACAGAGATGCTTTCATGCGGGCTGTGGTGAATGCAATGTTCTGTGGGAGATCTGACTAGAGACAGAGATGCTTTCATGGGGGATGTGTGAATGCAACGTTCTGTGGGAGATCTGACTGGAGACAGAGATGCTTTCATGGGGGCTGTGGTGAATGCAACGTTCTGTGGAGATCTGACTAGAGACAGAGATGCTTTCATGCGGGCTGTGGTGAATGCAACGTTCTGTGGGAGATCTGACTAGAGACAGAGATGCTTTCATGGGGGCTGTGGTAAATGCAACGTTCTGTGGGAGATCTGACTGGAGACAGAGATGCTTTCATGCGGGCTGTGGTGAATGCAACGTTCTGTTTGAAATTTCGCTAGAGACAGAGATGCTTTCATGGGGGCTATGTGAATGCAACGCTCTGTGAGAGATCTGACTAGAGACAGAGATGCTTTCATGGGGGCTGTGGTAAATGCAACGTTCTGTGGGAGATATGACTAGAGACAGAAATGCTTTCATGGGGGCTGTGGTAAATGCAACGTTCTGTGGGAGATCTGACTAGAGACAGAAATGCTTTCATGGGGGCTGTGGTAAATGCAACGTTCTGTGAGAGATCTGACTAGAGACAGAGATGCTTTCATGGGGGCTGTGGTAAATGCAACGTTCTGTGAGAGATCTGACTAGAGACAGAGATGCTTTCATGGGGGCTGTGGTAAATGCAACGTTCTGTGAGAGATCTGACTAGAGACAGAGATGCGTTCATGGGGGCTGTGGTAAATGCAACGTTCTGTGAGAGATCTGACTAGAGATAGAGATGCTTTCATGGTGGCTGTGGTAAATGCAACGTTCTGTGGGAGATCTGATTAGAGACAGAAATGCTTTCATGGGGGCTGTGGTAAATGCAACGTTCTGTGAGAGATCTGACTAGAGACAGAGATGCTTTCATGGGGGATGTGGTAAAGGCAACGTTATGTGAGAGATCTGACTAGAGACAGAGATGCTTTCATGGGGGCTGTGGTAAATGCAACGTTCTGTGAGAGATCTGACTATAGACAGAAATGCTTTCATGGGGGGCTGTGGTAAAGGCAACGTTCTGTGAGAGATCTGACTATAGACAGAAATGCTTTCATGGGGGCTGTGGTAAATGCAACGTTCTGTGAGAGATCCAACTATAGACAGAAATGCTTTCATGTGGGCTGTGGTAAAGGCAACGTTCTGTGAGAGATCTGACTAGAGACAGAAATGCTTTCATGGGGGCTGTGGTAAATGCAACGTTCTGTGGGAGATCTGACTAGAGACAGAGATGCTTTCATGGGGGCTGTGGTAAATGCAACGTTCTGTAGGAGATCTGACTAGAGACAGAGATGCTTTCATGGGGGCTGTGGTAAAAGCAACGTTCTGTGGGAGATCTGCCTAGAGACAGATATGCTTTCATGGGGCCTGTGTTAAATGAAACGTTCTGTGAGAGATCTGATTAGAGACAGAAATGCTTTCATGGGGGCTGTGGTAAATGCAACGTTCTGTGTGAGATCTGACTAGAGACAGAGATGCTTTCATGCGGTCTGTGGTGAATGCAACGTTCTGTGGGAGATCTGATTAGAGACAGAGATGCTTTCATGGGGGCTGTGGTAAATGCAACGTTCTGTGGGAGATCTGGTTAGAGACAGAGATGCTTTCATGGGGGCTGTGGTAAATGCAACGTTCTGTGGGAGATCTGACTGGAGACAGAGATGCTTTCATGCGGGCTGTGGTGAATGCAACGTTCTGTTTGAAATATCGCTAGAGACAGAGATGCTTTCATGGGGGCTATGTGAATGCAACGTTCTGTGGGAGATTTCGCTAGAGACAGAGATGCTTTCAGGCGGGCTGTGGTGAATGCAACGTTCTGTGGGAAATCTGACTAGAGACAGAAATGCTTTCATGGGGGATGTGTGAATGCAACGCTCTGTGAGAGATCTGACTAGAGACAGAGATGCTTTCATGGGGGCTGTGGTAAATGCAACGTTCTGTGGGAGATATGACTAGAGACAGAAATGCCTTCATGGGGGCTGTGGTAAATGCAACGTTCTGTGAGAGATCTGACTATAGACAGAAATGCTTTCATGGGGGCTGTGGTAAATGCAACGTTCTGTGAGAGATCTGACTAGAGACAGAGATGCTTTCATGGGGGATGTGGTAAATGCAACGTTCTGTGTGAGATCTGACTAGAGACAGAGATGCTTTCATGGGGGCTGTGGTAAATGCAACGTTCTGTGAGAGATCTGACTAGAGACAGAGATGCTTTCATGGGGGATGTGGTAAAGGCAACGTTATGTGAGAGATCTGACTAGAGACAGAGATGCTTTCATGGGGGCTGTGGTAAATGCAACGTTCTGTGAGAGATCTGACTATAGACAGAAATGCTTTCATGGGGGGCTGTGGTAAAGGCAACGTTCTGTGAGAGATCTGACTATAGACAGAAATGCTTTCATGGGGGCTGTGGTAAATGCAACGTTCTGTGAGAGATCTGACTATAGACAGAAATGCTTTCATGTGGGCTGTGGTAAAGGCAACGTTCTGTGAGAGATCTGACTAGAGACAGAAATGCTTTAATGGGGGCTGTGGTAAATGCAACGTTCTGTGGGAGATCTGACTAGAGACAGAAATGCTTTCATGGGGGCTGTGGTAAATGCAACGTTCTGTGGGAGATCTGACTAGAGACAGAGATGCTTTCATGGGGGCTGTGGTAAATGCAACGTTCTGTAGGAGATCTGACTAGAGACAGAGATGCTTTCATGGGGGCTGTGGTAAAAGGAACGTTCTGTGGGAGATCTGCCTAGAGACAGATATGCTTTCATGGGGCCTGTGTTAAATGAAACGTTCTGTGAGAGATCTTGTTAGAGACAGAAATGCTTTCATGGGGGCTGTGGTAAATGCAACGTTCTGTGGGAGATCTGGTTAGAGACAGAGATGCTTTCATGGGGGCTGTGGTAAATGCAACGTTCTGTGGGAGATCTGGTTAGAGACAGAGATGCTTTCATGCGGGCTGTGGTGAATGCAACGTTCTGTGGGAGATCTGACTAGAGACAGAGATGCTTTCATGGGGGCTGTGGTAAATGCAACGTTCTGTGGGAGATCTGACTGGAGACAGAGATGCTTTCATGCGGGCTGTGGTGAATGCAACGTTCTGTTTGAAATTTCGCTAGAGACAGAGATGCTTTCATGGGGGCTATGTGAATGCAACGTTCTGTGGGAGATTTCGCTAGAGACAGAGATGCTTTCAGGCGGGCTGTGGTGAATGCAACGTTCTGTGGGAGATCTGACTAGAGACAGAAATGCTTTCATGGGGGATGTGTGAATGCAACGCTCTGTGAGAGATCTGACTAGAGACAGAGATGCTTTCATGGGGGCTGTGGTAAATGCAACGTTCTGTGGGAGATATGACTAGAGACAGAAATGCCTTCATGGGGGCTGTGGTAAATGCAACGTTCTGTGAGAGATCTGACTATAGACAGAAATGCTTTCATGGGGGCTGTGGTAAATGCAACGTTCTGTGAGAGATCTGACTAGAGACAGAGATGCTTTCATGGGGGATGTGGTAAATGCAACGTTATGTGTGAGATCTGACTAGAGACAGAGATGCTTTCATGGGGGCTGTGGTAAATGCAACGTTCTGTGAGAGATCTGACTAGAGACAGAGATGCTTTCATGGGGGATGTGGTAAAGGCAACGTTATGTGAGAGATCTGACTAGAGACAGAGATGCTTTCATGGGGGCTGTGGTAAATGCAACGTTCTGTGAGAGATCTGACTATAGACAGAAATGCTTTCATGGGGGGCTGTGGTAAAGGCAACGTTCTGTGAGAGATCTGACTATAGACAGAAATGCTTTCATGGGGGCTGTGGTAAATGCAACGTTCTGTGAGAGATCTGACTATAGACAGAAATGCTTTCATGTGGGCTGTGGTAAAGGCAACGTTCTGTGAGAGATCTGACTAGAGACAGAAATGCTTTAATGGGGGCTGTGGTAAATGCAACGTTCTGTGGGAGATCTGACTAGAGACAGAAATGCTTTCATGGGGGCTGTGGTAAATGCAACGTTCTGTGGGAGATCTGACTAGAGACAGAGATGCTTTCATGGGGGCTGTGGTAAATGCAACGTTCTGTAGGAGATCTGACTAGAGACAGAGATGCTTTCATGGGGGCTGTGGTAAAAGCAACGTTCTGTGGGAGATCTGCCTAGAGACAGATATGCTTTCATGGGGCCTGTGTTAAATGAAACGTTCTGTGAGAGATCTTGTTAGAGACAGAAATGCTTTCATGGGGGCTGTGGTAAATGCAACGTTCTGTGTGAGATCTGACTAGAGACAGAGATGCTTTCATGCGGTCTGTGGTGAATGCAACGTTCTGTGGGAGATCTGATTAGAGACAGAGATGCTTTCATGGGGGCTGTGGTAAATGCAACGTTCTGTGGGAGATCTGGTTAGAGACAGAGATGCTTTCATGGGGGCTGTGGTAAATGCAACGTTCTGTGGGAGATCTGGTTGGAGACAGAGATGCTTTCATGCGGGCTGTGGTGAATGCAACGTTCTGTGGGAGATCTGACTAGAGACAGAGATGCTTTCATGGGGGCTGTGGTAAATGCAACGTTCTATGGGAGATCTGACTGGAGACAGAGATGCTTTCATGCGGGCTGTGGTGAATGCAACGTTCTGTTTGAAATTTCGCTAGAGACAGAGATGCTTTCATGGGGGCTATGTGAATGCAACGTTCTGTGGGAGATTTCGCTAGAGACAGAGATGCTTTCAGGCGGGCTGTGGTGAATGCAACGTTCTGTGGGAGATCTGACTAGAGACAGAAATGCTTTCATGGGGGATGTGTGAATGCAACGCTCTGTGAGAGATCTGACTAGAGACAGAGATGCTTTCATGGGGGCTGTGGTAAATGCAACGTTCTGTGGGAGATATGACTAGAGACAGAAATGCCTTCATGGGGGCTGTGGTAAATGCAACGTTCTGTGAGAGATCTGACTATAGACAGAAATGCTTTCATGGGGGCTGTGGTAAATGCAACGTTCTGTGAGAGATCTGACTAGAGACAGAGATGCTTTCATGGGGGATGTGGTAAATGCAACGTTCTGTGTGAGATCTGACTAGAGACAGAGATGCTTTCATGGGGGCTGTGGTAAATGCAACGTTCTGTGAGAGATCTGACTAGAGACAGAGATGCTTTCATGGGGGATGTGGTAAATGCAACTTCTGTGAGAGATCTGACTAGAGACAGAGATGCTTTCATGGGGGCTGTGGTAAATGCAACGTTCTGTGAGAGATCTGACTATAGACAGAAATGCTTTCATGGGGGCTGTGGTAAAGGCAACGTTCTGTGAGAGATCTGACTATAGACAGAAATGCTTTCATGGTGGCTGTGGTAAAGGCAACGTTCTGTGAGAGATCTGACTAGAGACAGAAATGCTTTCATGGTGGCTGTGGTAAAGGCAACGTTCTGTGAGAGATCTGACTATAGACAGAAATGCTTTCATGGGGGCTGTGGTAAAGGCAACGTTCTGTGAGAGATCTGACTATAGACAGAAATGCTTTCATGGTGGCTGTGGTAAAGGCAACGTTCTGTGAGAGATCTGGCTATAGACAGAAATGCTTTCATGGTGGCTGTGGTAAAGGCAACGTTCTGTGAGAGATCTGACTATAGACAGAAATGCTTTCATGGTGGCTGTGGTAAAGGCAACGTTCTGTGAGAGATCTGACTAGAGACAGAAATGCTTTAATGGGGGTTGTGGTAAAGGCAACGTTCTGTGAGAGATCTGACTAGAGACAGAAATGCTTTAATGGGGGCTGTGGTAAATGCAACGTTCTGTGGGAGATCTGACTAGAGACAGAGATGCTTTCATGGGGGCTGTGGTAAAAGCAACGTTCTGTGGGAGATCTGCCTAGAGACAGATATGCTTTCATGGGGCCTGTGTTAAATGAAACGTTCTGTGAGAGATCTGATTAGAGACAGAAATGCTTTCATGGGGGCTGTGGTAAATGCAACGTTCTGTGTGAGATCTGACTAGAGACAGAGATGCTTTCATGCGGTCTGTGGTGAATGCAACGTTCTGTGGGAGATCTGATTAGAGACAGAGATGCTTTCATGGGGGCTGTGGTAAATGCAACGTTCTGTGGGAGATCTGGTTAGAGACAGAGATGCTTTCATGCGGGCTGTGGTGAATGCAACGTTCTGCAAAGGACATGCGACCTTCTGATGTTGATTATAATAAACTTTTAAGTTATTTAGGATAATAATCTATTAGTATTACTTCGAAATTATTTGTTACAATATTCTATTAGTAGTACTAGTATTTTTACAATTTAGTACAATCATCATCGTGTGCCATACCAGTTGCGCCGGCGGTCATGTCCTTCCACAATCTTCTACCCACCATACATCGTATCAGTTCTGTTGTTGACTGTTTTCCATGCCATGACACCAAGCTATCTAGTACTTTCTCTCTTTGTTGTCCGCGATTTCACTTTCCGTGTATTTGGCCAGTTGTAACGAAGTATTCAAAATTTCCTCTTCTCATGATGTGCCCGAAAAATGTTGATTGCTTCCTTATAATGTTTCTTAGGAGCACACTTTATGTGTTGGCCTCTTTGAAAATTTCCTTGTTGGTCTTTTTAGCTGTCCAGGGAACTTTAAACATTCTTCTGAGAAATCCCACATCTGTGGCGTCTAATCGTCTTTGTATTTGTTTGTTTACTGTCCATGATTCGCTTCCATAGGTCAGAATTTGCTGTACATAGCACCGATGAACTTAATACAATGGACAATTCTTTCTTTTATCCTGTTCTGTTTTTGCCGGTAGTCGTCGCAGACTTAAGTCAATGATGTGTTTTCTATCATTGACACTTTCTGTGACTTTGTACATAGTTACATCGTATTATTTTATTATGTCGTAAATTCCCTCATTCCATCTTCTTCTTAGTCTACCTCTATATCTTGCTTGTTCCAGTTTGTTGTTATCGGCTCTTGACGCGGGTGCTGTGGGATTCATGCGCATGAAATGTTCAAACCACTTTACAATACATGCAAAAACAATACATATTACTAAATGTAGGTTATCTAAAGCGCAAAATAAAAATGGTTATAATTTCCATTGACTGTTATCTTATTAATTTCAACTTGTCATTACCATATTTGTAACATCATTTGCATTCATTTAACAATTCCACTGTATTCCCAACATCATAAACTATGTATGGTTGTTATGTTGGTTTCTCTTTGTTTGCAATTGAATCGTCTAAAGGAAGACGGAAAAGAACACACTTATTTAACTTCAAATGTTCAATGTCAACAAGTCTTTGCAAAATGAAAGTAATAGGCCTGCACATGTAGAAACGTATTTTCTTTTATAAATCAGTTTTCCCACCATTTCCAAAAATGGCACGCATGTCCAAAAAGAGGATGCAATCTCAGCACGACGTATAAATGAGGTGAAATTATGACAAATATTGTGGTTAGCTATTTCTCGGACAAAAGAGAATGAGATTTCAACACTGCAAGATGGCGAAAAAGAGGGCGTTGCGCCAAGGGAGGTCAGTCTGGAAGACTTTAAAAGAGGGTCTTTTGGAGTGGGGACGTTTATGCTTGAAAACGTCTGGCCTGGTTTTATTGTGAGACCTAGTATTTATCTCCCCACTCGGGAACATTTGTGCGCAACAACAAGCTATAGACAAGAACCCATGGCATTTATTGAAGGCTTCACGTTTCCACTATACAAAGACTCCCCAACCAGCAGCGGACAAAGTATCACATCACTGTCCCATATTTTGGCCCGAGCAAAAAAGAAAACGTGAAGATTAATTTATTTCAATATAAATTGTTGAGCTATAAACGTAGAACTATAAATGTTTAAAGGCTGAAAAAAATTGTCACGTTAAAGGGTAAAGGACAATGGGATAATGAGAGAGGAGAATGAATGTAAAGTGTTTTCATAGACCGAGGCTAGTAAATGTAAAATTGAACAAAAATTCGATGGCCGTTTCGGTGCATCTCTTTCAAAACAAAAGTTAAGTTTAAGAACTCATTTTGAGAAAATAATGTCCGAACACCTACTGTGTACAAGTGTTTTACTTCGTAGAAATGTCATTGTGTAATTTTTGTTCAATTATTTACCTAAATAATTGATTGATTATATTTTTTTAAAGTAACTTTTGTCAAACAAACGTTTTTGTGTTATGCGTCTGGTTGGAACTGCCAGGCACGTCAGCTTAAATATTTTTTATTTTAAAAAAAATCACTTAAGTGAAATAAAATAATACAATATAAAATATCGAATAATAAATAATAGACCAAGAGTATGACCAAGTGTATGACTAAGTGTATGTGCAAAGCGTCAAATATTTGGGCACAAAAATAACGTCAGATTGTAAATGCGCCACAGAAATAAAAAGAAGAATAAAAAGTAAAGTAAAAAGCACCGTCACGCCAAGTGGCGTTTCGGGAATATGTTGTCATTGACCATAATTTGTATAGACCTTCGACACATTTTTATAAGGTAATGTGATCGGTATTACGCCTGTGCCATATTATTTTCCCAGAAAAAATAAAATTGCTACCCATAGTAGTCCAGTTCACTAACCACTGAACTATCGCGGTTCCCTAAAAGAGGAATAGCTCATGCCAAAACAGAAAATGAAATTCGTGTTAGGCAACAAGTCTGTGTCAATAGAAGTGAAAAAGAGAATGCTTCGGTGCTATATAGAACTATTTTTGAACCGTGGTAATAAATCATGGACAGTAAACAAACAAATGAAAAGACGATTAGAGTCCATATAGATGGAATTTCTCAGAAGAATGTTAAAAGGTATCTGGGGAAAAAAAGACCAACGTGGAAAATCTCAGAGGTCAACACAAAAAGGGAGCTCCTAAGAAGTATCAGAAAGAAATAATCGAAATTTGTTGGTCCACGTCATAAGAAGAGGAAAATTAGAATACTTGTTTACAACTGGCAAAATACAGGGAAAGAGAAATCACGGACGGCAAAGAAAGAAGATACTAGATAGCTTAGTGTCAAGGGAAGGAAAACAGTCAACAAGAGAATTGATACGATACACTGTGGACAGAAAATTGTTAAAGGACATGATCGCCTCCGCCAACCGGTAAGGTAGATGACGATGATGACGATGAGTATGGACAGAAAGTACAACAGATAAAGAAAACTTTTGAAAGAAAACTCAGCGACAAGAGTAAAATAATGTATGCAAGAGAATCATGTTACTGGTGGTAGACACACCGACAGGGGAACCTCGACTTAATTCCACGTGGGAAGGGTTAATCCAATGAGACTGTTTTCTAGGAGAGGCAACTCTGAATACAAGCAACTATTGCCTTGTAGGAAAGTCAAGAAAAATTAATGGTATAGAGGCAATCACGAACAAATCTGGGTTGAAGACGAGCGTACTGGAACGCAATCCGTTAATGAGTAAAGAAACGAATATTTTGTGTTATCTATTACCTGTACATGTCTTTTTAACCTCTAGACCTTGCGGTAGGAGAATGTTAATCTCTCTCTCTCTCTCTCTCTCTCTCTCTCTCATATACATACATTTAACTTTTAAATTATTGAAGGCAATAATGAGACCAAAAAGAATGTGATTTGAAGGTAATAACATAAGAAATAAAACTACGAATAAAAAATGTGTAGTCAATATTCTGTACGGCGCAGAAACACGGACATTAAAAGAGAAAAGAGAGCAGAAAATTGAAGCCTTTGATATGTGGATCACTGGGAAAATGGTGAGAATTGGGTGGAAGGGAAAAGAGGACAAAAAATGAAGTCCTTAATCAGTTGAACATTAAAAAAACAAAAACTACTTAACACAATTCGAAAAATACAGCAGAAATTGTTTGGACATGCGAGGAGACACAACACTCTTCTCATGGTCATCTTGGAAGGGAAGGTACAAGGTAAACAAGGCAGATGCAGACCAAGATTAAGTGGACTTATGGCATCAAATGGTGAACAGGTGAACCTATGACAACGTGCACGATGAAGACAAGAGCCAGGAAACAAGAGCCAGTGTAAAATGTGGCTCCATGGTAACCAAGAATCGATGTGGAGACAGCACCCAATGAATGAATGCAGGAAGAGCTCATCACAGTCTACAATCTTCATAGAACATGCGAAGGGTACCAGATTAATAGAAGTCCAGAGAAGTCGTCACACTTTGTGAGGTACCGGAACTTGTATTTTTCCATGGCGATTGATTTGCTTTATGATTGTTGAAATAGTTCTTTAATATGCACAAGATGCATATACATGTCTTTGAAGACATATTTAAAGGGGCATGAATGGAATTATTCACCGAATCAGGAAAGAAATGATGATGATGGTAAAATGCCACGTTTTCAAACAAAAGTTGTTAGCACTTAGATATTAGAAGATCATGTGACGATTACAACGGCTTCCCTGATTTTCCGAGCTCTGTTGGACAAGTCAGAGTTGCAATACTAGGTATTCTATATCAATACATCCACCACTGTGGGAATCTACGGTGACTTTACTTCGGTAGTCAGTCTGTTTTGATGTAGACTGCTAGAAATGAGGCCAACTGGCAACAAAAATGAGGTCTCCATCAGCTGTGAGTCGCTAATATTGATGTGAGAACCGGAAGTCGAGTAATTAAAGCTCTCTATAAAAAGAAAAAAATGAAACTAAGTTTAAAAAAGTTGGCGGAAACAATGAAAGAGAGACAGAGCGAAAGCGAGAGAAAGGAAGGAAGAGAGAGAGAGGGAAGGCACTGCATAGTACATTTGCTGCTGAAATGCTCACAAGTTAAGTGCTGGCATGGGAGCAAATAGAAGACTATTCTCTTTTACTGATGAAAGCCACATAAACAGACCGTCCACCCTGATCCAGCAAATAAAAAAAACTGAGGAGAGAAGGCACGCCTGATTCTAGAAAAGTTCTCTGCTCAAATCGGACAGTCTTTGGATTTGAAAAAAAAAGACGCATATATTGAGGTCACGATAAATAAAGAATATCAACAAAGCAGTTTACGCTAATTTAAAGTCTTATTGTGGATCAGAGGGGGGCAACAATCGTTATTGCACGGCACATGTTGATGATACAAGGTGATGGACTTGTCCGAGTCCCATGAGTATACCTTCTGCAGTAGCGACAGCTTGACGGGCAGGAAACCTGTCAACCCGTCATATCACCAAGGACAGCTCTTTTCATAAAACTGACAACATGTCCATCAGTGTGACCACCACTAATTCATGATTAGAGGTCCAAATAACGGAAATTAGCCTTCCTTATTGAAAACACACTGCACGTGCTCTGATAGTTTTCTCTGCCATGCCCACTAATTTAGTCCGTTTTATTTTCTGTGGTTTATATTTGCTAAAGCCTCGACTCCTTCATTCGCTGGTTTAATTATATATCCCTGCCTATATTGTTTACACAATCTCCATCGCAAATTTGAAGTGTTTACAGTATTAATATTTTGATGGATGCATATTTAGTATCAATAAACAATAAACTGGGGTGATATTCTTATGGTTATTGTGCTGTAAGTCTTCATTCTATAAGCATTCAGAAACTATTTCTATAAAGATGGGTGTAGATAAATTAATAAATGGAGATAAAAACAAAGATAAAATATACAAAATCTGTGTTGTGTTTTCTGGCTTGGATTTATGTGTTTAATATTTGTATAGTTTGTTTATTATACCTGATGAAGACTTTTGTCGAGACGTAGTTGGACTTTTTTTTTCTATTAGTTCAGCTGCTGCATGCCATTTTAAGTTTATTTGATAAATTAATACAAATATTTGTTTCGTTTTGAAATCTTCGGCCAGGTCACTGTTTTACAAATACAAGTATAAATATTTAAAATCAAACAAAAACACGATACTTCTGTCGACGTCATCAGTGCAAAGGTTAAAGGGCAAGACGAGGGCATGTTGAAGAATAATTATCAGGGGCGTAACATTGATGTTTATAGAAGAGTACTGGCCTACATTACATCAATACCAAATGAAGCCATAAGAAAAATTGTAGGAACAAAACCCTGCCAAGAATATATAGAACAACAACAACTTAAATGGTTTGGCCACCTGGTCAGAATGAATCCTCACCAATCACCATTAAGGGCGTTCTTCTCGAGAATGCATGGAAAAAGACCAAGAGGAAGACCCAGAAGAAGATGGATAGATGCTGTGACAGTGACATTTAACAACAGAGGAAAATCACTAATTCAGACAGTTCGAGCAGCTCAAAAACGATAAATGATATAAACCACGACACCTTTCAGGTATCAGTGAAAAGAGAAAAGAGTACTGGCCTACAACTTTAACACAGGTAATTTTGATCTTATAGTCAGCATAACCGGTATTTAATAAAAATAACGATTTAAAGTCGGAACTGAGAAGTCCGCAGTTAGGATCTGTGTAAGTGCTTTTTTTTTTATTACCTCCCCTTAAAAACGAGAATATCGGTAATTGTATATGATAGTTTATGGGTAAATGATACTGAAATGTTGAACAAGCAATAAAGTGAGAAACTCAAGGACATAGAAATATAAAAATAAGAATAATTAATAAATAAACATCAGTTGGGTTATTTGTATTTCAAAGTGTTAAAATGATACCCGTGCATTTTTACTGTCTGTGTATATAATTTACATATGATACGCTATCTTGTAAAGGCCTGGATTCTGCAAGCTGTAAAAAAAGGAGAGGTTGGCAGATAAAGAGATGGGAAGATAACATTAAGAAATGGGCTGACCAAATCTGTCAGTGATGCCCCACCGATCCCCAGGTTGACTAAATCAGTAGATGGTGCTCTAACGACCCCCAACCCCGCGCCCCCGCCCCGGGGGGGGTATGAGATAAAGAAGAAGAGTTAATCGTGTATAGAGGATCACTATCAAGTGATTGGCCATTCACCACTCACCTGTCTCTTAATTAAAAGTGCCAGAAGATATAGGTAGAGATGGCTATTTCTGATAGCATAACCAAGGTATATATGGTGCAATCATAAAGTTCGCTATTATAATTTCAACATGGAAAAACTTTCACTACTTGAAACTTGATCCTGGCAGCGGCATACCGCCTGTTTTAGATTTTCGCATGGAAAAATTTCTTTTAAGTGCTCAGTTTGATTACAAATATATATTGTATTGTCTGCCGAGAACAAGGCACTCGATCTCACCTACTGTGACATTAGGGGTCACTGAACATTTTAACAACTCGACGACTCCACGCTGGCTTCCAATCGGGTAGCTGCATACGCGAGGTAAACAAATAAAGTAACGAGACCCCGTCACACCAAGTGGCGCATAGGGAATATGGTGTTAGTGACCATAAATTTTACAGATCTTCAGCGCATGATTTTTAGGGTAATGTGGTGGGTATTACGCCCGTGCCGCTTTACTTTCCCAGAAAAAAAATCGGTACCCATTTAAAAATGGGTGAACCCGGCAGCTGTCGGTTTGGATCGAAACCCTACCCCTTGTCCTTTGTAGTCCAGTTCACTAACCACGGAGCTATCGCGGCTCCCGCGTACTCGGGGGGGGGGGGGGGGGAATATATTACAACCTGTTAGAGCAACCGCAAACAAGCAAGAAGCAGATTGATAGAAAAAGAGAATACGCGGCGAAAAAAAAAGAAAAAATTACATTTCCTAGTGGTGATGCAAAATCCATAGTATTAGGACTGACGGAGGTTTCTATAGTCAACTATGAGCGACGGAGACTATTATAGTCAGCTATGACCGACGGAGACTACTATAGTCAACTATGAGTGACGGAGGCTACTATAGTCAGCTATGAATGACGGATACTACTATAGTCAACTATGAGCGACGGAGACTATTATAGTCAGCTATGAGCGACGGAGACTACTATAGTCAACTATGAGTGACGGAGGCTACTATAGTCAACTATGAATGACGGAGGCTACTATAGTCAACTATCAGCGACGGGGGCTATTATAGTCAACTATGAGTAACAGAGACTACATAGCCAATTATGAGTAACGGAGACTACTATAGTCAACTATAAGTAACGGAGACTACTATTGTCAACTATGAGTGACGGAGACCACTATAGTTAACTATGAGTGACGGAGACTACTATAGTCAATTATGAATGACGGAGACTACTATAGTCAACTATGAGTGACGGAGACTACTATAGTCAATTATGAATGACGGAGACTACTATAGTCAACTATGAATGACGGAGACTACTATAGTCAATTATGAATGACGGAGACTACTATAGTCAACTATGAGTGACGGAGACTACTATAGTCAACTATGAGTGACGGAGACTACTATAGTCAACTATGAGTGACGGAGACTACTATAGTCAATTATGAATGACGGAGACTACTATAGTGAACTATGAATGACGGAGACTACTAGAGTCAACTATGACTGACGGAGACTACTATAGTCAATTATGAATGACGGAGACTACTATAGTCAACTATGAATGACGGAGACTACTATAGTCAACTATGAGTGACGAAGACTACTATAGTCAACTATGAGTGACGGAGACTACTATAGTCAACTATGAGTGACGGAGACTACTATAGTCAACTATCAGTGACGGATACTACTATAGTCAACTATGCGTGATGGAGACTACTATAGTCAACTTTGAGTGACGGAGACTACTATAGTCAACTATGAGTGACGGAGACTACCATAGTCAACTATGTGTGACGGAGACCACCATAGTCAACTATGAGTGACGGAGACTACCATAGTCAACTATGAATGACGGAGACTACTGATGTTTTCGACAATCTTAAGTGCAAGGATATAGTACTCACATTATTTGTAGTAACTGAAGCAGCTGTTGGTGATGAAAAGGGGAAAAGGTGAAGGAGGTATAAATCGTGCTTGCAGAAACCATCAGGAATAAATCTCGCAGAGCGAGCAGTGCGTTAAACGAAATGCAGCAGATCGGATTGACGTTAATCGTATGCTTCCTGAATATGTTTATACGCTCGCACATAAAGATATAAGTAAATGTCGAACTAGCGTAACCATTTCATATGTATTTGTTTCATCTTCTTTTTATGAGGGAAATGTCAGAAAATATTGTGGCACGAAATTCGGTTTTTATACAAATAAAGGTGATTATGTGTTCTATTTGTGCTTCTCTATTTGGCCATTAGTGTCTATCGTCATCGATAGCCCAGAGGAAGAGACACCACAAGCTGTTGGATCAATATCAAAACAATCGATCTGTCAAGAAATTCCCTGCATTGAATGGCGCAATCAACAAATCTTTCTAAATATTGATTTCATTTATAACAAAGCGGGCAAAAAGAATTCAGGATACAGGCAGTAGTATCAATAGATGGCCGATGTAACGAATCAATCGACGAATTAACTAACAAATGAACCAATCTAGCAAGCAATTGACGGTAGATCTAACATTTGTACTTCCTAACTTAACTCTTTGCTATTCTTAGTAACTGAACATAGCATAAATGGGGGGGGGGGGGGGGTGGTTGTGTGTGTAGGGGGGGGTGTAGGGGGGTGTAGGGGGGGGTTGGGAGTGGGCTGGGTAGTCTAGATGTACGCCGTTGGCCTCAGGACAGGAACGGTTTGGTTTCAAAGTCCAGAAGTGGTAGTGGTTTTTGTCAAAAATAGGAAAAACTAATCCGTGGTTTATTTATGATGTTACCCTTTCACTGATCTCTTGGAAAGTGAGATCCGATGTCTAGCCCTCTCAGACAACAGCAATAAATAGGAGGTCTCGTGTGTACTCGCGCACGTTAAAGAACCCTTGGCAGATACAATAAAAAGAGTAGGTGATAAATATGACCGCTGCCCGGGCATAACTGTCACCAGACACCTACTCACATTGTGGATGCCTGGCCGTGCTACGGAGTTCGTGCTCGTGGACCAGGATTCTCCTCCATTTTTCTCGAAGGGGGTATCCGAGCACCTATTGATTGGTCCGCCTCGCAGAGATAATGATCATAACAACAACAAACAAAGCTCGTTCAGTTCATTCAAAGTTGGGAAATGTCAGGGCCATACCGATCAGCTCCTACAGCTAGGCATGGCGACCTCAAGTTGTAGACCAAATAAGTGATCACTTCACTCTAAAGTAATGCTAGCACCGTGGTTTATGTAGAAAGTTACATACCAGAGACAGCTTATCGTATTTAGATACTGAGTGTTCTACAGGTGACGTAATATCGATGTTGTGGATAATAAGTCCAATCATGATCACGTAATCAGTGGTTAGTGAACTGGACTATAATGGACAAGAGGTAGGGTTCGATCTCAACCGACGACTTCCGGTTCACCCAGCCTTTAGTGGGTACTGGATTTTTTTTTTTTTTCTGTGAAAGTAAAGCGGCACGGGCGTAGTACCGACCCCTTACCCCAAAAATCATGTGCTGAAGGTCTGTAAAATTTATGGTCACTAACACCACATTCCCTATACGCCACTTGGCGTGACGGGGGCACTTCACTTTTTACTTTACTATGATCACACAAACTAGAAACTAGTAGAATCTATTACATTGTTTTTACTTATTTATTTTAGTAATGCTAAGTTGTTGTTTTTTTTTCTATTTAGGACGAATCTAATTTTATATGAATTCTGATTAACCTCAAGAATACTGTTTAGCTTGAGAAATAACTGATATAATTTTTTTTTTTAATGTTAATTTTACTTAAGAGTGGGGTGTGATGTACACTCCAAGGTATGGTAACAGCTTTACAAAAAAAGGAGCACAACAAAATACTGACGTTACGGCCTACGACCTTCATAAGAAGACCGGAATAACGACAACAAATGGTGAGGCTCAAATATCTATACAACATGTCGGATGATGAAGTTAGGGAGAGATGGACAGAGGGATGGCATGATGAGATGAGAAAGAGTAATTTTACTTACTTGAATGAGAACCTAGATTTGGGAGATAACGTTGAGTTCATTTGCAAGAAACATTCTAGATTTTTGGTTGATAAAACTATTTGCTATAAGAGTAAAAATCTGTGCTTACTGGATAACGATTTCTTTACTAATAAGTGCAATGTTCTATGTTCATTGTATAACGTTGTATTTACTTAGTTTAATGCATGAAACTGAGCTGTAGAAATAAAATCTAACTATTCTTAGTTAGCTTAGTTCGTTTATTCTTGTGGAAACATAGGTTTTATCATAGTTATGCAATAAAAAAGGGAGCCGCGATAGCTCAGTGGTTAGTGAACTGGACTACCACGGACAAGGGGTAGGGTTCGATCCCAACCGACGGCTTCCGGGTTCACCCAGCCTTAAATGGGTACCGGATTTTTTCTTGGAAAGTAAAGCAGCACGGGCGTAATACTGACCACATTACCCCAAAAATCATTTCTTGAAGGTCTGTAAAATATAGGGTCACTAACACCATATTTCCCTATACGCCACTTGGCGTGACGGGGGTACTTTACTTTACTTTCTTTATGCAATAAAAAATGCTGCAAAAGCAAATAACATCATATTTTCATATAGTAAAACTAGAGAAATAAAATAGACATCAACTCTATAATCAATTTCAACGGCGGCAGTAGCAATCAAATTAGAATTAAACTGACAGAGAACAATGACATTGACAGTAGCGGAAAATTGAGAATCTCTTGGGAAAATGCTGAATGGTTTATTTTTACCTTTTTTAAGAATACATTTTCTGGGGGACGAATTTCTTTTATCTATTCTCTCTCTCTCTCTCTCTCTCTCTCTGTCACACACACACACACACACTCACATACAAACACACACACTCTCTCTCTCTCTTTCTGTATAAGTCGCTCAATCTGTCTACGCCACTAACGTTTGTTCTTTTCGTGTTCCCGAATCTACCCTCCTCCCTCTCTCCCTTTTCTCTCTCTCTTTATCTCTTTCATGCTTCTTCCAAACATTTTTTTTCATTTCTACTATTTTGTCTTCATTTCATCCTGCCTCTGTCTTTCTCAATTTTCGAATTCTCTTTTTGCTTTCTTAGATCTCTCTTTCTCATCTCACGCTTTTCTCTTGCACTTCTGACTTCTCCATCAGCCTTCCAGCGCTTTCTTCCAACCCCATCCCCTTAATTTTTCTCTCTTGTAATTAATCGAACACCTTTTCCAAAATATTTTTTCTCCACCTCCCTCCCATTCACGCTTTATCTCTTCTTCGTCTCTTTCTCTCATCCACACACACACACACACACTCTCTCTCTCTCTCTCCTCTCCATTTCTCTTAATTTCTATATTTTTCTTTCTTTTCCGTGTTTCTCACTCCTCTCTTATATCCCTCTTTTTCTTTGCCTTAGTCTCCTCTCTCCCACTCTCTCCGATGAACACCCCAGAGGTCTCATGTGTCTCCATTAATCTGCTAATGAATGAACCGAATCAATTTGTTAAATGTTACAAAAACTTTGTGCAAACATGTCTGCAGGTGCATGTGCGTGCACAAGTGTACTTGAGTGACGTGGGAGATGTGTACATAGCGCACAGTATTAATATGTAAGTGAACACATCTGTCCCAGCACATAATATATGGATGACACCCCATAGTTCCTGGAAATAAAGTTATAGGCGGTGAACGTCTATTGAGAAAGTTGATGGGAAACTAGACGGGCAACAGGTAACAGGAATAAATAACAGGAAACTAGATGGGTAACAGGTAACAGGAATAAATAACCAGGCAACTAGATGGGCTACATGTAAAAGGTATAAATAACCAGGAAACTTGACGGGCAACAGGTAACAGGAATAAATAACCAGGAAACTAGACGGGCAACAGGTAACAGGAATATATAACCAGGCAACTAGATAGGCTACATGTAACAGCAATAAATAACCAGGAAACTAGACGGGCAACAGGTAACAGGAATAAATAACCAGGCAACTAGATGGGCTACATGTAACAGGAATAAATAACCAGGAAACTAGAAGGGCAACAGGTAACAGGAATAAATAACCAAGCAACTAGATGGGCTACAGGTAACAGGAATAAATAACAGGAAAGTAGATGGGTAACAGGTAACAGCAATAAATAACCAGTTTACATCTCACACCGTCACTGTTGGTTACACAGGCAGGTCTGAGCGAAGCACTGTGGTTGTTTAACGGTTTTTTTTGTTTTATGTTTTGATTTTTGTTGTCTGTCTTCCTGAAGGAAGGAATGGACGAATAAGTTTTGTGTTGCGGTAAAGCTGGAGTGCAGGGAACGAGTTGAGCACAGAGTATTGTGACAGACTTACATTCTTCTTCCTCTTCTACCTTTCAGCTCCTCGTGGAGCACAGGTCTTCAACAAACACTTTCCAATCCGTTCTGTTTCTCGCAATTCATTTAAGATTAGTTCATGTCTTCCCCAATCATCTTCATCTCTGCTTCCATCTGTCTTCTCCAAGAATATCTTGGTCTTCCTCTTTGTCATTTTCCTTGGGGATTTCAAAAAAGGCCTGTTGTGTAATACTCTCAGTTGGCTTCCGCAGTGTATGTCCTATCTAGCGCCGCTCCGGATTGCGTCATACAAATCTTAGGCAGAGAGCCTTTATCTTTCATGGATGGCTGATTTACTTTTATTCTGTTCTTACTCCATGTTGAAGTTTTTTCGGCTTATTCTTCTACAGTACAGGATAGCCCGACCCATGCACAACGCTCCTTAGTCGCCTCTTACGAACATGCCTGGTAGGGAACATCGCCATAATTCTTTACTCCCCTTCAGGCCCCGACAGCAAATGGGCGAGACTTACATAGGAGAACAATAATACAAAATTTATTTGGAAAAACTAATTTGAATTTTAAAGTACCGACTGCGCTGGGCATGTGACCTCTTTTATCCAGCCCCCATATAGAACTCCCAGCACACTAATAAATTAGATTAATTAAAAGCCACAATGCATACTTTAAATAGATTTTGTAAATTAACTTGCATTAAAGGAATTCGAAAAGAGCGCAGAAGAACATATTAAAAGGATCAGTTAGATAAGATGCAGACAGTAAAATTAGCCTAGTTATGCAATGAAACACGCTACCAAAAGGACTTTGTAGATTAAAAAAAAAAACAATAATACTAGTACAAAACAATAAGTATAAAAACAAGCAATAACATTTGAGAAAAGGCGTTCTGAATCATCATCATCATGTGCCGTACCGGTTGGCGTAGGCTATCATGTCCTTCCACAATCTTCTATCTACAGTGCATCGTATTAGATCTGTTGTTGACTGTTTTCCATGCCATGACACCAAGCTATCCAGTATTTTCTCTCTTTGTCGTCCGCGATCTCTTTTTCCTTGTATCGTCACAGAATAATCACTAAAAATGTGTTTTATGTTTGTTTGTTTGTTTATTGTGATAGAAGAGATTAGAATCTACTGAAGAGCAAAAAAAGATTTCGATGTTTCAAAATATTTTTGGCTCAGACTGCAATAGGAGAATGCCATCTGGGAGTCATGACCTCTGTGTTCTCATCCTCCTGAGGTTGTCAGGAAACTAAGAGTCGAACCACTTGCTCGACAAAGTCCTTATGGTGAACACATTGCCTCCTATTGCAAAACTGTGTAGTTTCTTATTTTTAATAATACTAATTTCTACTTCTAATATTATTTATATTATTATTACCATTACTATTATTATTGTTATTAGTGTTATTAATATTGTTACTATTATTACAACAATTATTATTATTTTTATATTACTATTACTATTATTACTTTTACTATTATTACCATTATATATTACATATTAAAACAGATAAATGAATCTAAATATTTGGGAACTTTGTTAACCTCAGACGGAAGATGTACAAAAGAGGTGAGATGCAGAATGGCTCAGGCAAAAGCAGCTTTCCAAAAAATGAGGAAAATACTATGCAATCCATTTTTGACAATAGAAACAAGAAAAAGAGTTCTTAAATGTTACGTAGAGCCAGTCTTAACATATGGATGCGAGTCATGGACAATAGGACAACAGACAAGAAAATCACTGGAGTCTGTAGAAATGTGGTTTTACAGAAGAATGTTGAGAATACCATGGACAGCTAAGAAGAGTAATGAAGAGGTTCTGAGAAAGGTCAAAGCAAAAAGAGAGTTAATTTCCAATGTTAGGAAGAGACAATCATAATTTTTTGGCCATGTAATGAGAAGAGAACAACTTGAATATATTGTAACAACTGGAAAAATTGAGGGACGAAGAGATAGAGGGAAGCAAAGAGAAAAAAATAACAGACAGTTAAGAGAATGGCTTGGCAGAAGGTCAACAACAGAAGTGATAAATAGCTGCCGAGATCGAAAGTTGTGGAGAGACATGATCACCTACACCACTAGGCCCGGTACTTGATGATGATGATTATTACCATTATTATTACTATCAGTACTATTGTTACTATAATTATTACTATTAATTATTATCATTATTATTACTATCAGTACTATTGTTACTATAATTATTACTATTAATTATTATCATTATTATTACTATCAGTACTATTGTTACTATAATTATTACTATTAATTATTACCATTATTATTACTATCAGTACTATTGTTACTATAATTATTACTATTAATTATTACCATTATTATTACTATCAGTACTATTGTTACTATAATTATTACTATTAATTATTACCATTATTATTACTATCAGTACTATTGTTACTATAATTATTACTATTAATTATTATCATTATTAGAGATAAAATGAAATACACAAGAGAGGCAACCCTCACCTTCCGAGTATTTTGCTGACACACCCATGGCTAACCCTCAATTGCCTGGAGATATCACAAGGCCTGATCCCGGCTTGAGCAAGCTCCACAATCTTAGACCGGACAATGTCGGGTAATGGCCGGCCATTAACGAACACACCGCCAAGCTGGTTCACTCCTCCGTGACCTGTAGCAGGGGGAAAAATTAAAACAGTTAATATGAGGGTGTCAAACTTAATTAATAATTATTAATTAGAAACTAGCGACTGTTAGTTTTCATTCATCATCATTGAGTGCCGTCTCCGCATCGAAAGTTGGCTACCATGGAGCGCCATCCCGTTCTGTCTCTTGCTATGATAGTGCAGGTTGTCAATGGATGATTTGTCCATATTTTGATGTTACTCGTCCAGGTTAGTCTTGGTCTGCCACTTCATCTTTTACCGTCTATTTTTCCCTTCCAAAATTACTTTTAGTAGGCTGCTATGTCATTTAACATGCCCCAAAAATCTAATTTGTTATTTTTGAATTGTATTTAGCAGTTCTCTTTTCATCTTCAGTTGTTTTAAAACTTCATCGTTTGTTTTCTTTTCTTTCCATCCAATTCTACCTATTCTTATATAATTTGTCAATAACGATACATAATAGACACCCGTGACTGTTTTAGTCACTGTATGATTTCATGTGATTGTGTCGATGTATTAAAATAATGTGGATTTTAATAACAAAGATTTCTTGTGTGATACCAGATAGTGATCTGTATAATAAAATGCTAAAATAAAGCACTGAAGTGGTTGATAGGGGAAATGAATTCACAATTGACTGGAAGAGCCATGTTGGCAAACAAGATTTGATCAGGTTTCTATTAAAACAGTTAATGAGATGGTTCCGTGAAAAGACAACATCTGAACAGATAAAACAATTGTCGCAACAAAATTATAGCGATGAATGATTGTCTACTCCATCAGACATCATGTTTCATTAATAAATTAATAAAAATAAATAAATAAAACCATATTTCTACAGGCTCCAGTGATTTTCTTGTTTGTTGTCCTATTGTCTATGATTCACATCCATATGTTAAGACAAATACACTAATTATAACAAGAATTCTAATACGTATTTTTACTTAGTTTCATTTAGGCGAGCGCTTTTTCCTAATTTATCAGTTAAGTCTTGGTTTTACGTTTATTATTTGAACGATCATCACAGTTGCTACCATATTCGTGCTCTATGCTGGGACCTTCCTTTGTGGTAATGAATAAGATTGAAATGTTAATACAGGCTGTCTGAAAGTAGTGATAATGAATAAGATTGAAATGTTAATACAGGCTGTCTGAAAGTAGTGATAATGAACTTGAAATGTTAATACAGGCTGTCTGAGAGTAGTGATAGTATATAAGATCAAAATGTTAATACAGACTTTCTGAGAGTAGTGATAATGAATAAGATCAAAATGTTAATACAGACTTTCTGAGAGTAGTGATAATGAACATAAAAATGTTAATACAGGCTGTCTGAGAGTAGTGATAATGAAGATCGAAATGTTAATACAGGCTGTCTGAGAGCAGTCATAATGACCTATATATAAATAAAAAGACGTAAAACATTAATGCATTTTAAAGTTTTAAAAAAAAATGAAGAAATATGATGAAAAAGGATAGGTCATATTTTCCCATCTGTAGTGGAAGCTTCTAACAACGAAGAGGCATGCAATCTCTTCATTTTTTTAATTCCAATTTGTTGGCAGGAATAGAGATTTTACATTGTTTAAAATCGAGGTTTTGGATCAGAGACCACCACGAATGGATGTGTTGGTATAGACAGGCCATATGCGAAACAAAGATGCAACAGCAATTAACCTAAGCAGCAGCTGTGAGTGGTGTTAACAACAATCAACAACATCAGATGTTGTCAGCGGTTTTTTACTGGCTCGGCTATCAGTGTAATTAAAATCTGCCTGCCGAATATTTTTAGTGTTTACAGTAATTGCAATGACAGAAGTGAGAATATTTTATTAACAATTTCTAGGACAAGAATCAGCAGCTACAGCAGAAGTGGCAGTTGTAGCAATTACAGCAGAAGTAGCAGTTGTAGCAGTTACAGCAGAAGCAGCAGTTTTAGCAGTTACAGCAGAAGTAGCAGTTGTAGCAGAAGTAGCAGTTGTAGCAGTTACAGCAGAAGTAGCAGTTGTAACAGTTGTAGCAGTTACAGCAGAAGTAGCAGTTGTAACAGTTGTAGCAGTTACATCAGAAGTAGCAGTTGTAACAGTTGTAGCAGTTACAGCAGAAGTAGCAGTTGTAATAATAGTAGTGTTTGTAATATCAGTGAGAGCAATGATTTCAATGGTGGTAGTAGAAGGAATCACAACGTAAATAATTTGCAATACGCAGTCTTGATAACAGAGATGGAGAATAGACTATAAGAAATGATAACCATAATAATGAAGGAACACAACAGGAAAGGTCTCAGTCTCAATAGTAAGAAAACAGAAGTAGTGGTCATATCGAAGAAACCACCATGCAATATAAAAATACAGGACAAAGCTGAAACAAATGTAGAGAGTTAATAACTTGAACAGAATAATAAGATTAGACAGAAGAAGCAACACAGAAATAAACTGCAGAATAGCTCAGGCCAAACTGTATTTCAGAAAATGAAATACGTCTTGTGTAACAAGACTATGTCAATGGAAGTCAGAAAGATAGTTCATCGGTGCGATATATAGTCAATTCTGACCTATGTAAGTGAATCATGGACAGTAGACAAACAAATGAAAAAATCATTACCACAGAGATGGTTTTGCTCAGAAAAATGTCGAGAGTTCCCTGGACAGCTAAAATGACCAATGAGGAAATTCTCAGAGACAAACACAGAAAGGGAGCTCATAAGAAACATCAGACAGAAGTAATAATCGACAATTTTCGGGCACATCATGAGAAGAAAAACATACCGGAATACTTGGTTACAATTGGCAAAATACAGGAAAGAGAGATCGCGGACGATAAAGAGAAAAGATTCTAGATAGCTTAGTGTCATGACACGAAAAACAGTCAACAACAGTATTGTAACGATGCACTGTGGATAAATAATTATAGAAGGACATGACCGCCTACACCAACCGGTATGGCACATGATGAGTAGTAGTAGTAGTAGTAGTAGTAGTAGTAGTAGTAGTAGTAGTAGTAGTAGTACAGTATCAGCATTAGATGTATGAAAAGTTAAAGCAGTGATTTTTGTGGACGTAAGAGGTATTAAGTGATTGTAGAAACATCGGTAACTATACTTGTAAGAAGAACGGTAGCAATAATAGAATTAGTAGTAACAGTAATACATGTATTTTGTAAGAGTAGTAGTTGTAACAGGCTAACTAGTAGCAATTGTATTCATTGTAAAAACTAGATAGTGGTAGCACTGATAAAAATAATGACATCAACTGTAGTAGATTTAAGGGTAGTGTTGTAGCAAAAGCAATAGTTGTTGTAAGTGTAATAGTAGGGGTAATATCAGTAGAAATTGTGTTATTAATATTAATATCATCATCAAGTACCGGGCCTGCTGGCGTAGGTGATCATGTCTCTCCACAACTTTCGATCACGACAGCTATTTATCATTTCTGTTGTTGACCTTCTGCCCCAAGCCATTCTCTTAAGCTGTATGGTATCATTTCTCTTTCTTCCCTCTATCTCTTTGTCCCTCAATTTTTCCAGTTGTTACAATATATTCCAGTTGTTCTCTTCTCATTACATTGCAAAAAATGATGATTATTTCTTCCTAATATTGGAAATTAGCTCTCTTTTTGCTTTGGCCTCTTTCAGAACGTTGTCATTACTCTTCTTATCTGTCCATGGTATTCTCAACATTTTTCTGTAAAACCACACTTCTGCAGACTGCAGAACATAAAATTTGATTTGGACTCATTCTCTCATTGGACTCATTCTCATGACTCATTCTATAAAATTGGAGAAAAAAATATTAATATAAGTAACTGTATTAACAACAACAGAATTGATAAATAACAGTCGAGATCGAAAGTTGTGGCGAGCCATGATCACCTACGCCAGCAGGCACGGTACATGATGATGATGATGACGTTGATATTAAAAAATGCATTCATTCATGGCCCATGCCCGAGGCGTTAGGTATAATTTTCCCCCATAATCCTTGATCTCGTGCTCTATTTAACTGCTCTACTGTCAATCTTTTCTCGTGCCACGCCGTCAAACAATCCTATATATTTTCTTTTTGTCTGCCATTAAATCGCCATTCTTCTATTTTTGTCTGTTATAACTTATAAAGAAAATATAAAATTTTAAAATAACACAGCTCATTACGTATAAACTACATAAAGATAGTAATATTAAAACAGCAGTTTTATATGTCGTAGACGGGCCCGGATATCAGGCCTGTAGGCATGTCCATTGCGCAAACACGTTCAGCATATTATTTCTTGAACTAGGCAATTAAAAGGGTCTCGAGAAACCGAGAATAATAAAGGGCGCGACGATTTGTTGAGGACGAAACGTCATTTCTTGAAGACGTAATGTCAGGCAGACAATGAGCACCCCTCGAGTTGTCATTCTCAACACCGGTAGCTCGAATCTCTTGAAGAAGATGCCACAGTTGCTGCTTCAACGAGCAAACTAAAACGCCATTTCGGATTTACGTTCCTGTATAAATCTGCATCAGTTTAGCTGTTAAATGTGAAGGGGACAGGCAAAATGGGGGAAAAGTAAGTAACAGGATGGGTGGAGGGTT
This sequence comes from Megaustenia siamemsis, assembly GCA_032433765.1. Lineage (NCBI taxonomy): Eukaryota > Metazoa > Mollusca > Gastropoda > Stylommatophora > Ariophantidae > Megaustenia > Megaustenia siamemsis. The sequence goes on along the minus strand of JAVIAB010000073.1, from coordinate 110,190,711 downwards.
TAGTCTCACTTAATTTGACCAAATCTACAGCGAGTGCGTTCAGCGTGGAGCCACGACTATTCAAATATGTCTTACAATGTTTGTATAATCTTTTATTTTCCGATGAACTTGCATGACAATTGCGGGTTGAAAACACGAACTTAACAAATATCCGCATAAAACCGGAATAACACACATACAACATGGGCGTTAGCTACTTCTTAGAAGGTTACAAGGGTCAGAATAATGCAGTCTACAACGGAGAAAGAGTAGAAGGAATAAAAATGGGTATTCATTGAGCGCATAAAAGTCTTGTGGAAACTTTTGAGCTTTCCTGTGCAGCAGGACAAGTAACGTTGTTGAGCTTGAAAAGAAAGATGAATCAACTATTGTTAAAATGTTCATTCGTTGTTTGCGTGTGCTAGGTAATTATGTGTACATAATTAGTCTACATTGTGCAGCGTCCTCGGACACCTTGATTCGAGTTGTCAGTGAATAAGGTAAAGATTCCCACTACGGTCTTAGTTAGCCGTGGTTAACAATGTATATGGCCCATTTCGTCTTGTTAGACCGTCTAGTGGAGGCTATTGTGTATTTTTTTAGGTTTTGTTTTTGTCGAACAGATTCTCTCGTGGCTAATTCTACCAATATTTGACAAACACACGCGGCCACAGAATGAACAAGTCAGGCCCACTGATCCACAGGGTTTTCCATCCTTTTTCATGAGTCTTTTCTCTTCTAAGTTTTGCCTTAGCACAGTCTCAAGTGATGTTATACCATGCCTTATATATGCTCTCCATGACGTGCGTTCACTTGCCAGATATTCCCAGTCATTTTCACATATGGAGAAGTCATTCAGAGATGATTTACAGATATCTCTATATCGTAGTTTAGGTCTGCCGATTTATCTTTTTCCGTGTGTTAGTTCACCATATAGTATTTGCCTGAGGATGCGTTTTTCTTCTATTCGCTGGACGTGCCCCATCCATCTTAGTCTGCGACATCTGAGCATCGACATGATTGTATGAGGGCTGTTGTTCTAATTTGCACTTCTTTCAGTGTGTTTGCTTTAACAAGTCCAGGGCACATGGTCCTTACGTTCCATGTACCAAGTTTAAACATTGGTGCTTTCTTCCTCATTTCACTTTGCCTACTCTGCCTGGGCTCGGAATATGGAGATGGTGCTTTACGCAGTCGCATTATACCCCTCTCGACTTCGTTTCAAGAATTTCCGAAGGAGGGACGTTGTCCATAAGTAAAATAAAATAACGTGGTTAACAATCGTACGGTAAAATCAGACATAAATTTGAAGAAATGTGGAAGTTAATTAGAGTATAAATTGTGAGCTGTCATTAGTTGTATGTTGAGATCTCTACCCTCTCCACTTCTGTCCAACATATTCTCCCGTCGCACGCGTTACACATCTAGTTAGTAACCAGTCTCTATTAGTTAATCAGCTCACACGGTTAGCAGTGTGGCGTTCACTATGATATGCATAGAATTATACATATTTATATAGTTAAATTACGAGTTTAGCGTCGTAAATTAAAACTATCTCCCCTGGAATAAAACTTAAGTATTTCAATTACTAAAAATTATCTCAATGTTCATCGCAGACTCATTGTATTTTATTTGTGAGTTAGGAAACATGATTTTACTCTCGTGTTGTTTCTCTTAGGGGAGATTTAATTTACGTCGCTAAACTAGAAATTTACTTTTATAAATAAATATATATATATAAATTACGAGTTTAACGACGTAAAGTAAAGTTATCTCCCCTAAGAGAAACAACACGAGGGTAAAATCATGTTTCCTAACCCAAACCTATATAAATATAAGTTTTCAGACTTGACCTATTTGGTAGCTGCAATCTCAGAGAAAGAAGTTATATAATCTCATAGCAGTACTAAGTTGTGTGAGTACAGTGCAGGCTTTCTACCTACCTGGGGCACATTTGTTTGTGGGGGAGAGTTCGGTGAGGGGATTGAATGTGTTAGGTGGGGGGGGGGGACAGGCGGAGACTTCTGGTTTCCTCCCCTGGAGCCTTGTCTCTCATGACCAAACTAAGTGAGAGTTATCTTCCATGCACCAGGAAGTATGGCAGTGTAGGTGCGCATGCCTTTCAATGACAAACAATATACATTGTGATGTGGTCGCTATTAAGACAGATCGCTGTATCATATTTTCACAGGCTTGGTGAATTCCTGCAAACCCCCCCCCCCACCCCACCCCACGCGAAATAATATAAAATAAAATAACATATAAATATTGCACACCGACATTTTCAATGGGGGGACATTTTTATCGAAATGTAGATTTGTAAGAAAAGAAAGCTCCTTTTCTAATCGATGATAATGTTGCAACCAATGAAAGTGGTTCTTCTCCCCGGTGTAGCGATTGTGCACTGTCCAGAATAGCAGGCCAGGCATACACAGGATATAGTTAACAATTGTAACACACAATTGTAATATAGAATATTGTTTATTCTATTCCATGATATCCAAAGAATCAGTCTCATTGCAGTCAGGAATTTCCATATCCGCTCTATCACTTGTCACAGCATATCCCAACACAATATACATATATATTCGTTACAATATATTCCAGTTGTTCCCTTCTCATTACATGGCCAAAAAATGATGATTGTTTCTTCCTAAAATTGGAAATTAGCTCTCTTTTTGCTTTGGCCTCTTTCAGAAAATTTTTATTACTCTTCTTAGCTGTCCATGGTATTCTCAACATTACTCTGTAAATACACCCAGATTAGACAGTAAAAAAACGTAAAGAGCCCCCGTCACGCCAAGTGGCGTATAGGAAATATGGTGTTAGTGACCATATATTTTACAGACCTTTAGCACATTATTTTTGGGGTAATGTGGTCGGTATTATGCCCGTGCCGCTTTACTTTCTCAGAAAAAAAAATTCGGTACCCATTTAAGGCTGGGTGAACCCGGAAGCCGTCGGTTGGGATCGAACCCTAAAACTTGTCCTTTGTCAGAATAGACAGGGATGTCGAAAAACACAACGAGCCATATGCGGAGTCTAACGCTGCTCGAAGGATCAAGATGAAGATCTATTACCTGAATACTGGACATTTTATGACAATAAAAACGTGTCTTGTGTTATACTGATCACATCACATAAAAATATGACAAAGGTAAAAGTTATGGGAACATATTATCACTACGTCATACTTGAGGTGCCATTTTTTTTTTTTCAAATGCAGGACTCGCCTTTTATACATTAAAATAAAAATATTAAAGTTTATTTTCACTCTTGTTAGAGTAAAGACGTCACACCAAATATTGTTAATTTTAACTCTTTTTAGAGTTGTGACGTCACACCAAATATTGTTCATTTTTAATCTTGTTAGAATTGAGATATCACACTAAATAATATTCGTTTTCACTCTTGTTAGAGCTGAGAAACTATACCAAATATTGTTCATTTTAACTCTTTTTAGAGTTGTGACATCACACCATATAATACTCATTTTCACTTTTGTTAGCGCTGAGTCATGAAACGACTCCTTAAAAAAAGTAAAAAAGTAAAGTACCCCCGTCACGCCAAGTGGCGTATAGGGAAATATGGAGTTAGTGGTCATAAATTTTACAGACCTTCAGCACATGATTGTTGGGGTAATGTGGTCGGTATTACGCCCGTGCCGCGTTACTTTCCCATAAAAATCTGGTACCCATTTAAGGCTGGGTGAACCCGGAAGCCGTCGGTTGGAATCGAACCCTACCCTTTGTCCTTTGTAGTCCAGTTCACTAACCACTGAGCTATCGCGGCTCCCCAAACGACTCCTTACGACCTAAAATTCGTAAATCGCTTCAAGGAGATAAATATTTACATATAACAAGCTCGTCTGTACAAATTCTGATACTAATTATTCAACATTGTATTCAAAACGGTCCTCACTGATAACTGTGTTACGATCGTTTGTACAACATACGGGGTATAATCAGTTTAATACCATACAACGGGTGTTAGAAACCTTGTATAATGTACACATTTAGCTAAAATAATGGGGTACGTTATTTATGCAACAAATTGCTTTTTTTTTTATTTAAACAATAAATTACAAATCCCCAGTTAAAAGTTGCAATTACAAAACATAAAACGGTTGGAAAACACGTACGCATACAAAACGGTAATTATATTTTTACAATATCAATACATTGGGTCTTTATTATCATGTATGTTTTAATTAAGCACGGATCATTCTGTAAACTGATGAAATAATTGTTTTTATAAGTAATGATTCAAGTTACGTTTAGTTGTGTTTACGGAGAACGTATATGAATGTCTATATTTTCCAATGGTCACACATGTATATATAGTATGGCCAATATTACGCCAATCCGTCCTACTTTCTAAAAAAATAAACGTGGGTACCCATTTTCAGAGATTGATTGAGCTCTGACGCTGTTTTTTTTATTTCCATGAAACAATGTCCTCCACGTTTTGGAACTGAACACGTACCCTTGTGACTAACAACTCTGCCACCTCGGTCTCAAATGTATTCTTAGTAAGTGTTAATAAGTGTTTCTTAGTAATAAATAAGTGTTTCTTTGTAATAAATAAGTATTTCTTTGTAATAAATAAGTATTTTTTGTAATAAATAAGTATTTTTTTTGTAATAAATAAGTGTTTCTTAGTAATAAATAAGTGTTTTATGTAATAAATAGTTGTGTTATTAGTAATAAATAAGTTTTTCTTTGTAATAAATAGTTGTGTTTCTTAGTAATAAGTGTTTTCTTGTAATGAACAAGTGTTTCTTTGGAGTACTTATCCACTAGGTGTTTGTTTGTTTGTTTCATTGGCGTAAAGGATAGCGTTGAGACTTAGCAGTAAAACGAATGAACGTGGGTTCAATGCCAGCCTGACGCTGGGCAGATGAACGAAGTGAATTAAGGATGAGACCCGTCTCACTGAGTTGGGGTAGGTTATAACAGTAAGATGGAGAAATGCATCGCCTTCGATTTACAGTGATAACAAGAGAAGGAGAAATGTCTCGCCTTTGATTTACAGTGATAACAAGAGAAGGAGAAATGCCTCGCCTTCGATTTACAGTGATAACAAGAGAAGGAGAAATGTCTCGCCTTCGATTTACAGTGATAACAAGAGAAGGAGAAATGTCTCGCCTTCGATTTACAGTGATAACAAGAGAAGGAGAAATGTCTCGCCTTTGATTTACAGTGATAACAAGAGAAGGAGAAATGTCTCGCCTTCGATTTACAGTGATAACAAGAGAAGAAGAAATGTCTCGCCTTTGATTTACAGTGATAACAAGAGAAGGAGAAATGTCTCGCCTTCGATTTACAGTGATAACAAGAGAAGGAGAAATGTCTCGCCTTCGATTTACAGTGATAACAAGAGAAGAAGAAATGTCTCGCCTTTGATTTACAGTGATAACAAGAGAAGGAGAAATGTCTCGCCTTCGATTTACAGTGATAACAAGAGAAGGAGAAATGTCTCGCCTTCGATTTACGGAAATAACAAGAGAAGGAGAAATGTCTCGCCTTCGATTTACAGTGATAACAAGAGAAGGAGAAATGTCTCGCCTTCGATTTACGGAAATAACAAGAGATGGAGAAATGTCTCGCCTTCGAAATGTTATGACCAAACACAGTGATATTGATTCACTGCTAATGCCACTACTGAATTGACATAACAGGTTCATGTTCCTCTACTTTTCTTCCTCGTGTGCCTTTCAGCGTCGAGGAGAGCGAAAGTTTCTAGTCTTTTGCATCTTGGTTGGCTTGTTCATGTCACGTTTATAAGTGTTTGTTCTATCCAACCAGCGAGCTATCTTCTTCAGGATCGCCCGTACAGTCTGTTGCTCATCAGCGCTTAAACACCCTTCCCCCTCCCCCTCTCGTCAAATTCTTCGTAAATATATTACACGTTTGAGAGCATCTTAACCACTAACTAACCTTTGCAGTTTTAAAGTGTTTGTTCCTGGCGACAAAAGAAGACACAATTTAAAAAGAAGAACGAAAGGGGACAAGAAAGAGCCTTGATGCAATGTTGCCCCGACAGAAGGACCAATCAGCCTGTAGTTTAAATGGTAAATAAAACCGTTATACTATTGTAGCCGTGTTATATGCCTTGCTAATCGTGTTAATACTAACATGAAATATTTAGTAGAACAAATTGGTTCTCAGGCACAAGTAGCGATATACCGTAATAGCTCGCAATAACACATACTGTAAGTTCAAGAATCCACGTGCACATTGTACAATAACAAGTAAAGTGCACCGTCACGCCAAGTGGCGTATAGGGAATATGGTGTTAGCGGCCATAATTTTTACAGACCTTCAGCACATGATTTTTGGGGTAATGTGGTCAGTATTACGCCCGTGCCGATTTACTTTTCCAAAGAAAAATCCGGTATCCATTTAAGGCTGGGTGAACCTGGAAGCCGTTGATCAGGATCGAACCCGACCTCTTGTCCTTTTGTGCAGTCACTAACCCGCGAGCTACCGAGGCTCACACTTTATACCGCGCACAAATTGAGGACGATTTCCACAAATACTGAACAATTAGTAACAGAGGTATTAATAGGTAGCTGATTCGTGACGTTCAGAATTATTTTGTAATTTTTTGTTATCGCTTATAATTTTAAAATTCAAGTCTTCTTTAGGGTTGCGATCCGTATTTAAATGACCCACACTTTCAATTCTTATTTGACCTTATTTTTTTTCCCAATTTCACTGTTACGTAAATAGGGGCAGATAAAATAAGAAGATAAACACCAGCAATATGAAATATATACAACACTTGATGAGAGTCACTTTCAGAAACAGAATATTTTTAATGAAAAAAAAAATATTACGGGAATAGTTTAACATAAAAACAAATTAAATGGCTTAGCTTCAAAGGCAAGACAAAAACAGCTAATCATGATGCACATAGCAATCAAAACAAAAGCTAAAATAAGCAACAGACTGTACGGGCGATCTTGAAGAAGATAGCTCGCTAGTTGGATAGATCAAACACTTATAAACGTGACATGAACAAGCCAAACAAGTTGCAAAAGACGAAACTGTCGCTCTCCTCGACGCTGAAAGGCACACGCGGAAGAAAAGATGAGGGAAATAGAACCCGTTATGTCAATTCAGTAGTGTCATCAGCGTCATTAGCAGTGAATCAAGATGTCTTTTTGGTCGATTCGTTGACTTTGTGTTTCCCCGTACAACAGCCCCAGACCAAATGTGTTTATCATGTACCGTGTGTACGTGTACACAGCATCTTCTCCCGCCCCTTTGCTCGCTCTACACCCGAATTCACAGGGCCGTGCACACGTACCTTTGTGACACGGAAACCAGGCAGTCACTCTAAACCCGCCCCAGAGAAGGTTTAAATAAACAAACATGGGCGGGGAAGCCCTTCGATATGGCGGCAATTCTTACAGCCTGTCCACGCCCACTTCTCAACGCCCACTTGAGTACTGAAAGACAGAAGAGAAAACCACGAGTATCAGCCACCGCTGGGGCTTGTTCTGCTTTCAGCGATGACACGAACACAAGAGATAGGGGCAGTGAAGGAGAGGAGTGTAGTGGCTGTGATAATTCCCCACTTTGTATACCCACATTGTAGGTCTGTTGTCGGAGTTTGAATAATTGAGGACAAATTTGGTTCTGTTAAAATATATCAGATTCCACACACGTTTGTGAAGGTTATCTAAGATATGTGAAAACGGTTCAGCGAGTTTGCTTGTCACATTGTTGTTTTTTTTCCCCCTTTTCCCAGGATTACTCAGTTGGCCCGTAGTACAGAACGTATGTGTCACCAGTTATCTGTCTTCTTTGCCACATACCATTTGAGGTTCCAGTTCAATAATGACTACATTCATATTTCCTGTCACGATGTTTCTCTATTCGGTAAATTATTTCATCACGTATTGGTGATTATATTGCTCATTTCTTGTTGATTATATTGCTCATTTATTGGGGATTATATTGCTCATTTTCTTCATATAACTATATTTGTTTTCTTATAACTTTTTGGATACATTCTATATGACGGCTATTAGGTTCAGTTCACATTTTTTTTCCTGTGATAACATATGTCAAATTATGTCTTCGATAACATATGTCATATTATGTCTTCGATAACATATGCCAAATTATGTTTTCGATAACATATGTCAAATTATGTCTTCGATAACATATGTCAAATTATGTCTTCGATAACATATGTCAAATTATGTCTTCGATAACATATGTTAAATTATGTCTTCGATAACATATGTCAAATTATGTCTTCGATAACATATGTCAAATTATGTCTTGGATATTCTCCTTCAAACAATTCTTTTGTTTTAAAGAGGACAATACCCACGTTGTAACACAGCGTCCACTTCTTCGCAAGTGTTATGGAGTTTGTGTATCAGCTGAGACCATTTCCAATCTTTCGCTGGCATGTGATGGCGGTTGTGATCGTGGGGTTGTCAGGGGCAGATCGCTGGTGAGGGATATGTCTTTTATTGACTTCTTAGATGTGAATGAAGATGATTTGAAAGACTAAACTTTTTATTTTGCATTTTTCAACTTGCTATTCTCTTTTCAAAATTTTTGTTTAAATTATCTTTTTTGTTTAAATTATCTTTTTTGTTTAAATTATCTTTTTTGTTTATTATCTTTTTTGTTTAAATTATCTTTTTTGTTTAAATTATCTTTTTTGTTTAAATTATCTTTTTTGTTTAAATTAAATTATCTTTTTTGTTTAAATCTAAAATCACATATTGTTATATTTTACTTTATTTTTTTTTTTATTTTGTACATTTGTTCCTTATTAATGATTGTTTCCTTTTCATTCCCTTAATATAATTCTTTCCTGTATATTTTTTTGTAAGCAACTTACTTCCATACAATCCGTTGATATTGTTTGCTCATAAATCCTCGTTTAATTTGTTTTCTAAATTTATAATTTTAAACGGATGATATTTATATAGTCACAATAAATAAGCTATAGTCTGTGAAAGTTGATATCTCATTTATTCAACATCGTGTCGTTTACTTTACTTTCATATCCCTCTCTAGACTTTCATTGTCGGAGGAACATGATCAACATTTAGTCTCCTGCTGAGTGGTCATCGAGATGTCCACTATTTCATTCATCCGGCGTCTTCTATGTCTAACTTTTCCACTCTTTCTCATTTATATGTGATATATCTTAACTGTGATTCTTCACTTTACTTTCAGTAACGTAACATTGCTTGTCAACATGTAACATTGCTTGTCAACACTAGACGATATCTAATTTATTTCTTTATTATTTACGGAACCTAACCGATAATCATTACACAGAGAAGATGATTTCACCTCCAACCCATATGGTCAACGTCACTGGATCAAGCCATTGTCCCAAAACTCTAATTCCACACTCCTTAAATTATTCACATGTTTGCTCTTTAGTCACGTGGTATACATTTCTAAGGGTAAACCAATTAACCGGACGTCTCAGGCATCGATAGTTAAACTGATCTGATAAAGACAACCGGAGACAGTGCCACACGATGATAGTGATGTTAAGGTAGTGTAATGAAACCGCAGTAGAGTAGTGGTTGAAGAACTGGTCCGTTAAAGACAAAAGGTCGAGTTCAATTCCTAAACCAATAGGCTTCTAAGTCCCCCCAGCCAATAGTGGGTAAAGGGTGCTCTATATAAGAGAATGTTTTATTTCCCCAACTCAATGAGTCACGCACCCATTTCTTTTACAATCCGTGTTAAGATGTGACTGAATTCACGAAGACGTGTCCGGACCTACGAAGATGTGACTGGACCCACGAAGATGTGATTTACCCACGAAGATGTGACTGACCCACGAAGATGTGACTGGACCCACGAAGATGTGACTACCCACGAAGATGTGACTGGACCCACGAAGATGTGACTGGACCCACGAAGATGTGACTGGACCCACGAAGATGTGACTGAACCCACGAAGATGTGACTGAACCCACGAAGATGTGACTGGACCCACGAAGATGTGACTGGACCCATGAAGATGTGACAAGATGATGACTGAACGAAGATGTGACTGGACCCACGAAGATGTGACTGGACCCACGAAGATGTGACTGGACCCACGAAGATGTGACTGGACCCACGAAGATGTGACTGGACCCACGAAGATGTGACTGGACCTGAAGATGTGACGAAGATGTGACTGAACCCACGAAGATGTGACTGGACCCACGAAGATGTGACTGACCACGAAGATGTGACTCCCACGAAGATGTGACTGGACCCACGAAGATGTGACACGAAGATGTGAACCACGAAGATGTGACTGAACCACGAAGATGTGACCACGAAGATATAACTGGATGTGACTGAACCCTCGAAGATGTGAACCACGAAGGTCCCATAAAGATGTGACTGAACCCACGAAGATGTGACTGAACCCACGAAGATGTGACTGAACCCACGAAGATGTGACTGAACCACGAAGATGTGACCCACGAAGATGTGACTGGACCCACGCTCACTTTGAACTAAATTAGAACCACCAGGAAACCGGCGATCTGATATTGGGAACCAGATTTTTTTTGAGGAGGTGGAAGGGGGAGGCTGAAGGACGGACTGGCGTAGTGCTAGCAGCACAACTCTATTATATACCAACGATCAAGAAAAAACAGACACTAACACCATATTCTACATACGTGACAATTTGAAGCGTTACGTGGGTATTTCTTTTCGTTGTGTTTACAGTAAATTACAATGCACCATTTTATTAAAAGGTTGTCTAAATCCTCATTTATTTATAAGCAAACCGGTGTTTATGAGATCTTGACCATTTAATTCTAAGTGTCAAAAAGAGGAAAAAGTATCATGAATATATGTGCTGGTTTGTGCGCTTCCTCGTGGGGGAACTTCCGGTTGGTGCTTCTGCCAAGATGGGCGCTTAGTAGAATCAGGTTTTCAGGACTAGTGGCATTTTTGCTGCAATGTTTTTTCAAGTGATTCTTTGTGGTTTGGCTTTTCGTTTGGAGAGACAGCAGTAGCCCAGTCGCATTCGCCTAATCACAAATCAACATGGGTTTGGCGCCCGTGCCATGATATAGTGCTGCAGGTGATTGGTCGGGGAGTGTTGTGGAACTGTGTCTGGTCTCGGCTTTGCCCTAGGACGGGATGTGTGATCTGTTTCCGAATAACAATTTTCCACCAGTTGGACTACAGTCGGGTGAAGTATTTCATCGAAGAGGAGGCATGTCTTCCTTTGTTGGGCGAAGCGATTTTGGGTACGCCCACTGATCATAAAGTCTATATCGGAATTGGCGCGGGTACAAGGAGATTATGCTGCCCGTGACGGCCGTTACGGCGATCCAGAAGTATCAATTTTGAGTTGTGCGCTATATGTACAGTTAATACGGCATGTTCAAGGGAGCAGTTTTCATGAACGTAAAAACGTATACTTTTACTGTACGCAACACGTTCAATAGAACATTATGGACGATCAATATGAACACTTTGTTGGTTGTTAGAACTGGGATTGAGCAGATACGGGAATATCACTAATGCAGCGAAATCATTCCCTTCTAAAGTATAATGTTGCTTGGGGAAATATTTGATTACAGAACCATTTCTAAAATTTTCAGTCGCTATGTAGGCAGGCATTAATTATTATTTATTTTAATTACTTATTAACTCTTCTTTCTTCTTTTCTCTTTCTCACTGATGCCGAAATAGTGTCGTGGTTATATCATTTGACGTTCTTGAGCTGCTCGAACTGTCTGAATTAGTGATTTTCCTTTGTTGTTACATATCTATAATAAGAAAAAGGCACTACTGAACTTCAAAAATAACCCCAATCAAATCACCAAGGATCAGCTTAAACATGCACAAGCCACTCTACAACGCGAAGCAAGAAGATGCGCAAATGAATACTGGAACCATCTATGCTTAGAAATACAGAATGCCTCAGACAGAGGCGACTCAAAAACCATGCATGACAATATAAAAAGGCCCTTGGACCAAAAATAACCAAATTAGTGCCCCTAAAATCCAAGTTTGGAGAACTTATTACTGATAAGGGACAACAAATAGAAAGATGGGTTGAACACTACTCCAACCTATACCATGATGACAAACCTGCAAGCACAGCCCTAGCACAATCAATACCTAAATATCCTACAATGTCCGAGCTGGATGTTGAGCCTACTATGAACGAACTTGCTGACGCTATAAATGCCCCCTCAAGAGGAAAAGCTGCAGAAAATGACAACATGCCCACAGAGGTACTAAAGGAAAACTTAAACGTACAACTTCCACATCTATACAAACTGCTAATCAAATGCTGGAGACAAGGAGAAATACCTCATGATGTGAGAAATGCCAAGATCATAACGTTGTACAAAAACAAGGGAGACAGGGGCGACTGCAATAATTACAGAGGCATTTTACTCCTTAGCAGAGCCGGCAAGGCTTTTGCTAGAGTTTTACTTAAACGCCTGCATAGACTTGCAGAACGTGTTCTTCCCGAGTCTCAATGCGGCTTCAGAGCCCGGAGATCAACCATAGACATGATTTTCACACTCAGACAACTGCAAGAAAAATGTCGAGAACAATATATGCCGCTCTATATTGCCTTTGTGGATCTAACATAGGCCTTCAACTCAGTAAATAGAGATGGGGTTTACAGGTGTTAGAAGGCATAGGCTGCCCTCCTAAATTACTTAGGCTGATTATGTCCTTCCATGAAGACATGAATAGCAAAATCTACTTTGATGGGAGTTCATCAGAGAATTTCAAAGTCAACAAAGGAGTGAAACATGGTCCTAGCTCCCACCCTTTTTGTATATTTTTTGCTGCCCTCCTAAATTACGCCTCCGAAAACAGCTCATGAGATATTTACATTCGCACAAGATCAGATGGCTCACTGTTCAACCTAGCACGACTAAGAGCAAAAACCAAAACAAATGTTGCCCTACTTAAAGAATTTTTATTTGCTGACGATGCTGCCCTAGTCGCTCATAGTGAAGCCACCCTACAATCCCTGATCAACAACCTGGACAAAGCATGCGACCTTTTTTCACTATCAATTAATGTTCAGAAGACATCAAACCTCTATCAATTACTCTAAAAGACTGTCCACTAGAATCAGTACAGAATTTTACATGTCTTGGATACACAATTACGCAAACCATCTCTCTTGATGAAGAAATAAACAGTCGAATTGGTAAGGCAGCTAGGACCTTCGGCAAACTCACTGAAAGGGCCTGGAACAACACGAAACTAACGCTGAAGACTAAACTCTTAATATATCAAACTTGTGTGCTTAGCACACTATTATATGGATCTGAAACCTGGACAACATACTCAAACCAGGAAAAAAGACTAAATGTCTTCCACATGCGATGTCTCCGAAAAATAATGCACATGGCAGGACAAAATAACCAACTTAACTGTCCTGCAACGTGCTAAGACACCAACAATCATGTCGATGCTCAGAAGTCGAAGACTAAGATGGCTGGGGCATTTCCAACGAATGGAAGAAAAGCGCATTCCTAGGCAAATATTATATGATGAAATAATACTCGAAAAGACAAATCGGCAGACCTAAATTACGATATAGAGATATCTGTAAATCATCTCTGAAAGACTCCTCTATATGTGAAAATGACTGGGAACATGTTGCATGTAATCGCACATCATGGAGAACTTGTATAGGGAACGGTATAACATCATTTGAGACTGTGCTAAGGCAAAACGTAGAAGAGAAAAGACTCATGAAAAAGGATGGAAAACCGTGTGGTACAGCGAGCCTGACTTGTTCATTATGTGACCGCGTGTGTTTGTCAAACATTGGTAGAATTAGCCACGAGAGAAGATGTTTGACAAAAACAAAACCTCAAAAAAATACACAATAGCCTCCACTAGACCGTCTGACAAGACGAAAAGGGCCATATATACATGTCTCTATCACTGCATCTATCCATTTTCTTCTAGGTCTTCCTCCATGCATTCTCGAGAAGAACGCCCTTGATGGTGATTGGTGAGGATTCATTCTGACCAGGTGACCAACCATTTCAGTTGTTCTATATATTCTTGGCAGGGTTTTATTCATACCGTTTTTCTTATGGTTTCATTTGGTATTCTGTCTCTTCTTGTGTTGTTTGTTACTTTTCTCAAGTATCGCATCTCACATGCATTGATCTTTCTTAAATGTGATTTAGAAAGGGTCCATGTTTGACTTTCATAGCACCAAGTTGGTATGAAAATGCTATTTATCATTTATTGTTTAGCTGCTATAGAAATGTTTGGATGTCTTAACAATGGTTAAAGCTGGTATGTGACAGCATTTGCTTTTTGTAATCTCATGTCAATTTCTCTGTCTAGTTTTCCATCTTCTGTAAACATGACTTACTAACTAATTCCCCTAATCACCATTTTAGTCAGCTGCTCACTTAATGGCTTAGAAATGTATTTATTCACTCGTACATTTATTCACTCGTACATTTATTCACTCGTACATTTATTCACTCGTACATTTATTCACTCGTACATTCACATAGATCTCTCTCTTCTTTTCACTCTTCAAGAACACACTCACGCACTTGTTCAACTCAGTCGCTCGCACAATTTCTATACATAAAGTCATTCGTGTTTATTCACTCACTCACATATAAATTCATTCACTCACCCTTCGACCCTCTGAATCTCACTCACTCACTCACTCACTCACTCACTCACTCACTCACTCACTCACTCACTCACTCACTCACTCACTCACTCACTCACTCACTCACTCACTCACTCACTCACTAATTCACTCACTCACTCACTCACTCGCCAATCACTCACTTATTTACTCACTCGCTTATTCACTCACTCACTAATTCACTCACTCATTTACTCACTCGCTCATTCACTTACTCACTAATTCACTCACTCATTTACTCACTCGCTCATTAACTCACCCACTACTCACTCATTAACTCACTGACTAATTCACTCACTCACTCACTCACTCACTCACTCACTCAACCAATCTTCTACATTCTAACTCATGTCCCCCTTCCATCTTCCCATCAATTCTATACAATTACAGCTGTTAACAACATCTATCGTATACATCTTATCATTTCTTCCATCTATCTTAACATACAGTTTGATAACGTCTGTGCACCTGATATAACAGTTATCAAAAATAATTACGTGGGGTTTATGTAACGGCTATTAGAGCAGTGATATTGCAATAACGTTAAAGGCCCCAGGTGAATTGGCGTGTACTTCAGTTGCAGAAAGTAAAGGACAGCTAAAGTGACTTAAAACAGCGATCCATCAAAACGCAAAACCTCGGACGTTTAATGTGTCTGAGAGAGAAAATCGTTACGCATTATCAGATATCAGGACTCGTGACACAGAGGGACGAGGGGGAGAAAGTCGAGAGTGACGAGGGTGTTAATAGGACTTGCCATGAGTGAGTGAGATTGTGTGTGAGTGGGTGAGAGAACCAGAGAAATACCGAGGGAATTGCATAATGCAGACAGTGTATATTTTGATTTCTGAAGTGATAGTGAGAGAATGACAGACAGAAAGAAAGCGTAAGGGAGGGGGAAGAAATACAAGAGAAATGGAAGACTAAAGTTATATATAAATGGAAGCCGCAACAGCTCAGTGGTTAGTGAACTGGTCTACAAAGGACAAGAGACAGGGTTGATTACAACCGACGGCTTCCGGGTTCACCCAGCCTTAAATGGGTCCAGGTTATTTTTCTTAGAAAGTAAAGCGGCACGGGCGTAATACCGACCACATTACACAAAACATCATGTGCTGATGGTCTGTAAAATGTATGGTCGCTAACACCATATTCCCTATACGCCACTTGGCGTGACGGAGTTCTTTACTTTATTTATATATATATATATATAATAAAATAATCACGAGAATCATAATGCAGACAGTGCATAGTTCAATTTCTGAAGTGACAATTAATGACAAAGAGAGGCTAGAAAAAAAAAAGATTAAAAGTAGAGAGATTGCCGAGAAAGAGGGAGAAAAATGAGGCCAAATGAAAAAAAAAACATACGAACTTTGAGAGAGAGTTCTATTTTTATTTCCTGGTTACCTCTGAAAGGTTGCCAGAAGCAGAATAGAAAAAAGAGGAGAGATAAAGATTGAGAGAGCGAAGAAGAAATTTAGTTTTGTCGACAGACCATCTTCTTTGCGCAAATGACAACCCCATAAGATGGAGAAATAAAGAAAAACTCTGCACGCCACGTTGCGTTTTTTATCGTCTATTTTTGCAACAGAATGTCTATTTTTGTATTTCATCTGAATTAAAAAAAAATTTATAAAACCACTCTATGCTGGTACAACAAGTAAATAACTCTGGAGGCAAAACGAGCACTATACAATACAATCTTCATCCCAACGTTGTACTACCAATGCCAGACCTGGACCCTAGATCCAAGAACAATAAGAAAAAATAACCTCTACAGAGATGAAATGCGTTAGACGAATGACAGGAAACAGTCTGAGAGATAAGATCAGAAATGAAGAACTGAGAAAATAGCTAGGAATAGCCCCGCCATAAAATATATAAGGAAGCAACATAGAAAATGGTTTGGCCACGTGACAAGGCAGAAAGAACAAAACGCAACACAACGAGCCTTCAACAAACGTTGTGAGAACACCAGCCCAAGGGTCGACCACGAAAAAGATTGGATCGATGGAATATTAGAAACACTAGGAAACATAACAGCAGCAGAGGCGAACAGAAGAGCAAAAGACCGCAAATTATATCCCTTTCGACACTGAAAGGCAGATGAGGAAGGAAAGTAGGAAGAAGAAGAAGAATGCTGAATTTATAAACCTGTAGCTTTTGTCCTTAACGTCAAATGCACTATCCTCATTGCTCTACCACACCACCATTGTTCTTAATGATGGTAAGAACGAGAACTGTCTATTCTTGAAGGTTATGTACAACTTTTGCTCAAGGTAAGCCACTCGTACAACTTGTGCTCAAGGTAAGCCACACGTACAACTTGTGCTCAAGGTAAGCCACACGTACAACTTGTGCTCAAGGTAAGCCACACGTACAACTTGTGCTCAAGGTAAGCCACACGTACAACTTGTGCTCAAGGTAAGCCACACGTACAACTTGTGCTCAAGGTAAGCCACGCGTACAACTTGTGCTCAAGGTAAGCCACACGTACAACTTGTGCTCAAGGTAAGCCACACGTACAACTTGTGCTCAAGGTAAGCCACACGTACAACTTGTGCTCAAGGTAAGCCACACGTACAACTTTGTTGCTGGCTGAACACTACTGGTGTTGTCACAAGTTCAGCAATGTTGATTTTACATCTTTTTTCTTCCTCGTTCGTCACCTTTCACCTATGGTGAAGTCCCTAGAGACTAGGAACTAAATTTTGCGTGTTAATCCGTTTTTTTCCCTGGCAGCCGTGTGCACAGGGTCCTTCGCCGCACAGGCAGATAACTTCGACTTCGGAGGTACTCATATATTTTCCGTCGATGAGTAATTGACGTTTCAAGCCGGGCCTCACTGTTGAGACCAGGGGTAGTTGCCACAGAGAGAAACCACAAATAAAAATCCCAACTGGTGCAGCTGGGATTCGAACTCACAACCTCTCTCGAAAGACCAATGTCTTTCCTTAAAACCAACCAGCCCCCCTTATTCTACATAATACTCGCATTCTTACAGATGAAATACTGAACAAATAACCATCATCATAGTATTATATCTTGTGGCTTCATCTCCACTTAAAGATAGATAGACGATTCTTCTTAAAGCAAGGAAGTTATGGTTATGGAATGCCCCGGTATCACTGCAAACGAATTAAAATCCATCAAAGCAAGGAAGTACGGATACTTGGTACATAACGTCAGAAAAGTAATGAGCCCCGTCTCGCCAAGTGGCTTGTAGGTTAATATGGGGACAGTGACTATAATTTTTACAGATCTTCGGCACATGATTTTTTATGTCATGTGGTCGATATTACGCCCGTGCCGCTTTACTTTTCCAGAGAAAAATCCGGTACCAATTTAAGACTGGGTGAACCTGGACGCCGTCGATCAGGACTGAACCCGACCTCTTGTCCTTTGTAGTCCAGTTCACTAACTATGAGCTATGGCACAGACTGTCATAATTAAAGGACATTCTGACTAACCTTTACATGTTTGACATAATGAAAGTCGTTAAAAAAAAAAAAAAATTAAAAGAGTGTGTGGGATTTTTATGTGTGAATTATGAAAAAGTCATAGGTCACGATAGAAATAGGGAGCCGAGATAGCTCAGTGGTTAGTGAACTCGACTGCAAAGGATTAAAGGTCTGGTTCAATCCTGATCGCCGGCTTCCAGGTTCACCGAGCTTTAAATAGGTACTGAATTTTTTTGTGGGAAAATAAAGCGGCACCGAGCAAAATTACCCCAAAATCATGTGCGAAAGGTCTATAAAAATGTGTGATCACTAACCCCATATTCCCTATACGCTAATTGGCCTGAAGGGGCACTTTACTTTTTTAACACATCTCGAAGACTTGGATTTTGAGACAATTCAGCTGTACTGTCGAGCAAACCATAAATATTGATTCAAGGAAAACAAAATATTATAATGCTACAAACATCGACACAGATTATAGTTTGCATAAACGTAGTTTGCATAAACAAAGTTTCCATAACCAAATACACGAAAAACTCAACTTTGTAGAATAAACACTAATTCGCAGACTTCTGATGACCAGACTTCTTCATGCATGTATCCAGTAGCACCAATGACAGATTAATAAGGAGGAATGCTTCTGCAAACATTTGACAGGCTAAATGCGATGTTGTTTAGAGGATTTAGCTGAAGATATCTGGAAAGCCAATGAACTGTCAGCAAATAATGTCAAATTGTCCCTGCTGTATAGATCAGAATCATGGACAAAATCAATCAAGAATACAAGGAATCCTCAGACATTTAGTAATAGCTGCTTAACTTCAGATACAGACATACAAAGATAAATTACACTTGGAGACAATAAGAAGAAACATAGAAGGAGGTCATGGACTGGTGGGTTTTTGTTGATGGGATATGCTCCAGTGGAGGGTAAACAAACAAAATAAAATATAATAAATGTTTCTTTAGAGAACCCATATTAAAACAAATGTAGAAAAGCAGAGCATAGTGGAAATATATAAGTAGAATGTACAGAATAAAACATCTTAAACTTGTGATCAAAACAGAGTGGAAGACCTTTTACTTGAGACCACACAGAATACCTTTTATCTGATATTGTTGTATTAAATGCCCATTTATTGAGATCACCTATATCCTCTGAATATTTTTAGTCCACTTTTACACTAAAGCCACCTTCGTTGAGCCCACTCATAACAGTTTTATTTTCTTGCCCACCATTATTAAATCGAGCCACATTCTGACGTCCTAACAAAAGCAACGAGAGGTAAAGAAATACCCGTCCACCACGAGTGAATCAATGTCCTCCTCTCTGTGGCGCTATCAGCATGACCTCAAAGTTGGTTCATCAGACAAATATCGGTCTAGATCACGAGCAGTGATTGGATAATGTCTCCTATACCACGTGACATAGAACAGTTGTCATCACAGACCTGTGGATTATAACGCCCACTAGTGTTCACACAACACGGCAACCTATCTTTTTGGCGCACATGAAAATCATTAGCAATCGACGCTAGCAGAGTTATAAATGATTCCACAAACAAAGGACATACATGTAAGCCAACCTTCTTTCACTGAACGGTCCTGACGTTTATTTTGCAGATTCTGATTCTAACTTCAGATAAGTGAA